>JAQOTN010000007.1:5000-518510 GCA_028554745.1 Blastocrithidia nonstop
ATATGATAGTAAGTTCGTCGTATTCGCTGCGTTTAGTGGTTTTGCCTTTGTATTTGTGGTTCGCACAGACTAAGCATCCACACAGCGTTTAGACTTCCCTTCTAAAGATTATCAAAAGAGAGTTGAAGCAAATTATAAGCTGTATTAGCATATGTTACTAGTGCACACTAACATATATTAATGAGAAAACAAGTGTTTATACTTGTTATTATCCATTAATTCTGCTAATGCGCAAAGTTTCATAAAATACTATGCAACTTCTATTTTGTTCATTCTCTATGTAGAGTGTTATGAGCATATATATAAATAAATACGCACATACGCAGGAGGATAGAAGAATTGCAATATTATTATATAACATTTACAACTCTTTGCTTTTAATCATCAAGTATGTTTGACTGTCAGTGCTGGTAGAAATTTGAGAAACTTCTTTCCAACCTTGACTGCCCACCACCCTTCACGATTACCTCCCCATGATGTATATGAGCATCATTATATATGTTAGTTCTGTTGTGTATACTACATAGTTACAGACATATATACATTTTATATAGTAAATGTAGTTGCAGACACACATTTTTAAAGACAACATTTTCATTTTCCGAAAAATGGCGAAGTCGAAATTGAGTGGGGAGGGGGGTCTCACACCTAGGGACATGTTTTGGTGGGACCTATTTTCGACTTCGCCATTTTTCAAAGTTGACAAAAAGTGAAAATGTTAAAATGTCATTTCGACTGCAATCGCTAGTATAAACAACATAGTGATAACTAATTATAGTAGATAAATGCTATAGAAACGTCAAAAGAACACTTTTACTCAAAACACATATTTTACGTGTTTTCATTATTTAAATTTAATATAAATAGTATTATTTAATGCTATATAGCATATTAACTGTATTTAAAAAGAAATTGTTGCATCTCTCATAGTTTTACTTTAAAATGGTGTGTACAAATGAGAGTTCGTACCATGATATTGTCGTACATGGACCATATACTGCCCTTAAAAGGACTAAATAGAGAAAATATCATGAACAATTTTACAATAAAGTATATATATTGCTCAATAATTATTTTAATAGTAAACTAAATGTTATTCATTGTTTACCTTTGTATTTAATAGATAAAAAAACATATATAGTACATAATTATTTTGTAGTATCTGTTATTTGTCGTTTTATAATTGGGCGAATTCTTTTTAGCCCGTCACTACTACGGTGTGGGTGGGCGGACCAGCAGGGCAAGAGTGTCACGAAGGCGGTGCAGATGTTGGTGAAAATCAACATTTTACAGTTTCGCATTAATTTAATGTCAATGTGAGGTACTAATTGTGAGAATTATCATTATAAACGTGTAATAGGTAATAATACATATATTTTATAGTATTTAAACTTAAGTCAAACCTGTAAATAGAAACAATTCAGTAAAGTACACTGTAATGTTCACCTTTTATGACACACCTTGAGATAGAGTGTGATTATAGGTGATATTATACAGATAATGGTTTTTAAATTGAGATACAATGAGATAATATTCTGTAAAACAGTGTATACACTCTTTAGTAATGTATATTTGAATGATTATAATGTACAAGATAAGAATTTATGGTAATAATACTGTAATTTTATAAATATTAATGGAAAATATTATATATAACACGTGAAACTAATGCTTGTAATGTCAAAAGGAGACAATAATATTATCATCGATAATAGATTATATAAACAACTTATAAATTAATTATTATTGAAATTATTACATACAAAAAGCATTGCAACATTAGGAAAACTAATAATTAACAAGATCAATGATACGTACTAATGGCTACATATTGCAGTAATGATTAAAGTTAAACATTATAACGTAATTTGAGTATATAAATTGAAAACTTGACATTATTAGTGACAAAATCGTACATTACGTATACAGCTTAACTAATCATAGATAGAATGGTGAATTTACATTGATATTATTAAATATGACACACGATTAAGATATCTATCAAGTGAATATTATTTAAAAAGGTTAAATATTAACTACCCCTTCACTCTCTTATCGTACTTTCACTCTCTCTTATCGTACTACCCCTTACACTCTCTCTTATCGTACTATCCCCACACTCTCTTATCGTACTATCCCTTACACTCTCTTATCGTACTATCCCTACACTCTCTCTTATCGTACTATCCCTCTACTCTTATCGTACTATCCCTCTACTCTTATCATACTACCCCTTACCCCTTACCCCCTCTCTTATCGTACTATCCCCTTATCGTACTAACTCTCTTATCGTACTATCCCTTACACTCTTATCGTACTATCCCTTCACTCTTATCGTACTACCCCTTACACTCTCTTATCGTACTATCCCTTACACTCTCTCTTATCGTACTATCCCTCTTATCGTACTCTTCCTACACTCTCTCTTATCGTACTCTACCTTCACTCTTATCGTACTATCCCTTACACTCTCTTATCGTACTATCTCCACACTCTCTCTTATCGTACTATCCCTTACACTCTCTCTTATCGAGTACGATAAGAGAGAGAAGGGTAGTACTCTCTTATCGTACTATCCCTTAAGAGAGAGATAGGGGTACGTACTCTCTCTTATCGTACTATCCCTTACACTCTCTCTTATCGTACTACCCCTTCACTCTCTCTTATCGTACTACCCCTTACACTCTCTCTTATCGTACTATACCTTCACTCTTATCGTACTATCACACTCTCTTATCGTACTACCCCTCTACTCTTATCGTACTATCCCTTATCTCTTATCGTACTATCCCCTCTACTCTTCTCTCTTATCGTACTACTACTCTTAAGAGGGGTAGTACTCTCTCTTATCGTACTACCCCTTACACTCTCTCTTATCGTACTACCCCTTCACTCTTATCGTACTACCCCTCACACTCTCTTATCGTACTACTACCCTCTCTCTTATCGTACTATCCCTCTTATCGTACTATAAGGGACACTCTCGATAAGATAAGAAGACTCTCTTATGTAGATTCACTCTTATCGTACTACACTCTCTCTTATCGTACTATCCCTCACACTCTCTTATCGTACTACCCCTTACACTCTCTTATCGTACTATCGTACTACCCCTTACACTCTCTCGTATCGTACTATCCCTTCACTCTCTTATCGTACTACCCCTTACACTCTCTAGAGGAGACTACTATCCCTTCACTCTTACACTCTAAGAGATCGTAAGGGGTAGTACGATCTCTCTTATCGTACTACCCCTTACACTCTCTCTTATCGTACTATCCCTTACACTCTCTTATCGTACTATCCCTTACACTCTCTCTTATCGTACTAAGGGAAGGGAGTATCGTACTATCCCTTACACTCTCTTATCGTACTATCCCTTTCACTCTCTCTTATCGTACTATCCCTACACTCTTATCGTACTATCCCTTACACTCTCTCTTATCGTACTATCCCTTACACTCTCTTATCGTACTATCCCTTTCACTCTTATCTTACTCTTCCGTTCACTCTTATCGTACTATCCCTTTCACTCTTATCTTACTATCCCCTCTACTCTTATCGTACTATCCCCACACTCTCTTATCGTACTACCCCTCTACTCTTATCGTACTATCTCTTCACTCTCTCTTATCGTACTATCCCTTACACTCTCTTATCGTACTATCCCTACACTCTCTCTTATTCTCACAGTTTCTCTTAGGTAACTGCTATACGTATTATGGTATCAATGTTAATAACATATAAGATTATTATCGTTGTTCTACCATATACTGATATATACAGTTCTTAACATATAACAAAGTACCCTGATATATAGTGTCGTCTCTGTCATATCACGAAGATACATACAAACTTTATCATACTATTTCCCTCTCCTCCATCTTTGTGACAATCCACAACAACAAGTAGATATTCAGTGTCACAAATTATTTTACATCACAAATTCTAGAAGAATTATCTATGATCCAAGAAAGTAGCCATAGTGATAGCAGTTGTAATAGCAGTTGTGGTAGCACTGTAGTAAGATGATATTGTGTGTGAACATCTCAGAGTGCATACAAGATATATGTACTACATCTCTCACCATCATCACAACCATCATTAAGACCAATCACCACCAGTTGGTACTATATACTTCTAAAAGTATAAAGCTATATTGACATCAACACATGACTGACGTTAACTTAACTCCACTTACTCGTCATCATTATATTTTCTATATTGTATAGTTATAACGACAGTATAACTATACAATATATATGTGTGTATCTTCCATCACCGATACATGTCACTGCACCTATAAACCAATATACACACATATATATGTATATGTATACATAGGTATATCTAAAAATAATAGTAGAAAAAGGGCAAAGACCCAACAACGAGTCATAGAGGTGGTGTACTATATATATACACACACATCTAACGACTGGTTGTTGGGTCATTGTATTTCCCTTTCCTCTCACTCTCAGACACTCTCAGTATCAATAATAAAATGTGTCCCTGAGCATGATATTTCAGGCCTCAAGGTTCAGCGCCTCGGGACGTAAATGCCCCTCGAGCCCCACCGAAGTGGAGCATGCCGCTCATGCCAGCCCATGCATGTTCTCTCGTTTGGAGAGGGACGTAAAATGTGTTTATTTTGTTTTATGTAATTCTTTTCGTTATATAAGTATATGTGTTTTTCAACTAAATAAATATATATCAACTGCGTATCATGAAATCTACATTACAGAGTATGTACCACTCCTATTTACACCACACATATATTTAAAAAAAGTCTCTCACATACATGCTAAGTGATAAATTCATAGAGTTTGTGAATTGGAAATAAAGGCTAGTCAATCTACAAAAAGAATACAAAGATACATGAATACATATAACGGTTGCGAGGAAACGTATAGCTTTCCTGACATGAGAAAACTTCTACTGCAATGAAAAAGACAGTATACGCCACTAATACAATGTAAACATTACATATACTATATTATATGTTTGTGTGATAGGTGCACACATCCTTAACCCAGTTCATTTCAAGCCACATTCACATACCAATACGGCAAGTTGGTGCTCTTTTACTGAAAAAAGTTCGGTGGGAGTGACTGTAAATACACGAGCGCATTTATGATTTATATATATATATATATATATATATATATACATAAATCGTAAACGAGTTCTGTCTTCAAGATGGATATATATACAAATATACTCAACGTTACAATGTAAAAAAATAAATATTATTTTACACCATGAACAACGTTGTTTAGCTCCGCAAAAGAGAAGAGCATACACATTGTATTATGCGTATAACATACCCGCTTTATAAACGCAATTACTACTGTGTTTAATGCACATCGATGTACGAGAATTATTAATCACTATAAACACTAATATTTAAATATTTTGTATGATTTGTCTTGTGATCATGTAATATACTTGGCGCCTTCGAGGGAGCAAGCTCCTGTCTTTTAGGTGGCGATTCGATAATGTGTGTTTGTAAAATATTAATATAGTGTAAGTATGTGTGAAACATATATATATATGTAATTCTTTCGACATCATTTTAAAATTGTGATTAACAGTAGCAAAAGCAAATTTTACAGAGTAAGATGTCGACTATTGTTTGAGCGAGATTTTTTTATTAGACCGGCATCGCTTATCAGCGGGCTTTCTCCGTAGGGCGCCGCATTCGCCCCCGCAGCCCAGGTTTTTGCTTTATTCGGGGCGCAAAATGGACGCCCGCGAGGAAGACGGAAAGGCGCGAATGAAAATGAGACGAAGGGAACCAAGCAAAGCAAAGGGAGAAAAAGGAGAGGCGGGAAAACAAAGCCAACTACCAAAGAACAACAGCGCGCAAAAGCGACAAGCCCAAAGGAAACGAAACAACAACAATTATACCAATTCAAAGAAAAAATAGTTTATTTTATAAATGAAAGATATACAAAAAACATTATATTGAACATGTGAGGTTGTTAAGACAAAATTTTAAGTGCTTTTGGATTATTCACGACCGTGCACGTTATTGTGAGAGTTGATGATGCCGTATCTCATTTAGCAATTGCACTTTTATCATTTACCTCGGTTGGCAAAGGTGTAGAAAGGTAATAATGTGGGGTAAATAATTTTAAATGAAACGGTTGAAGTTCAATTGATATGTCGTTTGCATTACTTAAAAGCGGTAGTTCGATTTTTATAACCACCGCCTCGCTTGATGCCACAGAGCTGTCACGTGTAAAGTCTACTCCAAGGTAAACGTCTTCTGCACGCACTTGTTGCTGATATAAGATGCGATACTATGGCTCAACAACAGCATTATCATCACGAGTAGATATTGTACCCTTTTGTGATGCATTTCTTTCTTCGTTGTTTGCAACTGCTCTTGTTATTGTATTTTTCCTCTATGTTTGCTTCGATTGAGCGTCATACATGAGTTTCAGTTACGCTTGTGATCATATTTCCTCTCCTCGTGGTTGCATTATGCTCGCTGACATTGCATTTTGTTTTTCTGCTGCCTTCGAGTGTGACGGCACAGGTAGACGTAATTGCTGGTCTATTACAGTTGGAGGTAGTGGAACAGAAATTGGGTGAGGCGAAGTGTCGTGATTTGTTACCGTAGCAACAACAGCTGCTTCACTGTTTTAATCACAGCTGTACCCGGTGACTTGTCCTTTAGGTCGAACAAAGTCATGATTTTTATCAAGCAACTTTGTCAAACACTACAAATCGTTGCTATTCATTTTTATCTATATAAATAGGGAATTGTTATTCAAACAAATATTGATATTTTCTTGTTTCTCGTTATTAATAGTCAAATGTTAAACAAAGTAAAAAAAAATTAATAATGCAAATGTATTATGGTTAATTACTGATGTTGTTGCCAATCATACGTGTAACAAAAAAAACTAGAGCTACTACGTTTTGATTTTACATTATTATAACAACATTATTTAAATAATTAAACATCAATTTGTCAAATTAATTTATTGAAAAACGCAAATACAAAATTTTAGTTGTCTATGTGTAGTAAAAAAGTTTTTGCAAAGTCTATCATGAACGATAGAAGTAAAACCGCTTATTTTTTAAATAACATAAATTTAAATAAGTAAGTAAAATGAGTGATATCGTTAATAGAGAATACTGTAACAATAGTGACTATATACACACAATTATAAGATACAAAAGCAGTAAAACGGTGATAATAAAAAATAGGTAATTTTTTAAATTCGTTATGAACGATCAAGTTCAATAAAAAGAATTATTGCATTAATCTACTACTAATGTTAATTATTTTTCGTTTATCAGTTTTTTTATAGTTTTGATAATGTAGTAATATTTTGAGATGGTTTCAGTAGTTGCACAAATACCTTCCGTGCAGATAGCATGCTAAGAAACTATTTTGCTTGTAAAGCAGTTAACCCATTTTTGTCGGTTATACTTAGAGTGTTGTCATCAATGTGTATGACACTTAACATTATTTTCTACAGCGTTGAAAGTGTGCTAAATGCATGATGAAGTTTTTTGTAGATTGCATCATATCCATTCAAGCCAGAGGTGCACTCTAACGTGAATGATATTTCATCAAAAATGTTTAACATTCTTTTACTAGCTAATCTATCTGTTTTGTTATTGCACTTTCGCAATTGTTGATAAATTGTGTAGTAATTTAACAGAATGTACGAACGATCATCTAAGTAGTAACGAGGCAGCTGATATTCGTCTAATGGTGCTGTTTTGTACAGGTTGTCTAGCATGGACACGTAAGCTGCATGAACTGCGTGTGGTTAATTTGCAGGATCATCTAACGCACGCATGGTATTGTAGTACTACACAAATTGTAAGACGGAAGACGGTCAGGAAAAGACAATCGCTTCTCTCTTGTCATTTGACTCTATACGTTTATTATTGCTATTCATAATCTACTGTGAACTTGACATAGTGTGGATTTCATTCTAAATTTTACTAGAGCTAACATTTTTATCATTATTATAAAGCTGCTGATTTTTACATTTATTCTATGGTAGTTGAGGCTAGACAGTGGAGTTTGCAGGCATTTGATGATGATGATCACTAACACGTTATTGTTTCTATGCAAAATATCTAACAAAGTTATGAATGCTGTGTTCTTGTTGTGTCTGCTATAGCATTTCTCGGATTACTAGTTCTATTTTGCTAAGGTATTGCTGTAATTATGGAATACCGACTGAGCTGAACAAGTAGCCACGAGTTTGCGAAAATGCATAATCACGCAGTGATAGTGGTTTGTACCACGTCGGGTAAATGAACATTTAACGCAGACGTAGAGATGATAAAGATGATAGCTTGTTTGATTTTGCAGCCGCAGACAGAGGAAGTGAGGATGCTGATGATACACATTTTTATGAACTAGGTGCTTTCGATACAAATTTAATCTAAGTGCATCCGCTTTGTTTCATTTGTTTAGCATTCTTGCCATTTTACTTGTTACTTGTAGTAGTATCATTTTTATTGTCGTTATTGTTTGATGAGATGGTCGTTAAATGTTTGCGCTATTATTTCTATGGTGTAGAGTCCGTATGCTTGTGAGCCAGTAATGAATTGACACTCTACTATTTATTGCGCTTTTTCTTAAGCTATAACATCAACGTACCACTCGGTTATTCCTAACTTACGATAGGTAGAGCAATAAGTAACCCACAATGTGCCTTCAACGTATTTATAGGATTAGGCTGATTAAGGTATGAGACAATTTTGCCCGATGCCGCACGTACCGCTTCTTCACCAAGTAAACGTGCAACAAGTGGCTTACAACCTGGCGGTTCGAACGTAACAGCGTAAACGTTTTACTGCAACGCACGAATTGCCGCAATGAGTGCACCTAGACTGTGTCCTGTATAACTAATCGTGTAGTGACTGTACACACTCAGCGACAATGTTTTCCGTAACTCGATAGAAAACTGCTAGGCTAAGAAAAGCTGAATTGTTAGTTCATCAAAGTACATTCACAATCCGGCACGAAGACCAAACACATCACACGTACCACGCTGAGCCACAACACAGTGCTGAAGGGATTGATTTACAAATGCAGCGGCAAAGTAGCCTTATCGATTAAGATGAAACTGTCTACACGTTAAGAATAGCTGCCAACCATGTGGTAATGCTGTTTTAACAGTTTCATCTTCACACTTGTTACCGTTTTTGACGGTTGCCAAAACAACATGCTGCATGGTGGGAGCATGAGATAAAGAAGATGACAATGATGGCAAGTAACCTGGACTTCGATTTTATCGTGTATGTTGTACACTAATATCATTATACACACACGCGGCAAGAGCAGCGTACACCTCTGGTGTGACAATCGGAAGCTCATTCACAGACTTTAATGTAATGGCAGCCGCCGCCTCTTCAACAGGCTTATCACGACGTCGTGATGTGAAGAACGGAAGCATTTACAATTTACTATTTGAACAATGGACAAAGCTCGACTATAAATCAACAAAAAAAAATAAATAAAATCATACATTATAAAAAACAAAATAGTTGTGTGTGTTCAAGTTTGTAATACATTAACAAAAAGCAGGGCATAAAATATCGATTTCAAAGAATTTACATGTACGTTGTAAATTATATTTGTGCAAATGACACTATTATTTAAACTAAGTAAAAGCTAACAACAAAAATTAATTTTAAGTATTTACAACATCCTAAATAATCTTCTTCATTTGCTACTTCAATTTGAAAAAATTTTATAATATTCACACTTTTTTCTGATTACATCAATTTTAATAAACAACAACCAATAAAAGTGTTATAAATAACAAATAAAAATTTACAATTATTTTTATATTTGATCTTTTCTTACTTTGAGAAGATAAAAAGAGTTGCTAAAACAGTTGAATAGAAAAACAAGAACAAAATAGAACATAATTACTACATCTTTGACGTTACCTTTCTATTTTCTTCTTAATAAAACGGATTTTTAGTTTGCTGTTTGCTTTGTCCTCTATTTATTTTCTTCCTAATCTGATATATTCAAGTTGAACGAGTTAGGATACAATCAATGATTAAATCAGTAAAAAAAAATAACAAATTAATGTGTAGTAATAAGTTGACGTTATTGAAGAGTTGTTATCACTATTGTTTTATAGATATTTTTTGTTAATATTGTTGTTGTTGTTATTATTGTTGTACAGTTTGTCAAATATGACTTTTTTTTGTTTTTGTTGCTGCTGCTGCTACTGCTTTGACTAATGTTGATAACCTTGCATCAATTGCGAGTAAGGAAACTAAGCTAAGAAATTAGACACAAACAAATACTACTGTTTACAAATATTGATTGAGCATAAAGAAAATAAAATTTTTTCAAGCAATATTTTTCAAATCTTTACTGCAATTATTATTTACCGAACATTTACGTATTTATTTTTCCTTTTACAAATAGATAAACATTGAAAAAGTATCTGAAAATTATTTTTTTTTTTAAAAGGTAATTTTAATAGAAAACTATCAAACTGAAAAAATTTGATAATTCATTAAATATATATATTTATATTAATTTATTACGTTGTCTCTTACAATGATACCATATTTATTTGTTCATTGTAAAACTTTTCGTTCACATCCTTGTTGTTTTCATCGAATGAGTCATCATCTGTATTGATCAACTCTTGAAGTTTGTAAATCAAGTTTGGGTAGAGCACATCGGCGCGTAGATCATACATTGGAATTGTCACAAAGACAGACCACTTTGACGCCATCATTCATGCAATCATCGAACAAAACGACGAGTAACCATCCCATCGTTAGTACCTCTTGAGACCAATCGCCATCAGATACATGGAAAGTGCAAAGCAGACAAGGGACGATAGGAAGAAGAATACCTGGTATGACAATCGTTGCACACTCGCAGGTGGAAAGATAGAAATGAGAATTTCACGTCGAATAACACCCATGGCGATGCGGATACAAATTAAGACCACCACATACGCAAAGCCAATGGTAGCTCAAATGTTGTGATAAACAACAGCAAAGCATACGGTTCCCGCAGTGTAGGCCATGGCAAAAATAACATAACACACTGTCAACACGACCTGTCCTACTCCACGAGGTTCAATTGTATTATCTTCAGTAGACATAATGTGACAAAACTGTTCGGCAATAATCACAATTATTATATGTGAATGTGAACGAAATATTGATGGGAAAGAAAATTGTAAAGTAGGATAAATGAACTAATTATGTACAAACAATAATTGTTATTTCAAAGTATAAATGACGTGACCAAAAAAAAGTTAGAAGTGCAACCATAAAAATATGAAAGAAAACGTGCAAAATTAAATTGTGGTCATCACAACGTGCAATAAATAAAATAGAAAATTAGTAAAAGTTAGCTTTACAAACAAAATTGTGACAACATGATTTTGTAGAATAAAACAAAAATTGTTAGTGAAATATTAGAGCAAAAGACACACTGTGTCACCATTACTCAAATCGTACACACACACACACAAAAGAAGCAAAATGAACAAATTAACAAACACAACATTATACAATGTCAAAACAATTCTCTATCCAATTCACTATTTGTTTCCGTTAAGATTTTTAATAATATTTATAATATTTTTATATATTTTTGTATGTAACTACAAAAGTATAAGTAAGATAACTAATTGCACTAATTATATATATAGTTTTATATATTTATAAAATTTATTATTGTTAATGCGTGCACAGTAAATTATCGAATAGAAAAAATGTGAACAAACTTTGAAAAGGACGAACTTGATCAACGTTTTCGAAATCATGGTAGTTGCTCATAGAGTTGTTATCATCTCCACGTTTATTGACTATAAATTCATGAAGTACTTAACATCGGTAGCACATGTAACATAACCTAAAGTTTAATTTACCATACCAAATTTTTTCGCTCAAAATTTGTAGTGACGATGATAAAAGATAAACTAAGAAAAAGAGGTAAATTAGACATACTTTTTTAATTACATACTACCTTGTTTTCATACAATGTAGTTTGACGTTGACAATGATAGTATTGCATTTACTGCGCACGTAAATCATATATGTTTGATCGTAGAACAGATATGATAAAACTAACTGTCATTTATTCATGACACTTGTATACATGTCCTACATGAAAATATATAAAACATTATATATTTTTTGTTACGTGTATATATCTGTTTATATGAAGTATCGTTATATAATATTTAATCACTTAAGTACAAAAAAAATTAGTAAAATACTTTCATCAAACATGTACATCAATAATAACTATATATTACTTGTATAATATCACATATGTGCTTTATGACTATAGAAATATCGTATTTGATAAGATTATATAATTTATATTGTATGTAAACAATACTGTATGTTATAATCGACTTATGAAAGTAGTGAATGATGGATATGAAAAGGAAAAAAGGAGAAAATATAATTGATATATATACTATTTTATTTCTTTACTAGGTTTGACCTTTAGGAAAAAAAAAGACTCAATCAGTAACAGTAAGTAAATCTTGCATATTGAAAAGTAATTAAAAATTATTTGTAAACCAGAAAAAAAGACAACACATTATAGAGCTGAGGTAAACAAGTAGGACTTTATATATTTTTTATTATTATTCAAAACCTTTTCTTTTACAGTGAGGAGGCCCGCTGAAAGAGTTCCGTTGCAGTGGAAAGTGGTGCAGGTATTTGGAAGCTGCCGGTGTCGCGTAAGATGTACTTGAAAAGGCCATAGATGTACAAGCGAGTGTACGTGTACCAATTTATTGAATAAGGATCGTAGTAAAACTTCTTTACACTGTCAGAATTCAAATTATCATTAAGACTTGTGGTGTTGGTGTTATCGAAAATCCACTACTGATTCATGAAATCTTGAAACTAACTATTTAACATGTACGCTCGTCGTACGGCTTTGCCAAGGTTAGCCACCATTTTCTTGTTTTCATCTGATATTTGTACTCCTGGTAAACTGACCACTCCTTTCATTGCTAAGTACGGGAAGTAGCGTAACAAGTAGTAACGCATCTCATAGTACACGTTAGATGAGGTGAGTGTCAAATTGCACGGACCAAGTGCTTTGGGGTGAAGTTTGTTGCTGGAAATATAATTTCGTAGAGAATCAGCAAGTCGAGTTCACGTAGGGCGATTCAACGACCCTGTCACACTAACTTGATAAATAAATGGCACCGATGTAGCATTAGAAACTTGTTTCTCGTTGTCAGTCGTTGTGACAGTAGAGTTTGGCAACAGCTGTTTAGACGGAACTTCAGACGTAGACGAATTGCTTGACAAGGACTGGAACAGTTCTACACCATTGCCCTTCACTTTGTCAAGTGTATTTGACAGTGTAGAATTCCCAGCAGCACCTACGGCTGGTGCAATAATTACCTTAGACGGTGTGTTATCATTCATTTCACTCACTTTTGCGCTTTCCATGCCAGTATGATGGCCATTATGGTTCAGTGCTATTGGCGTGTTGTGTTCCAGCTGAGCCAGATGCTACTGCTGCTTTTTGAACATGGACTTGATAATGATGTTCACGACAAAGTCAACGGGAATGATATCAGCCACAACATCTAACCCACAGTGTATCTCGCGAATAACCCCCAGTGAGACGGTCAGGATAATTCCACCAGCCGCGGTTAAGGTGTCCACCCAGCCTGGGTATGGCTCGTACAAACTGCAACCAATAATAGATGGCCGGACTACGACAATAGGTACATTTGCCTTGTATTTCACAATAAGCTGTTCACCAATATTTTTGGTTAAAGTGTAGGTGTTAGGAAAGCCATACTACTTGAGCAGACGACCACACTCACGCTCTACCTCGTTATCGTGTAAAGACAAGATATACTTGCACATCTACTATGCGTCGAATGGCAATGGGTAGATTTGTTCTTTGTTTGTTAGAGTACGTCCTTGACGTTGGTAATTCACGTAGCAGGTGGAGATGTGTACCATGGATTATAACTTGGTGCATGTCTTGGCAAGTGCCAATACACGTAACGCACCGAGTGTATTCATTTGAAGTGCCAAATTAAGTTTGGTGTTAAAGTCAACGGTAGCGGCGAGGTGAACAATGAGTTGCACCTCACGCGTGAGCATCGCTCGATCCTCGTTGCTTATTCCAAGTCCGTCAAAGGTAATATCACCATTGATGGGTTTTACTTTTTTGCACAGCTCTGCCCACGCAGCCTCACCGTATTTTTGCCGTAGTGGGTCAAAACAAGGTGAGCCAAACACCTACAGGTCAAGACGTTCTTGTGGTTTCATGAATCGCTTGTATCTACGAGATCGTTTACCGCGCATCAGCAGGTAAACACACTTGATGTCTGGGAACTACTTTAGCACTTTGAATAAGAGCACTTTTCCAACGAACCCGGTTCCACCGGTGATGAATAGGGTACGGTTTACAAAACCGGAACAAACGTCGAGAGACATGGTTGTTACAGAAAAAATAAACAGTGACTACCAAAGAGTGAAAAGAAAAAAAAAGTCAAGTAATTGAAAGCAAGTAAGTGAGTAAGATAGTTGTGAAGTGTTACAACACAGCACGTAAAAAGAGGAATACTGATAGCGAGATAAAAGAGTGATAAGTAGTTTGTCTTTATACACAAGGAAAAAAAACAAAATGGAAATTAACCGTATTTTTCTTTTTGTTATGACTGTTTATTCACAGTTGATATTACTTTGTTTAAAAGTGATTACTAATTTGTTTTTTCTTTCAGTTTTGCTCTTAATTTCAAATGTAGTCTAATATTCTGAGTGACTATGAAAACTGTAAGCTTGATGGTGTAACGCTTATTAATTTTAGTTAAACGTGTAACTATAATACTTAATATGGTGTATTATTTACTTTATTAGCTTTATAGGAAAAAAAAAACGCAGTTTTTTATTGCAGTGTTAAATTAAAAAAAAAAAGCCCTGCTGAGAATGTTTTTGTTGTGGTAAAAATAAAATAATAAATTGTTTCTTTTTATACTGACTTATTTTATTGTATTTATATATCCAAAATAGTAAATTAATGACTTAATTTACGTGTGTTTCAACTGTTTCTAGAAATATAATGAGGAAAAATGAATAAATGTTTTATCAACATGGAATTATGTTGTGCAAAATTAAGAGAACAGAAAGAGATGAAGTATTTTGTAACATTACATGCAACAAATATTTTAAGTTATCATGTAAAGGCATTGGTTTTGCATGTGTTATTAACATCATACATCATCTCATAATCGTTGAGTTATAATAACAAAAAAATAATTATATAAGTGCATGTGCACACACATTGCAACGTTAACATCATCATAATAAAAAGAAAATAGATTTGAAAAAAAAGTATAAAAGTGATCTATGATTTCTCTTCATTTTTATTAGTTTAGTATGTTAAATCACGCACTTAATTTTCGCTTCATTAAAGTTATGTTCAACATACTTATTATATGGTGTAAATATACTGTAAATGAAAGTAAAGAGAAAGTATTAGCTATCATTTTTTAAAATTTTATTTTATATTATGAACTTTGTGATGACACCACATCAATAATCTGAGCCAACATGGAAGCTAGCTGCAATGGCGACCCCACACCTTCTGCCACACGCATTGTGGTCATGCTCATCACTTTGAGCACCTCAAGCTGTTCCAGCTCAGAGTGGAACAAACGAACGTTATTCTGTGCAATCTTGAAAAACGTCGCCATCACATCCGCAGGAGCATACCCGCGATTGAGCAAACGATGCATTTATTTGTGTGCCTCATTCAAATCTTTATGCTGCAGACAGGCTCGTAAAATGTTTTATACTAAGACAGGGTGTGGTTGGTCACACACCTTAAACACATTATCCGCATTCACCAATCCATAACCTGTTGAAGTTGCTTGCAAAGAATTCATGGCTTGACGTAGATCTCCTTCTGCAAGATATAAAATGGCCTCTAAACCATCATCCGTGTAGGCAACGTTTTCTTGACGAATGACATAAATTAATCGTTTCAGTATATCTACATTAGACAACTTGCTAAATCGCACTACCGCACATCGTGATTGGATCGGTTCAATAATTTTACTACTATTATTACACGCAAATGCAAATCTAGTTGTGTTACTGTACAACTCCATTGTACGACGTAGTGCTTGTTGAGCGGCTGGAGTCATACTATCTGCCTCATCAAGAATGACAATCTTGTGTAGCTGAATAACTTTTCTCGTCTCGCGCACATTGTCATTGTCATTTACAGTGTGGTTTGCATCTTTGTTATTTTCTTACACCTATTATGGTTTTACACCTGACACCTTCTCTGTTTGTGCCAGTTTTGCGTTATTATCATTACAAATGCGAGAAAGAAAACGTCGAGGTAGTGTTTTGCGTGTCTGTGCAAATAACTTAATCTTTTCACGAACCACATCTAGACCTCGATCATCACTCGCGTTTAGCTACAGCACAGCATCTTTCATGTAATCTTTGCTAACGCTAGTGCTATTGTCAGTGTTAATGCTGTCGTTACAACCAAGCAAGTCACGCGCTAGGCAGAGCATACTTGTTGTTTTCCCGGTGCCAGGTGGACCGCATAACAGTAAATTGGGTAAGTTGCCTTGTTGTGCAATTACCTGTAAACGAGAAATAGCTTATGGGTTTCCGACCACATCTTTCATTGATTGTGGTCTATACTTTTCCACCCATGGAACACTCATCGTTTGATTATTTTTTTGTACTAGTGCTATAAACACAGACACACCTACGATCAACAAAAGCAACAAAGTGAAGTCAAACAAGATAAAAAAGGATATATTTTCTTTTCTATTGTTTTTACCGTATATTGTGCTAATGTATACAACATATATAAAGAAGCAAAAAATCAAAATAACACAGTAAACTGAAAAAAAAACAGAGTATAATGAAATTTAACTTAGCACGTCAAAAACGCTTCATATATTGTTTACAAAGACAATGTTAAAAAGTCAATAACATTAAGGCAAATTTGCGATTTGATGAAGAACAATTGTGATATGAATAATCAGTCAATATAATCTAACATATAGCAAAAAAAAGATAAGTAGAGACGACGGCAAACAGATAACAGTAAAAGATAATAGTTGATGTATGTTATGTACACATGAAAAAGAAAATAGAGAAAGAGTTGTAAATATTAACATGTCTTGTTTTATTCTGTATTATTCACATCTGGGAAGAAAGTAAACAAATAATAATTCAGTAATTGTAGGCGATGTAACAAACAAAATATATATGCTTTTTTAGTCCTTACTATGAAATTTTTTTTAATTATCTTTGTAATTTGCATTACGCAGTTTATGTACATAATGTAATACAACACACAATGAATAACAAAAAACATGATACTATTAACAAGACAAATCCAGTACTGATCTACCACTTAGCATCCTGTAACGGAGTGCTATTACAAAATCCGCTATAGTAAAAGTATAGCATAATACCACTTGAGATGGCATAGAATGCGGAGGAGAGAAACGAGTAGAACACTAAAGGAAATTTAGCCATAACGGCGTAGAAGAACATAAAAATGCATAGAATGAGAGCAGCACAGTTAAACACGCAGGAAACTATTCCTATGCCTTGTGCTAGTTGAATGAACATCTTACCACTATTACATGTAATATATTCCGTATTCAACTATAATGTCTATTCTTCACCTTTGATGGCGATAGTTGTGTTAGATGACCTGTCTACTTCAATAGACTGAAACTGTATGTGAGCATTTCATAAATCTATTGTACTTCCATAGGATGGGTAATTAAGCGATTAATACATTTGTACTGCAACACTATCATCTTAAGTATTACGCGTGTATTTAGCTACCAGCCGATCAAATTATCTTTCACTGTCAGAGGATATACGAAAGAAGGCAGCGGACGTTACACTAACAATAGCTAGAATAAAGGCAACTATTGTTATACCCAAAATGAATACTCGTCAAATAAGTAAACCGGATGTAGAGAACGAGCACGACATATTGACAATAGGAAACACACACACAACTAATTACAAATATAAAATATGAAGTGGAAGATTTACACACAAAAATATTTATATGGTGTAAGTTTGAAATTGATAAAAGAAGAAGAGAAACAATACAAGCCTAATGCGAAAAAAATTCGTTATATAACAGTAAGGAATAATAAAAAAAATTTTTCACTTGTAAAAGTACAAACTTTTGCTGTCAAATAATCATTATTTGCACTTCATTATCAATTAACAATTTCGCTAATATTCTGTGCATTTACAAATTTTTGTGAAATATAGATAACAATTTTATGTAAACAAAAAGATCGATATATAATTAAATAAATAAATACAAACAACATGTAATAAATATGTGACAAAAGTAAACAAAGCGTTAAATATTTATGATCTACATAAAAGTTCTAACAACCGTTAACGAATATAATCTTTACCTGTGTTTTGTATTATCAATCATACAATTACAATATGATACAAACTTTTTCTCAGCATGTATATAAGCACACATACAGGAAAGAGAAAAACCTCTCCACATTTCCTATAGTTTTTCAATTACTATATGTTCACAAAGCTCGGAAAAGCTTTTACAAAAATTTCGTACGTGAAAAGTTAAAGTAATGAAAACGAAGAAATAATCGCGAACGTGTTTTCTGTTTGTATATCGACAAACGAAAATGTTGCAAAATCAGCACCTTTCAATCAATAAAAATACAACAATATCTTTCCCAGAAAATAAACATTAGGTTATACTACATAATTAACAAGTAAAATATTTTATATTTATCGCTAATATGCATTATTTTCCTTTGTACTACTTATGTCATTTTTGGTAAGAAGTGAAGGGAAAATAAGAAAACAAAATATGAAAAGTAAAGTTTACAAAACTAGCTAGAAAATAACGATCGAAAATACACAAATACATATTAATTAAAAAGTAGTAAACAAATTTTCCTCTTTGCACTCGTATTTTTTAAAAAATTTCGTAGTAGACAATATAAGAAGTAACATTAGGAATAAAAAATAACTATTTTAGAAAAAGTTAATAAGTTTGTTCGTTGAATTTTATTTATATATAACATAACCTTGCTTAATAAACACGTTTTGCCGGTGGAATAGTTTCTAGTTCATTTGTTAACATCTCCATGTGCACAGGGCGATAAGCCAGTTGCACCTTACCGTGTTCATCATCCAGGTACGCTAGTGTGTGCTTCATCCAGTTGTGGTCATCACGCTACGGGTAGTCGTCTCGGGCGTGTGCACCACGACTTTCCTTTCGTGTTACCGCACTGGTGATGGTAATGATTGCATTAGTCAACAAATTACGCAGCTCAAGCGCCTCTGTCAGATTGCTGTTCCAGATAGGTGACTTGTCATGCACGAGTGCGTGTGAGAAGTCACGGTAGCACTACTCAATAATTTCACGACCTTTTAGCATGCTATCCTACGTACGAAACACCGCCGCATAAAGCGCCATCGTTTCTTTCATTCGTTCTCGAATACGTGCGATGGGGATATCACCTGGGTTGGTCAAGATACGATCAAGATCGGCGATGGAGACTTCCCCAGCATTCTGCTTCATTTAGGGCTGACTTCTGCCTTCTTTGGTCAAGTTAAAGATTACCGTATTCGCACACGACTTGCCAAACACAACAATGTCAAGTAACGAGTTGGCGCCTAATCGATTGGCTCCATGCACACTTGCACAGGCGCATTCACCGGCGGCAAGTAAACCAGGCACAATCGCATCCGAATCGTTATTACGTGGACTAATCACCTCACCGGTCCACAATGTTGGAATCCCACCCATGGAGTAGTGCACCGTTGGCACGACTGGAATCGGCTCCTTGTTGACATCTACCCCAGAAAAGATGTGGGCACTCTATGAGATGCCAGGTAACTTTTTGCGCAGAATCTACGGATCTAGGTGGTGCAGCTGAAGTAGTACGTGATCCTTTTTCGGACCACATCCACGCCCCGCGAGCAGTTCGAGCGTCATCGCACGTGAGACGACATCACGGCTAGCCAGATCCTTTGCCTTGGGTGCGTATCGCTCCATAAATCGCTCACCTTCGCCGTTGATCAGATACCCACCTTCGCCTCGGCACCCTTATGTGATGAGTACGCCTGGTCCGTAAATACCCGTAGGGTGAAATTGAACAAATTACATATCCTACGTTGGTAAACCAGCCCGGGCCACCATGGCGGTTCCATCACCGGTGCAGCTCTTGGCACTGGTCGTGGTAAAGTAGACTCGTCCGTAGCCTCCGGTGCACAAGACGGTGTACTTGGAGCGAAATCGGTGAATGGTACCATCGTCATGGCTTAACGCCATCACACCACGACAACACCCATCTTCCATAATAAGGTCGAGACAAAAGTATTCATTGTAGAAGTTTACACCATACTGAAATGACTGACCGTATAGTGTGTGTAACATGGCATGACCAGTACGATCGGATGCCGCACAGGTACGACGAGCCAACTTACCACCATAATGAATGGACTGTCCTCCAAAGGCACGTTGGTAGATGAAGCCGTCTTTGGTACGCAAAAAGGGCAAACCCATACTCTCCAATTACGAAACCACACAGGGGGCTTCCTGACACATGTACTGAATCGCATCCTGATCACCAAGCCAGTCGGAACCTTTGATGGTGTCATAAACGTGCCAGCGTCAGTCGTCTTATTCACAGTTGCCCATGGCGGCGTTGATTCCACCTTGTGCGGCAATAGTGTGCGACCGCGACGGGTACAGCTTTGAAATACACGCCACATCATACCCAGACGCGGCCACACCCATCGCACAACGCAAACCTGACCCACCAGCCCCGACCACCACACAATCATAGGTGTGGTCAATAATCGGGTAGGCTCGACTCAACGCAAGGCGATGAAGACACCGACGAAACATAATGTGTATCAATGCACAAATTATTTATCTATGAAATAGCTAAATACGTAATTAGTGTAATTGACTCAAACTGTAGGGAAATAAAAAGCCAAACAACAAGACACAATCAATTTGAGCGATAACTAATACAAACAAGTAATACCTTTAACAACAACATCAACAAAAAAAAGTATATAAATAAAAGTTAAAACAAAAACACAATATGTACAGATTTTTGCACCTTGATGTTGATATCAAATGAATAAGTCAAATACAGGTAACAATTACGTTTTTTTGTATAAACTATAAATTACTTTTACATATGTATATACAATGTATATGTATGAGTTCAAGCGGAAAAAGTGTTTAGTCAAAAAATGCAACATTTACTGTAGTTAATAGAAAATATTATCAAAAAACATCAAGAAAACTATTAATACAACTACTTAGAGTAAACAAATAAATAAATATTTATAACAACTATAACGAAACGTTAGTATAGGAAACTATCAATGTTATACTGTTTACTGTTCTGCCTCATTCCATTCTACTTTATCTTTCCACTAGGTGTTATCTAACGGACAAACTGGACGCGTCTTTAGTCAACGCTGAATGCAATGTGTATGAAAGACATGACCACACTGACCTCATGTCATTCTGCACTATCATGTAGTGGACTAAGTATTACTCTGACACATAATGCACGGACCTTCTACTTGATTACGGCAAATGCTACAAATACCCGTTTAACGCATTCACGATGAGACAAACACCGGTGTGAACGATTACAGAGTGAAAAAGACTTCGTCGTCTTTACCTGTTACTTCGGCTGTGTCCGCGTGAGCTGTGCACTCCTTTGTTGTCTACGTCATTCTCCGAAAGTGTTAATGTTAAAAGTTGCGAATAAGATTGTGTCTTACTAGAAACAAAACAAAACAAAACAAAATAGTATTAGCTCTACGGAAATTAATAATGAACATTGAAGCAAAAATTCACAATAATAAATAACAGCAATGAAATATTTACTTGATGAAATAAAACAACATCAGCTTATTATAATAATAGTAACATTACTTGGTGTGCATGCCTAACACTAAAAAAGGTAAAAATGAAGAGAAATTACTTTACAATGTTACCAAATTGTTTTCCTTATTAAATTGATATCGAATAGGTAAAGTTTGTTTGATAGAAAGAACGTATATTGTTTGCAATCACATAATTGTTTTTGCTACATCTTTTATTGCGACTATCTTACTATTGACTACCTGTTGTATTTGCTACAAAAGCATCAATCTAATAAATAACAATTAACTTCAAAAAAAATAATAATACAAAAATAATTGTATATACATTATTGTCATCAAAAAAAAATTAAACGTAGGTAACTAACAAATATTCACGCTATTACCTTTTTTTACTTGTATGCTCCTTTCTTGCCCTCTTCTCATTATCGTATACTTGTGACAGTTAAGTTTTGCAGCATTACAGCAAAGTAAACATTATTGCTATATAATATTTTATCTTCTCTTTTAGTTTTTTATATGTATTCAGAACAAAAAATTGTACATTGATATTTTACTCTACAAAATACTACGATATGCTAAAATATGTTACAATCACACACCCTCTCATTTACTCACAAACATTTCGTAAGTAGAAGCTAACATATTTACAGCTAAAAGAAACATCACAAAACAATGATTTGTAAGTAATTAACTGTAATCTAATTATAATAGTTATAACAAACAACTAAGTTTGCCTCAACATAGTGCCATTTGTAGTGTCGCATAATTGTTTTTGATCTCTTTGATTTACTGCTTCGCTATCAACTTACAAAACAAAAAGAAACACATGCTGAAAAATAATACTGTCAATATTTACTAAATGCAAAAAGAAAACAAAAATAAAAGGAGATGTGTGGGAAAAAATACAATGAAGGACTAACACTAACTATCATTACTTCTTTTCTCTTTTTTTTTGCCTACTAGTCAAATTTTGTACGATAAAAAGCATATTTTGACAACAAGTACAGTAATTACTTGGTTAATAAAGATATATTTAAAATAAGTGTGAAGATATTTGATACTAGATACTAATAACTTCAGCTTACATAATACCACTTACTTTTTACGCACTTGCTCTGCTTGCCTCCTTTGATGACTTGCCTGAACTTACTGGATTACTGTCATGACTCTTATGCTCACTCCCTGCACTACTCTAACGTCTGATGATTTATTTACGAGTCTCAATACGATGCTTCATCTTATCCATCTGACTAACCAGTGTGGCAATATCACGCTGTGCACGTGTAGGAGACGAAGGCGCCAACATCGCATCCATCGACGGAAAGGCAATATCACACATTCGCTGAATAAACCCACCAAGGGCAACACTGTCAACGAGGTATTGAAGTGCTTCATTAATATACACCTACTCATCAGGTGTCATGATCAACGATCTATTACTGACCGCATTCTTCGTCTTGTGCGATTCATTTTTCTAATTTAACATTTCGTAGGTAATTGGGGAGGACTGACGTGGTGGGTGGGTGTGGGTGAGAAAGTACAAGCGATATGGAGTCAGTAACGCTGAGAAAACCACACAGTCTACCGAGCATGGACGATCACCGAAGAAGAAGAACTTGTCACCGAGGGCAGATTCAAGTGCCTGAATATCGTTTAGCATAAGGTGTACGTATTGCTCTTTGCTCAGCTTATTGTACCCACTTGCATTTAGTTTTTTCGAGCAAATCGATCTGATGAAGAAGCGAATAAATGGCTAGCACACCAGTGGCAGTCCCATCGCACCAACAATATACGGGAAATAATATTTGTGCTTATCATCAATCAACAAACTTCGCGAAATGCCAGGTAGAAGACCATAATCACACAATGATCGAATTGCCTTACCAAGTGCATGCTGACGATCATTGAGTACAGAGTCCATTCGAAGATGTAGTTTATCTGCTAGTCACATGATAATCTCATTCGAATCTGCCTTACACTATCGATTGTAAACAACAAATGGCAAACACTCGGTAGGAGAAATGGATGGGTTTTTCACAAAATGTTTTTTGATGTGTAATCGATTTATTTTGCAATACGTCTCTACACGCACACCAAAGGGTGAAATGCTTGGCGCGGTAAGTGCCTGAGGAAAAGTAAATAGATGCACCACGTTGTCATCATCAGGAAGTGATTAAATTAGTTTCTTGAGACGTTATTGAGGTGTCTTCACAAAAACCTTGCGACCAACTTTCACGGCAGTAACTACCAGCAGTGCAGCTCCTGCTACGGCTACTGCGGTGGTCAGTTGCTTATTCTTGCGAACTTTCGTGACGTACTTTTGCATATTTTTCAGTGCAGCGTTTAACATTTTTTTTTTTTTTCGAGATACTCTTATTTGACAACTTATAAACTCGTGTAAAGAACAATTTTGCTACTGGTTAAAATATACTATTGTATTACAGTCGTTAACTATCTTTTACTACCCTAATAATTGCGTTGATTATATAAATGTTTGTATGTAGGTATGAATGTGTAAATCTATACTACTGTTTTCCTTTCTTTTGAAAAAAAAATATATATGCAATTTTACAAAGATTAAAACAGTTGAACAGGTTGAATAAAAACTATATGCAGAAAACGCAAATAGACAAAGTTTAGTTGTTTTCTTTTATTCTGTGAAGTAGCGTTAAATATATGTATATAAATAAATATATACCTATATATATATGCATTTACTAACATATAAAATTATTTCTATTTTATTGTGTAATAATTATTATATGATGACTTTCGTCAAAGATGTAGGTGTAACTATTTTGTTTACTTATATAAAATGCATCAAAATAATTTTGTGTTGTATAAGATGTATTGGCAAGAGTAGGGTATATTCGTATGTGTATATTTGTGTTGATTACAAGAAGAGTTTATGGTGTAAAGCAATTGTTTACGTTTGAGTATAAAAGCAGTTTGTATTTATAAATTAGCAATAGTTAACGATAAATAAAAAGCAGATAAATGTCAAATTAGCAATTGTATGTATGAATTCGATTTTTTTTTACAATCAGTTCAAGTAATAATCTGTTTATATGTATTTGATGTGAGTATAAAAAGCAGTTTGTACTTATATAATTATAAATATGTTTGAAGAAAAAAAAGATAAGTTATATCTTAACTCCTTAATCCTTTCGAGCAGGTGGTAAATTGTTCGTAGGGCTGTAGTCGTCATAAGCGTCATCAGCTCTGCCCATTGCAGACGCAACTTGCTGATTTATCCTTTCTTTCCGTTTCTGCTCTTCGGCGCTGCCTGGTTTGATGTAATGCTTTTTGTCGCAGCTGTTCAACACTTTGCCTTGCGCAGATCGCTCTTCACTTGATTTATCTTGCATTGCCAGTCTTACAACTTGTAAATTAAAAATTTGTATGTGATTGGAGATTGTACACTATTTATCAATTTATGTGCAAACTATGACGATTGATTGAAAGTATGAAATTCATATAATAAAGAAAGAATTTGTACAAACAATTTATTAATATGAAACATACATTTGTAGGAAAGTAGCATCAATAGAGATAAAAAAAGTTAATTGTGATAAGACGTGCTTATGTCAGGTTTATACATCTCAGCTATCATTATACTTTTACTAATTTAAAGAAGTATATCTATATATATACTTTAGCGGTAAAACGCCAATTATGTAAAGTATAAAATTACTACAATCGATAAACATAACACTTTAATATGTCGTCACTAACAAGTTTTATGACATCGAAGTAACAACTTAAGAAGTATGCAAACTTTTAGCAACTTGATGTACTACAGTATTTCAGCTCACTTTGACACAAATATTTCACTACAAATGATCAAATGCTAAGAAACTACAAAGTATACACAAATTACTACATGAAAACTAAACATCAAAAAAGGATTAAATAAAAAAAAAGATAAATAAAATCGATGAAAGTTTTACATGAATGTGTATTTTTCTGTTGAGGCAGTTATCATAGCTTTTCAATAAAAGATTATAACATACTAAAAAGAGGAAAAACATAACAAACAAAAATAACTAGTTTTTACTAATAAATATATATTCTGTTAAGTTTTATCAATCTGTTCAAGTTTATCCTTTCACAATTTAATGTTGTGCAGCATGTTCCTTTTCTTTTGCTTGCATAAACTTTTCGCGACGTCGTCGAACATATAGCATAGGAGCAATAAATATAGAACCTGAAATGAGAACGCCTGCAATCGTTTTGGGAGTATTACCGCGTAACATTGTCGCTGAGGTGTAAGTTACGTGAAAGAGTGATGCTGAAGTGTTATAATGGTAAATGTACTACTTGTATAAATAAAAGTAAGAATTGCTAAATCTTATAGTATTGTGTAATCTATATGGTATTAAAAATTATAATAATAAAAAACAAAATATACGCATATTGAGGTTATATTACATGTTTAAAAGTAACGTTCAGATCACATATTCATTAGTGATAACATTAATCTATTGTGAAACTTATTGTTATTATTTTAGGAATGCTAACAAAAATGCTGTGGACTTTTTGTCTTCTCGTGTCATATAAATTATTGCTACAACGAAATAGTTTCGTATCATACAATATTGTTATTTGGTAATTAACAAATAGATACTACTTACAACATACAAAACGTAAGTTATCATAATGGAAAAAATAAATGATCATCATATTGTGAAAAATAAACTAAGAAAAAAATATATATGAATTATTGTTGTTCGTACATTGTCATTTGTTTTCTCTTTGATTGTCTTTTTTCCTTTGTTTGATTTGTTGTATTCAAACTGTAATAGTGTCAGAGAGTTGTATGTTGTTGTGTCGCAGGTATTACACAATCACTAAATCTCATACGTAAGCACATGCACATACGTTTTACAAGAATGTGCTAAATAAATTTTATTTTGTGTTGTGTCAGAGTAATATCTTACAAATTAAACCAAGTAATAACAAGCAAAGACAAAAAGAAATGATTATTACCACTGAACGATATACCAAGTAAATAATATTATCATATAAAATTTTTATAAGATCAGAAAAAAACCCACATTTATACTGAAAGTCAAGTTGAGATAAATATTATACAGCAATACCTACCACTATATATTTATTCACAATAATAACAATAAAAGAAAAGGCTATATTTATACCAATTTTTTTTCATCACCTATCAATTGTTTTTTTACCCTCCCAACGTAAATTTTTGTAATATAACAATAAATATAAAATAAAAATTCAAAGCAACTTTTTTGACTTCTGTAAGGTAATAATAATAACGTTTAACTTTACCTAAATAAAAAAACCCCCAACATTCACTACGCACCTATCGTTTTTTTTGTATTTTCACATTATTGTAAATTTGGCCACTTTACATTGCAGAAAATAAATGCCAACTAATACTCATCGCGTAACAATTTACTATAGCACTATTTTTGGTACAGTGATATATATATGTGTTATAAGTTAACAAATGGAACTATTACTACTACTTCTTTCGTCTGTTAAGTGAATAAATAAATTACAGTAAAGCCAACATGCACAAGCAAAAACAACAACAATAACAATACACACACACATACACAAAGATAAATTTATATACATACCTATTGCCTACAAGAAATTATTGACAAATTACAAAAATGTAAAATATATATAATGTACTTGCTTTTTTTGACAATTATTTACTTTGCTTTCTAAAAAAAGTTTTATTTTAAGAGAAATACATATATAAAATTTTATCTAATATTTAACATTTTTTAAAAAATAATAATTAACTAATTTCAACAGGTACAAAGCGTTGTGTAGTCTCAGATATGGTCATTGGTGTGAGACGATCCATATCAGGGAATGCCAAGGCAGACATTCGTCGTATATACTTCTTAAATGTTTCATTGACTGAAATGTACGTTAGTGTGCTGCCAGTGCGTGCAAACTGAGAGGCTACTTGTAGTCAGGCATACAAGGAACAGTCATACGTCGATGGGTGATGTCCACAGATAAACTCACCACCATCACGCAGCAACGTCTCAACCGCTTGTACGTCTCGCAATAACTCCGTTTCGTACACTTCGTTACTCAAATTACCATACATACATCCGTTAAGGGCTTCAATAGTGGCAGATCGCATTCCGTTCACCAACATTGTAGCAATAATAGGGTCTAGGTGGTACTCCTTGGCAAACATATCAGCCATCAATTTAGGATGGTCAACAAAAGTACATCGATTGAGGCCATAGTTCAGCGACAACTCTACTAATCGACGAATGAGCAAACCCTTTGCGTGATTTTATGGACTCAAGTCTTCATTCATTGTTACGTTAAATTAGTCGTACAAGTACTGCATGATAAACTCGCTGTCAGTAAACTTCAGATCATTATGCACAATAAACGGAAGTTTACCGTTTGGTGAAAGTGAACTGTCATTGGTGAAGTGCACCACGTATGGAATTTTGGCTAATCGCAAAAAGGTTTCTATCTTCACACAATACGCAAACGGGTTGGGTCCGTGTGACCAACGCGGGGTCATGAACAAGTGTACTACATCTTTCTCAAGACTGCGGAAGAATGCATTTCGTTGTGCCTCACGAACTAGACGGTAGACTACAAATGAACTTTTCAGCAACAACAAACCATTAATTGTCACACCAGCAAGTAGGCACTTACGTGGGTTGTTGTGATAAATTTTTCGTGCCTTGTGCAGACCTTTCTTGTACATTGCCTGTGCTTGCTACGGCACCTATGCAAGTTTCTGCGTTACTGTTTTCACATCCACCTTGCGTACGTCGCCATAAAACTTTTTAAGCAATTACATTTTTTTATTTTTTCCCCGAAAATCAATTGAATCTCCTTTTAAAATAATAATCTTTATTCGGTAAAACCTTTATTGTGATATTTCTGGAAAAAAGATATATTATGCGAAAAAATTGAAGAAAAAAAAAGACAGATGACACTAAAATGAAATTTGATGATAACGATGTAAAGAAGGCGATAGAGGTGTGCTAAGATGATTTAATGATGTTGAAGAAAAAAAAGAAAGGGCGGTAAAAGCTCAATCAAAATAAGTTAAAAAAAAGTAACAGCGATTTACTGAATAACAGTCAAAGGCAACAACATAGGCAAATAAAGAGAATTTTATAACAATTTAGATGTGAACAGACATTTACCTCTTTTATTGTCTTCTCAGCAATTATATTAACAAAATTTGAGTGATTGCCTTGTAGTTGAATATGTTGAAAACGTGTATGCAAAGCAACAACAAAAAAGCAACTATGTACTTAAGTTGGCATTTTCTTTACTGTGTATACTAGCAATCACTAAAAGATTTGATAAGTAGGGATGTCTGAAATATATTCAGCTAAACAAATAATAACAAAATATTATTAAATAGTACACAGTAGTATATTTGTATGTATGCACACAACAGAATACAAAAAGATTACGTTATAAACTCTACTGTGACAAGATCATATTTATTCACAGACAACAAAAAGTAATTGTAAAATTTATCATTTCTTTTGGTACTTTCCTTTCATTTCTTTGTCTTTTTTTCTACATATAAAAAAAGCTCTCAACTCCAACCAAGCAAACGCTATTAGTCTGGCAATTAGCCACACTTCAAACTACTACATGCAAAAAAAAATAAATAAATACAATCTTTAAAATAAAACTTTTTGTTTTTATATACTTTTCATTTTCATCAGAGTTAAATGTGTAATAAACGTTGTGTATGATGGCAACTCTAACAAACGAAAAAACAAAATAAATTAAAGAAATAGAAATAATGGTATATCAAGAGTAACTGAAAGTTCCTTCATTACTTTTTTTTATTGCTGTAAATACTATTAGTCATGCAGCAATAACTGAACAGCGGCATTGACATCACCGTTTGACTACGCTAATGCACGAATAATCTCATGACGTCCTACTTGCAAGTTTAGCTACTCTATCTGAGTTACTTGAGGTGCATATCGATTTCGTGTGGCACTACCTTCGCGATTTGTAGACACACTAGCACGATTACTTCTGCTATTGTTAGTGGTAGTAGTAACTATAGGAGGGAAAATGGCAAACTGCGGTGTGGCAGGAGAGCCTGCTAAGTTGTCTACCATGACTCGCCCATGTTCACGAGATGGTGCATTTGCGTCCGTGTAATTATTATTACTGCGACGATGCATCTACTCAGGTAACTGTTGCTACCAGTTTGGTGCAAACTCACGGGCATGTAACGAGTGACGATCACCATGACGACTACGACTATGGTGATGGTTACCTTGGTTGGGTAAGGCGTGAAAATCCATATTGCCCCATCTACCATTAGCCTGTGATGCTAACTGTTGCCGTTGTACTACTTTGGGTATATTGTGCTCTATCGTGGAGGATGGCCCAAAGATTACCGTCAGCAGTGGACGCAAAAAGTACAGCACTGGGCGGCAGCATCAGTGACGGAAAAAATGCAGTCACAGTTTAATTGGCCAGCAATTGTCAGAGAAGATGGCAAACAAGAAGCCAATGAACGTAAAGAGCAAACGAGTTCATACTCCCAGGTCCATCATTATGGCTCCTCGCCTGTAACCTGAACTCTGCAACTGTTTATTTGGTCGCATGACAAGCTTGATGAGCGGTGCAATGAAAAACACTTTTTATGTTATGGTGATACTTGTAAGCGGAATGGGTAATTGAAACGAGGACACGTTGGGCACCTACTGAACATAACGTGTAGCCAGTGCAACTAGCGGAACGAGAGAGGCTACTCCAGAGATGACGCGTACTGCGGTAACACTGAGCACCGGCACAGGGCTTTCAGTGACAAACATGTGCGCGGTAGCAATTCCAATCGCAGAGGCTGAGAGTAAAAACGCTAAAAACGTATTAGACCCTCATCGTCGTTACAGTGTTTTCATTTGATAGACTATGCTTAGTGTACAGAGTATGTCCGCGAGTGTTCTCCCACATGGACCTATGGGGATGGCTTATAAGGAAAGTCTACCTACTTCTTTCATCATTGACCACAGAGAAAACGGTAGGAGCGAGGCCAATGAGAAAGACGAACGTGCAGAAAGCGAGGATGAGCTTAGTGTGTTGTGTGAGCCGTTGTGGTGAATGCCACTTGCTAAATCTCTACTCCCATTTTTCATAAAATTGGCTGCTGCTGCTGCTGCTAGTGGATTAGTGATAGGCTTCATGTAATAATCAACTGTCACCGCAGATGAAATGGCACCAATAATTAATGTGAGGCCTGTCACAGGAGCGTATTACAACACCATGTCTATTGATGCTAGCAGAAAACAATACTGAAAAATATCTGTGAAAAGTGAAACAAAGATAAAAAATGTAACTGTTTTTACTGAGTATTACAAACTATTTAAACTACTAATAAAACTTTTCTTTCTTTACTTACCTATACTAGCGGAAAAACTTGCAAAACAGAATACAACAGATTTATATACCAAAGTATATAAATGATTTATAAATCAAAAAAAGTAGTATTCATCAATAAATTGAAAAATACTCAATATCAACTAAAGTATTGTATTAGTTTTACACATTCTCATAACACTAACATTAACAATAATACAAAGTTGTGTTTGTTGTCATGTGCGAAAACAATGGAGGAAAAAGAAAGAAAGGATATGTGTGTATTTGGCAAACAACAAAAAAGCAATTGCAAAGTAATAAATAATAAAGAAAAGAAATGTTGATGATAGTAGACGACAATGATGTAATACATTATGTGTACAATGTATGATATGAATGGAAATGGTACGAAAATATAAAATAAGAAAGATAGGGATGAAAACTGTCGTTTTTAAATAGTAATAAAATTGAAACATGATTAGAAAAAACGTTAGGATGAATGAAATAATTTTGTTTACATTATTTAATATTAAATACTATATAAAAGTAAAATGTATTAGTACTATGCTGTACAACTATAATTGGAAGCTTGAAAAAATAAAATAAGAAAAAATAAAAAAGTATTTGACAAAAATTTTTATCCTTTTTTTAAATTTTTATTCTTTTTTGTGCTTGTAGTGAAAAGTATTAGTTTTTTTACTTTACATAATTGTACTTGAATGCATTCAGTCGCATTCGCTATGACTTTAACTCTATCGTGTGAAATTTACTTGGTAATCTACTGAACAATACGCCATTATGATTACTATAGTGACGATGGTTGCAGTTGGAGTTTGAACATGACGCAGGTCTTTTACCTACTTCACATTTATCGTTTACTGCTGTCAGTGATGCTGATGGTAACTGCAACGATTAACTGTGTTATCTCTTTTGATTGTCATTCTCACTATCTAATGTTTTCACTCAGTTATGCAGCTTTGCTACCATTGATCTTGAACCTGTGTGGTGATTTGTCTGCAATTATTAGAGTGAGTTGACTCGACGTATTGCAGTACCAGTACGATACAATTACCCTGAAACTCATCGTGGCTATTGTTTTAAAATTTATTGTAAAGGTTAATGTGGTAGTTATGGTTAGGTAAATGTATTTGTGTTTGGTGTGAGTGGTGGTGATGGTGGCATACCGGTAGAGTGTTATGGACGATTAGTACCACTATCCGTGTCTGACGTTCACACCGAATTGGTTTCTTTTGGTTGAACAAAACACCGTGTGTCGGTATAGGAAGCAGCGTTTAACGTAGAGTTGTGCACTTGAGGCCCAACTATATCATTCTTACAAATATTGTTGTGTTTGGTTTTCTTATTATATTAGTTGTGTTGTTTTTATGCCATTCCTTTTTTTCCATTCAAAGCCGCATTAGCAACATCAACATTTGCGTATTGTCTTTACTAACATTATAATTTATTTTTATCGATATTATCATTAATATCATTCTAATGAACACTATCATGTACCTCTGCATTTTTGATCTTATCATATTAATTTATTGTTATAGTTTTGTTATCCTTAATATTTTTATCATTTCACAAGAACTATAGTCTGTTATGTAATGCATCATGTGAATTTGTCTTGTCAGATATATTGATACGTACATCATTGTCTGACACAACAGTGTCCTGTTCAGGTGATGTCTCACGAACTCCTGTACTGTCACACGCTGGAGGTGAGCAGAGTGGCACCATTGAGTTTGACGGAGTCTGAATATTTGGAGTTGTTAACACATTCTACTTACGTTCAGCAGGTGCAACTCCGTTAACCTGGTCAAATGTATTTGTCAAATCTATTACATTCATTGCATTAGTGCCATTGTTCTACTTTGCCATATCTAAACAAATTGCGTGCTACTTGGGAGAAGCAGTCAACTGTGGTGTTACTCAATCTTCATTTAATTCATGTTTTTACATTCTTAACTGCTACTGTTACTACTATTACTCCTTCTTCTTTTATAATGACTGTTAATGTAAATATTACGACTGTCAATGCAGATGTTATTATTCCGAAACTAGCTATACACAAAATAACTAGGTCTTGTCTGAATGAATCTACCGGCCATCTTATACCTGTTGTGTAGACGGTGTCTGCGGGCGAGAGGTTAACGAAAATGTGCTAATGGCGTTATCGCCCAATTGCCTATCACGTACACTGTACACTAATTGATGTGAATGGCTGTAACCTTTGTCGCTGCTGTTACGAAAGAGTTGCCTTCCTGTTGGTGTCGTATCGGTTTACGTGTCATCGTCGGTGTTGTTTGTTAACGCGGTAATCGATGGTGTAATTGCGGCAATACAGTGTTTGAGCTATGGCAAATTTAACGAAATAAACGGTTCATTTTCGCTGGATTGACTGTGGCCTTCTGGTGCTTTAACCGATGAGTTACTGGTGTTGACAAACAAATAAATATCATCATGCTCGTTTTATGATTTTAGTATCTCCTACGCACTTGTCAAATCTATCTCTGTGTAGTACGAGGAGGTGGACTTGCGTGCATTTAGTTTATCTTACGTTTGACTCTTACGATTACTATTCCTATTGTTAATACTAGCATTATTGATATTATTTTTACAATGCGCGATATTCTTTTATTATACATGGCACCACATGTAATCTGCCAGATTTGTACCAGCTACTCTACTTTTGTGTAATATATTTGTTTTATCTGCATTACTATCGTTTGCTTCATCTTTATTAATGTTATAATGTGTTTAGTCAATAACTTATTTTGTAGAGTTAGTGTGATGATGATTATTATTATTAATAATACTAACATTGCTGCTTTTTTTCTAATGAATTGTGTTTTACTCATGGTGCGTTAGTGGAGGTGGAATGGAATGTATTTTACGTGCCATATGACCAATTGCCGTCATGGGTCGTCCATCTTCGCCCTCTTTAAACGACTCTCACTTACTCTTACGTAGTGTACTTTATGATAATGGTGAGATGAGATTGATCATGGTCGAATTTTTGTAAGTTGAATACTATAACTATGATTGCTGTTCAGATTCTCTATAACAACTTTTATTATCACGCAGCGTGTCATTGTGTGTACTTGACACTTGCACACCACACTCGTTATGATCTGCACAAACACCCTTTTGTAAACTGTATGACTTATCTTGCCGTCACATTTATAATTAGAGTCTGTACGCTGACAAATGTGCGTTCATTTTATTGAAACACGTGAGTCAACTGTACGTTGATGTTGGTGATGCTGCTATTTCTGTCGATTATTATTTCAATAATACACATTGATCATTCACACCTTGTTAGGCTCAACGGCCACTATGTGATGGGTTGTTTTTGCCACAGGAACATCAATTAGGTGTAAACGAGTATGGATACCGAAGTAATCGCTGCACAAAGCGAAGCCGCTAATATGGCATGTGATACGTTTCCTTCAATTTGCTTTGCCCTGATGACAAGTAAGAATTATTAGTCATGCTTGATGGAGATGTACGTTGTGATGACTAAGTTACGGTTTGCTCTTGTGGATGCATGTGCAATGTTGACTACATAAATAAATTTATTATTTATTTTTGTGATGATTTGATCTTTGTAGAAAAAAATGTAGTGTAGGAAATAGAGGTTTACAAACACACACACACACACACAATATATAGAAACAATCACCAACAGCTATACTTTATAACAGACTTTACTCTATTTCTCTTTTTTCTTTGAAACTTTTAACAAAAAAAGCTTTTAATCAAACAAAATACACAAGACAGTATAACCATATAAAATAATGAAAGCGATAACAACAGATTTAGCATTTAGAAAAAAAACTATAACGTTATTATAACATCATGACCTTTGAAAGTATGAGACACAAGTTTATTTGAACACAAATCAGCATTACTTCAAACTAAGATTTTTAGTAAGGTGAATAATTATACCAAAAATTATTTACCAAACAACAATAAAAAGAAAGAAAGAAAGAAAGAAAAAAAGTAAATAATTATTACTACTATTTTCTGCGTTGTTGACAAAAAATAGAGAGGTATAATTGATGTAAAATTTTTTTCTGTTCAAACGTAAGCACGAAGTGTATTACGATTATCAAAAATCAGTATTAGTGAAAATAAGGGTACAATACGAATAGAAATAACCAAAGTAGTATATAAATACGTAAATATAATTAAATAAAACGGGTTTTGTAAGAGGTAAGTTATAACCTACGTTTTCTTCCGTTTGTTATCAGTAAACAAAAGATGTACTCGTGAAATAAAAAGTTTCAACAAAATTGATGCACTCATACGAATAAGAATAGCTTGAATTTGCTTCAAGCTGAACAGAATACAGCTAACAAGCACACTCACACGAAAATCAAATCAAATGCATACCACATATAAGAGTATATGAGTACATATACAAACAAACACAGACAGACACTTCATTTAATTAGAAAAACAGAAAATAAAAGTATATACATCTAAAGTGATGATAACTATGCGAGTTTTCATCGTAAAAAATAAATTAATTAAGGGGAGATTGGCATATTGTATTGTTAGTGGCAATGTTTAGTACATTTGTAAAACAAAATATAATAAACAAGTGTTCATCAACTTACAGTGCACATCAATGCAACAGTAATAGTAAAGACTTCACGTAAATAATAATTTAGTTGTTTTGCAATATATATGTATAATTTAATAAAATGAGAAAAATACATTTTTCTGATAATTCAAATTTCTTTACTTTGTCTGTAAGTTGTGTATGTGTATGTGTATGTAATAGGTATCACATTAGCCTTTCTCTCATAGCCAAAAATACTGTTGTTGTTGTTGTCGCCGTGAAGTTCACAGAACAAGTAAATCATAATTGTTTTTGTAGTAGAAGTATAATATTTTGTAAAAAAAATAATAAACAAACTCATACAACTTTAACGTTTACACATAACCACAAAACAAACAACAACACAACATTTTGCTCGTAAAACATCGCAACAGCATAAGGTATAAATTATGATTAACGTGCACTCATTATCATAAACATTATCTTCGTTTAAATTTGAGATGAGAGCAAAAGGACTTGCAAGAAAAAAATAATATGTATTCACAATTCACTGTACAACTCAAATACATAATTGGCATTCATAATTTACCGACTCTCTTCCACACAGCCTCTCTTAAAATTTTTACTCTCTATATTAACTTTACTTTATTTGGGTTCAAATTCCATCATATTAACAAAAATTATAATGACACTCAACAGAATAAGTAATTACAATAACTGTAAATCAATAAAAATTACATCAACAACAACTGATGTAAAGCAAATCTTATTTTTATACAGAATAAATCAACTTTGACTGTCGAAATTATATTTTGTTTCTATACTGTATCATTTGTTTACGCAAAGAAAAATTGATAAATCAACTTTTGTCACATTTTCTACGTGTGCTCACATACTATTTAGTTGCTTGCTTATATTTTTTTAAAGATATTATACACTACTTTAATTGTGATCAGAAGTCTTATTTTTTACTGACGCAAATGCCAAAACAAACACACGCACGCAGTATTTGTAGTTACGTTATTGTTCATTTTGTTTACGTTTTTAGTCGAGAAGGAGAGGTGTCTTTCTTCTTTTATCAATCTATAAACTTAATTATATGCAAAAAAAACCCAAACAATTATAAAATACATGAATATGTAAAAGGTTTTTTTTTAACAATCTTACGTATATAATAGAAAGAAAGTAAGGAAAGTCTTAAAGAAAACAAAACACAAAAAGAAACTTGAAATCAATGGAGGAGAAAATTTTGCAGGGCAAGCTGAATAACACGTAAACAAATTCACCCGCAAATGTTTTTCAGCGTTGTTATTAAGATAAAAATAAGAAAAATAAAATTAATTGTTAAATATTATCACTTTAGTTAATAATTAAATATTGTTGTTATTTTATTTTTTTTAACTTATACTGTTACGTTTACACAAACATGTAGTACTGACCGTCTTGACTGATAGGTTGTGTCATTATGTTATTTGTCAATGTTGAGTAATTGGCAGACCCAATGGGCAGTATGGTAGTTGTCATTGTTGTCTTTTCTTGATCATACAATTGTTGAAGTGTTTGCGGAGACTGATTTGCATTTTGCACCATATCTTGACCCATCGTATTGTTTATATTACTTGGTATTATTGTAGCGTTTTTGTTGAGGTCTGCAATAAATGCCGAGTTTACGGATTACACATATAATGGTTGATTGTTTGCCATGGTAGATTATGCAGTCAGTATTGTTTGTGGGTAAAGAAAGGACTGCTGTTGTTGTTCTTATTGCTGTTGCTGTTGATCCGGCACAGACGAGGCAAAAGTTGCATACCCGCCTACATTAGACATCATTTGTGGTATTGGTGCCGCCACGGTGAAAGGTGGCATGACGGCTAGCGTTGCCGCTTGCGTAGACGACGACGAAGCTGGTGAAAAGGGCGATGGCTTAGTTATCACATTAGCATTTGAAGGAGCAAATGCCATGGTTGGTGCTGAGGTAAACTGAGGTGATGGAATAAGATTGACCAATGTGGGTTGATTGCTCAGCATGGGTGCCATTTCATGTTGCGTTTGAGATTGCTGACTTTGCAAGAGTGGGAGTTGCGGGATGACGGTGTAGGATGATGGGTTGGTGGCTGTGTACATGTTGATAAGATTATTATTATTGTTATTACCACTACTACTATTATTTATCACATTCCCAGTCATCTGAGACGAAAGAATAAACGGAGACTGTGGAGAGGAGAGTGTAGACAGCTGCACTGGGTTGTACATGATCGACGACGACAGCGGTGATGATGCCGAGGACATGGAGGAAAACGCAGATAATGGCATAACAGAGGGTGTACAGTTCATACTATTACTACCTTGATTATTATTTTGATTATTAATATTGTTAGTGTTACTGTTTATGATAAATGCAGGGTTGAGCTGAACTTGCATTGGGGTATGGAACGGGGACATGGGCTGTGAGTACAACGGGTGTAACTGAGTGCCAAACGATTGCGAAGGAAGCGAAGGCGGAGGCGGAGGCGGAAATGAAGAAGAAGAAGAAGAAGTTTGTGGTGGTGGTGGTAGTAGAGGTATTGTAGAGCTAGATTGAAGATAACTTGACGACGAATTATTGTTATTGTTATTATTATTATTATTAGTGCTGTGAGGGTTGGATGGCCGAAAGCGACGAGCCAGACGTTCTACACGTCGGGCACTGTCTTCTGCCACTTTGGCGAGTAACGGTACACCATGACACTGTGGGAATGGGGCACGCTTGTGCGTGGCTGCGGCCGCCTACGCTGCGGCTTCCTTTGTGGTAAACGTAATAAACACAATGTTTAACTTGTTCTCGTCTTGTGTGTCATTTTATTGTTCTATATTGCTCTGATTGCACATGCTATCGGCTTCTGCGGCGGCGGCAGTGGCAGTTGAAGTGGCAGGCTCTAAAGAAGCTTTCACTTCATTTTATGGTACTTCTCCATTATTATTGGCTGAGGTGTTATTATTATTACAATTGTTGTTATTGTTGTTCGGAATAGATGTTAGAGAAGAATACTGAATATTATTGTTAGTAGAGTTAACATCCACTCCAGTAGTGTTATTATTAGTGTTCTTGTTATTAGCACCACTACTTAAGTCGTGTGAGTTGGCACGACCACCAAACGCGGTATCGGCATGAATGGAGATGTCCGTAATCTCACCAAACTGTGAGAAGTAGGTGTGAAGTTACTGTCGACTCACCGACAGAGGTACATTTCGTACAAATGTTTTGTTGGTTGGGTTTCCTGGCAAGTAGGCGGCCTTGGAGTTTGCCACACGAATGGTGATGTGGTGATTTTTGAAGTTTGCCCCGTTTAACTCCACCAGTGCTCGTTCGGCACATGTGACCTCTTTATACTTGACAAAGGCAATACAACGACTCTGCCCAGTTCGAATGTACAGCATTACTTTGGCCGATTCAATCTCGCCATAAACGCCAAAGAAAGAACGTAGAGCCTCATCGTCAACTTATGGAGCTAATCCGCAAATAAACAAATTACTTCGCAGTTATGGGTCTTGTGGTATATCGTCCATATTCATACTTACAGCTGCTGCTGCCGCTGCTACTTAAGTAGTCGTACTAGGAACAGTAGTATTAATAGGAATAGCAACCGTGAATTGACTGCCCAGGGCAAGTTCCGTAGATGATGTTTGACCTTGTGTGAGGTTTACGTAATTAACAGGAATTGCATTTACAAACGAAGAACCACTGTAGCAAACCTGCGAAGTTGGGAATGTGATTGATGAGTTAGGCAGCAGTGCCGTCGTTGGAGCCGTGACGATGCCACTGCTTATGTTACTTGTCATTGCATTCGTAGAAGATGCGTTGAGTGAGAGGGATGGATTGGAGACAGGGATGAGCATGGTGGTAGGGGCAGAAGCAGAAATGACATTAGATTGGTTATTAATATTGCTTTGGGTGTTGCTACAGTTGCCCGTGTTGCTTGCAAACTGGCAGCTAGCCTCATGTGTTGCTTCTGTGTATAGCAATGGAGAATTAGAAGTAACAAAGCTGGTATTGACAAATTGGGGTAACGGGGAACTCGCACTGTGGTTTAACGCAAATTGTACATTATCGTCGTCTTCTTTTTCTTTCCGTTCTTCTGCTTATGTGTTCATTGCTGTTGCATTAGCCGTTATTGCTGTCACTGAGCTGGCCCTGGTTTCTTATGGTGTTATCGTCAGTGTATGCGAAGAAAAATGTGAAGTGTGGGAGAGGTGCATTTCATTGTTATTCTGCTTAGACGTCAAGCAATTAGCAAACTTTGCTTTATCGTCTGCTAACATTGTTTATCTCACTCGTTCATTCAAATAACCAACACTACCGACTTGCTGCAAGTTAGCATTTGCGTTATAAATGTTGGGATTATGTGAATTAAATGTATCTGTTAATACATTAGATATCATGGTCAGTTGTGGTGGCCGATGGTCTTATCATTTGCTTTTTGACTCACTTGTGTACATTTGTGAGTTGTTTGGCGGAGAGAAGAAATGAACATCCACATCACACTGTCCAATATTGTTATTGTTATTATTATTGTTGTTGTCTTTATTGTTGTCGTTGTTGTAATTGTCATTGAAACACATCTTCGTTTTTTGTGTACTCTACAATGACACAATGCCATTCTCTTTATTGCCAATCACTTGTTGATCTTTCTTGTCATTGCCTGCCTCGTCATCGCTGCTATCGTACATCTCGTCATCATGGTTGCTATCAATGTCTTTAATGGTTTCAAATAACGTATCAAACACAAACTATTCTGAGGTAATATATTCTCGGTTAACAAAGTCAACATCATCCTCATCATCATTATCACTGTTATTGTTACTGTTACAATTGACACCATTCTCACAACGAGGCATATTCGCCGTGGAGCTTATTCCATGCACGTGGTTTTGATAGTCACTACAGCTATAGCCTTATTCGTATGTTGCGTTGCTAACAGATAAATTAAATTCTTTTGTCTGTGACATACAATTTTGAGTGCACTACGTGTAAAGCTGCAAAGAAACATCGTTTTGGTCACAAGTGCTGAACGGAGGAAACGAAATTGAGGTAGGTTTTGGCATTTTGCAAAACGCAGTGCCTTCTTACTTTTCAACTGTTTATTAATTATTTTATTTATTTGATAGAATATGACAGAAATAGAGAAAGAGAGATGGTGAATGAAAATTTTATAAAGTTATATTTGCTGAATTTGGCAGAATAATAATATAAATAAATAGTTATAACTTGGAAAAAAATTAAGCAAAACTTATGTTGAACGCTTCGTGCAATTTATACTAATTTATAAAGATGTGCAATAGTAAAAATAGGTGACAACTAGATGAAGCAAACCAAACCTTGATTATTTCTATTTATATTACTTATATTGATCAAAAGTAATTTTATTTTCTTTATGTGATAAAAGAATATGTAATCCTAATTGGTTTAAGAAAGCAAATATTGCTGTAAAAATTTATATTATAAAGTTATTTTTTATTAATTTTTTTAGTGTGACAATCAAAGTTTACAAACAATGATGTAGAAACACCAACGTTTTAATAAGGTAAATTGTTTGACCTAAAGTTGATAGTAAAAGAAAAAGAACAACAACTGATTGATGACAAAATAACAATGATTTAAATAATATATTTACAACTATAGACTATCTGACTAATTCTATAACACAATCTCTATCTTTATTTTCTTAATAAAGAGAACAAGGCTCTTTCAAATTAACGAATTCAACTACCTAGTTTTAGGAAAACAAAAATACTTGCGCAGAAATTATATAATAATTTGCAGTTCACTAAAGTGAAGAAGAATACAGAATAAAAGTTACGTCGCAAAATTATTTAATATATTTGCTGTTTGATTATACAAGCTTTGTTAACTATTAGTGTAATAGAATAAGACAAAGTGAATTTAATAAAAAGAAACAAACAAAATACAAATGTTTAAAACTTCTACAGGTTCTGATACTACTTAAGTTACACTGACAATTTTATTTTTTCTTTTAAAAGAAAGTTGTTTGCTATTTGTTGTATGTGAAATTTTGATAAAAAACAGAATAATATCAAAGAAAAGTAAACTATAATTAATCGTGCTTAGCTATTTTGACTTTATTTGCTTTTTTCTAATTAGTAACTATCTTAGTCAAATTAACAATGACAATAACGAAGGAAGCTAGTTACAAAACGTAAATAAAAAATAATATACTTATTGAATACTAAAACTGCTTTGAAAGCTATACTCGTACTAATTACCAAAAGAAAGTATAGAGAAACGTATATTAAGTAAGTAAAACAATAAAATAACTATATATAATTTTTTAAAATAAAAACAAAGTAATTTATATTTGCTAATATATTTTCTTTTAATTTTGCTTGACACAAGGTACAAATCTTATGTACTATAATGTGTTTTTAACCCTCTTATTTTTATTACCTGTTATTTTAAGTTAATTTGGTTGGCACAAAAAATAAAAATAACTACACTTGCAAAAAAAATCTCTGAAAGTTGCAAGAAAAAAAAAGTAAAAGAAAAGCAAATTTATGCGATGCTGTTAGCTACTATGTAACAAAAAATTTGTAAACAAGTAACAATCGCTGTTATCTATGAGTATGTAAATAAATAAGTCAAAGAGATTTGTAAACGACAAAAAAAGAAAATAAAATTTAAATATTAAAATATTATACAATGAATATTTACATATACGCAGTGTTCTATATTTGCTACATTTTTTAGATTACATTTATCTAGTTTACATGCCATGTACTGAAATATATATAATAATTATATTAACATGTTATCTTGTCAAAAATTATTTACATCAAAGTTATTTAAACAACAAAAAATTGGTTGTAGTGATGCATTTTACATCTATAAATGCAATGCATTAAAGAGCATCAATTTAATTTTTTGTTAATTGTTTTTTTTTCCAGTGCACGCTCAACACAAAGGTAAGTGAAATTGTTATGTACATCTTGACAAAACAAAGAAAAAATAAAATGTAAAAGGAAAATACGTAAAGACGATATTTTTAAGCTTTATGCGAGTAGTCAACTATTTGTGAAAGAGCAAATGTGTAATAACATCAGAAAAATTATTTATTTTTCTCTACATCATCTTCTACGTTCAACCAATTAAAAAGAAAGTGATCAATAGAATGCATAGTGTAAAATAAGAGTAATTTTTTTATTCTTACCAAACCTTTTTTTATTTCTGCAGAAAAAACTTTTGTGATATGCAACGACAATGCCACATCACATTTAGCAACAACTGCTGTTATGTTCTCTCAGATGCGTAAATTAATTTAATTAACGTCTGAAAAGCTAAATACAAACATATCAAATCAGCATTGTAAAATAAAGGAGTAAAACTAAATTTGAAAAAACAAACAGAGCTTTTATTAACATTGATTGCTTTTTGCAGTGTTATTTCATCACAAATGATGTGTTATAACGTGCGATCGTAACTATACTAGTTTACAAAAAAAATACCTTTAGTATTAGAGCATATTCTTTCTACATATCTTGATTTACCTTTTTAAGAAAAAACCTTATTTTTTTTTGACATACACAAAAAAGGGTTTATACATATATATATCATACGTATAATATCATGGCAAGCAAAATCACATGATACAAACTGTAATGGTGTTTCATCATCTTCATCATTGTATTAGGTTAGTTTGTGCAATGACGATAGATACACACACCAACACACACCAAAACGGAAATAAAGTAAAAGTCAATAAAATTATTTTCAAGTTGTATAATGTATGTGTAAAGTAACTCTCAGTGCGGACTTTAATTATCTTCTCATTTCTTTATCACTCGTTTTTTCTCTCATGTTTAGTTTTTGTTTATCAGAGTTTTTTTCCTCCTTTGTATTGTAAAATGTAGAAAAAATTTACAATCGCAAGAAGAATAATGATATTTATGACAAATTTGTTGTGTATATAAATATATATGTAAATGATGTAATCGATTCAAATTAAATATTAATATAAAAAAAAATTTTCATAATTCATGATAATTTTCAACCTTTTTTACGATTGATTACATTGTATTACGTTTACACGTATGCCACAGACTGCCGTTTGGCCTGCACAATTGAGTTGTCTTCATCACGGTCGTTGAGGTGTTGAATAAACATATTTGCGTATTTCTCTTCTGCAAGTGGGTTGGGCATGGCCTCAATCTGTTCCAACTTGATCAGTGCATCAATGCGACACTCCACGTACAGCTCATCGAGCACGTTGACCATCTCCTGCAGTGTAATCGTACAATCCTAAATGGGTAACGCGTAACGCGAATAGTAATCCGCTAACAGACGTGGTCGAATCTTCTCCAGATCATTAACAAACTACGCAGAGAGAAACGTGGTAATTGGAATTGCCGCTTTCTCCATCGCTTTATCTTTCTTTGTGCGAGGCGTGTCTGGAATGACACTCTCCTTCTTCTTGGGCAGCTTACCGACTTCTCGGTTAAAGAAATCCACAATCATCTTCACCACACTGCATGGTAGCTTGAATGTGTGTGGTTGCTCATCGGCGTTATTGCCGTTGGTAGTTCCACTCATACTTCCATTCGTTCCGTCTACGCTGGAGATGGATGAGTTTAGTGAGGCAATGTCGTTCAGGTCAAACATACGCGAACCTTGTCGGAGCACCGATGGAATGTACGCGGCATCACGCTCCTTGAAAAAATGATACTCCGGTGTGTTATCACGCGGGACACGGTAGGCGGATTTACTGGCTTGAATTAAAAAAGCCGCATGTAAAGTCAAAGGCTTCTTACTGTCACCACTGACAGCCTCGTTGCCTCGTTTAGCGTTCTCGTTACGGTTGTTCTACGCCATGTCTGCCGCACACGCCACCAGTGCATCTGCCTCATGATTGGCCAGTAAATAGGTACGAATACGTAGACGATGAAAGTCATTCCCTACACGAAGCCGTTGCTACGAGTGGGCGGTGTTGTACCGGTCCAATGCCGCGAGCACCTGCTTCCAGTTTGCCGTGATAAACGCATACGGCAGGTCAATCGCACCATTGGCAAACTGGCTAATTTCATTTTATGTCTTGTAATTCATGTAAACCAGTTGCATAAAGGTGTTAATGCTGATTGAGTTATCGCTGCGCTTCTTGGGACGCTTGAGTGCGATTCGCTCCGCAAACTGTTCCTGCAAGACCGGGTAAGGGCAGTTTAGCAGCAATGACTTCAATGGCACCCAACCTTGCCCATTTTCGTCCAAGTAACCAAACAAGTCTTTCATCTTGAAATACTTGTCCTCATAGTAGGTGGCCACTTTAAATTTATTCTTCTCACCCAGTGAGGCAATAATGTTATTTACATTGGTGCCAATGTGCGTGTTATCGACATCAAAGTTTACCATGTTGGTGTTATTCTTCATCAAGCTGATAATCGGTGAGGCAGAGTAGACGGTGATGAGTGGGTTATTACTCGCATCAACAAACCGAACAGACGGATGGGACTGAAGTGTTTCACAGAGCTTCTTGATAAAGTCATCTGCCACACCACACCCATTCACGCTAATCTTACGCAGCACCGTGCTTACCGTAATGATAGGAAGCAGTGTCATACAACCTTTGGTGCCTAGCAGGAAATTGTCCAGTTCCAAGGAGTGAATACGATGCCAAGCCATGGGTACATCGGGTAAAAGTTTGTACAAGTCATGCTGCATGTGTACATCGTCTTCGTCGCAGATTTGACGGTAACTCTACTGTGGTGATTTACGATCGAAACGAGCTAGCGTCTCGTCAACTTTAGCCATGGTGGTCATTGTGTTATATTTGTGGAGTTGTAACAAGTTAACTTGAATTGCAAAACGATTTATGTATATAAATATAGTAACAAACTATATAAGTATGTACTGCGAATAAAGTGTTGTTGTTGTTATACTAACTAAATTACTATTTAAAAAGCAAGAAACGAACGAAAAAAGAACAATAAAATTTATCTTCTATTATTTATTTTTATGTTACACATTAATGTATTGCATTATCACTTAGAATACGACTTGTCATGATGCTAAAAAAATTACCTTAAAATGTTTATAATTCTTATTTTATCACTATCATTACTAATGTCACAAAGTCTGCATGTGTTTCAATACATCATGCTATGCACTTGCTCTTATTCGTGACATTACATTTTGATTGTCATCTATATGACAGTTACATTTGGCCTTATCATTGATCCCACTGATGCAATCATTGCGAATCAATAAGGCTTGTGTTCAGTTGTACGAGACAGCAGCGTGTGCAATCATCTTGCTTCATTATTACGCTTTATGCGTTGAGAGAATAATGCGTTGCTATGTGTTACTTTTAATAGTTTTACTCTGCATAATTGGTAACGAAGTGTTTTGGGTAATATTAAACACATACTCTCACAAGTACATTCACACCGGAAGTGCATGCATGAGAGTGAACTGGTCTGCATTACTTTCACATAAGTTTTAATTTTCGAAAAGAGTACATCACACTCTATTTGCTCTAGTAGCAGCAGCAGCAGCATTTGTATGCTCTTAAACATTTTTTTGTACGTTGTTTCATTGTTACTGTTACTATTACTACTCATTAGCTGTCAAGTCAATGACAGTGTTATTGCATTGACACGTTGTTTGTGCAACATAATCACGTCACATGGCCACACCTATTGTATAGGCAATGCAGTAAAACACATTTTCTAATCCAGGTAAATTAAGCAGTGTAAATGGAATTTGATAGACTTTGTCAGTGTGATAGCCATGTTCACTATTTGACAAGTATGGCACAATGGTGTTAAGTGTACGCACACTCTCAAATAAATTGCCATCTTCACCTTATAGTATTAATCGTTTAGCACGTTCCATGGCTAGTAGGCGGGCAGACGTGTACACGATAAAGCGAATGCGCAAAATGTCAAGAAAGCTGTACATTACATCTATTAGATCATTATCACCATCATCATAAATATGGTCATCACTATTTATATTACAAGCATTGCTCTTGTTACAATTTGCAAATTATTGAGTAGCGTGACTGCTCAGTGCCACATTCTCGTCTGATATTTACAGTTTACTTCAACTATTGTCAATTACTTGACTAATTGCTCGAACAACGTTGGTAGCAAAGACAAACTGTTGTTATTGTTGTTGCTGTTGTTGACCTTTAGTAGTGTTATCTTTGTCTAACCGTGACGTACTTTGGCCAAATACACTATCAAGTTTACTCTTTTTGGCGGAGGTGAAGTATTCAATGCTTTCTTCTTCATCATCATCTTATTTCGTGTTTCTAATAAGAGTATTGATGTTATTAATCAAATCGTTTGCTAGACATGGCGTCTGAGCAGATAACGCATGTAAAGTTGAACTAGCAGTTCGCTATAATCTATTGTCTGACTATTAGGTAAACAAAAAACCAATTATGGGCTTGCTTATACTTTGATGTGCATTATAGACAGTTTCTTGTGTTGTGGTCTACATGTGTGGCTTGAGGTACTCACCTACACTCATCTCACACAATTTCACGATTCATGGTGCTTATGTGCATACATGTGCCAATGAAACCAACTTGGGGATGTACAGCACTGGTGTCTTTTGACTTATTACATTACTGTTTTACTAATCCTTGACTTTTCTATAACTGTCATTATCATCATCATGATGGTCGTCTTCAATAATCTATTATACAATAACTTCACTCTAATCACTTTATTTTTTTTATTATTATTATTACAACATTTATTACTACTATAACTATACATATATTTACTATTTTTATGCACGTTTTGCTGTATTTTTTGTTTTTACGTTTTTATTGTTTACAACTTTCTATTCATCATTTACCTCATTAACTTTACCTTGTGAGCGTAGCGTATTTAGTAAAAATGTCATGGCTTCATCGAGCGCTGCCTTTGCGCTAGGTTTTTCGTGTTGTCATGGCTTGTGAAGTTGCTTATCAACAAACACTTCTTTACAAAATTAATCAAAGTGTAACTTTGATGCAAAGCAAAGTCGCTGTATGTCATGCACCGCACTACTATCTTCATTCTCTTACGCTCCTATGGCGTGTTATACAAGATTTCACACTTACTATAAAAGCGTAACTTCTCTTTTCTTTAACTACTGATTACTCTACATTCTAGCATGATTTGTTTGGGTTGCAATCAGCTTAAGCTTGTTCACGAGTTGCAATCGAATTCGTTGTGAACGATGAGCTGACAGCATTATTGCATCTTTGCACAGTGGCACCAACTACACAGACTCACTGAGTGCCGCATGAACTAACATTTACACACGACGCTGTGCTACACTGGCTTGTAATACATTAATATGTTGTGTTATTTCTTATGATGTGTTTGTAAACGCAGATTACAGTCGATGTCGTAATTACGGTACGCTTATGTGCAAATTGAGTTAGCTTTTTGTCATGTCGTCATCACTGCTATTACTATTGCTGTTACTTTTTTCTACCTTCATTTTGTACAATACACTCTATAGAAAAGGTAATCAATAAATGTGTGAATATAAAATAATTTCTTAAAGATAAATGAATATATGAATGTCTAGATAACAACAAAAAAATCAATTACAAGTGTAAGTCAACATAAATAAAACTGTTTACTTATTTGAACTGTATACATAATAGTATCACAAAAACTGAAATATTAATACAATAATGCTAAATTTAAAGTAACTGTAATGTATTTCTAATTTAATTGAAGTGTTTTTATGTGAAACAACACAAATGATAATGACTGTGTATATATATTTATTTTTTTTATGTTATAAAAGTGTTACATTATAAATTTATTTTAAACACACCTTAGTGGTAGCCCACTGCATGCCGCACTGTGGAAAAAGATGATGACGAGGTAGATGTTGCACTAAATGGCTTCATAAGACTACTCATATTAGAACTGCTCAGGCTCTACTGACTTAGTTTGTTCATCTCATTCAAGTTACGCATAATCTCATCACGTGACATCTACAGCACCATCCCACCCATCACAATTTACATCAGCGTATATTGTACCTTGTCAACATGAAAGATAAGGTCTAACTCACAGACATTTTCAAAGGTGCGGTCTAACGCCTCTACAAATACCTGAATTAGATCTAATATGGCTAACTGGGACTAGGATGAGTCGGTGACAAAGACAAAACACAGTGTGGCATAACGGCGGTAAATGATGCGTGTATCAGGAGTAGGCCACTCCGTAAATGGATCTACAAAGTTGCACAACTCATCCCCACGTTTAGCGATGGCAAGGTAAATTTTCTTGATGAGCTCATGCTGCTGTACGAGTGAGATTTGCTTTTCGTAAAAGTTGAGCAAACGTATCTTGCCAGAGGTGTTGATGATTAGAACTGCCTTGATCATTTGATCTGACAAACTACAAAAGCAAAATAAATTAATATATATTATACTGTATAAAGAATAACACGTTACGTTATAAAGGTACTATTTTTTTTAAAAAAATAATATAGATAAGTTTGTTTGAGAAAATAAATTTACTCAGATTTAGCAGCAAAAAAAAGCATACATGAATACAAAGAAAATTGCAAAAAAAATATGCTATCCATATACATGATGCAAAGTATTGTTGTGTACTTCTTGAAATTTTATTTGCCATATTGTTTTATCAGAATGACAAACAATCTACGAGTTGTTTGTGTAAAGTTAACATCTAAAATGGAAATATGTTAATTGATACATTTGTAGCAGTCATAGCAGATTGACCATAGTATTTTCTAATATCGGCAATCCGCTATGCAGTAAACAGAAGCAAAGGTAATATCAATAATAATAATAATAATACAGATCAAAAAGCAAAGTAATTAAGAAATATACTGTTAAAATTAAAAACAATCTTTGTATCATTGTTCCATTTTCTGCGTTTGTTACATTTTATTTTTAATCTACCATGTACACTTCACGTGCGTTAGTCTCATTAGCACTCTTTGATTTCCTACCACTATTTTTATCATTCCTGTTGTTATTATCATTTGTTCGAATATTATTATTATCATTGCCGCCATGATGACGTTCGCTGACGTTTTCAGTGTTAATAGGAATGTCATGTAGTGCCTGTTATCGAAGTGGATTACGCTGATGTGCATCATCGCACAAGGTCATCAAAAACTACACACTATTTTCATCTACACTTTGAGCTACATGATCATTAGAATGAATAGTGTGAATAGCACTAGTGTTACTATTTATATTACTGTTGTTACTAAACATGTTATATTGTTGATACTGCTGTTGTTGTTGTTGTTGTTGTTATTGCTGATCTACTGGCGTCAGCTGTGAACGTAGTAAACCACCCAACACTACTTCTTCATTTCTATCATGCAGACCTTCACTATTTCCAGTAGGTCTATCCATTCTCCGTATGGTTGTTGCTGATCCTGTTGTCGATAGTAGTCCATTAGGCACATTAGTAGTGCTACTATAAGTTTCATTATAACTTTGTGAAGAAGGCCACTGCATTGCTGAAGCAGACGATTACAAGAAGGGCATTGGTTGATGCATCCTCACATCGTATTCGTGTTCAGTATTTGATCGGTGCTACACTGAATGACGCGTCAGGTCTACTGGATCAGGGAAAAGTGCGAGTGAGTGCGTTGGCACATGTGAGTTAGATTAGCTTTATGATGGTACGATGGATTCCATCACATGTGGAGTGGTTTTGCGTCCTTCTGTGTTATTATTAACATTATTATTATTATTATCATTTGTTGATTTGTTTTCAGTAGGCGATAACGAGTGCAGCGTGAAAACGGTTCGTCTGCTATTGCGAGTTTGTGTAACATTTGCAGCAATAATATTATTACAATTATTTACAGGAATATTGTTATTATTACTATTATTAACAAGTGTAGAGATGCCAACTTGCTGACTCTTCTACGGTGAGGTGTCCGAGTCAAGCAGCAATAAATTATTATTATTATTATTACTACCACTATTAATATGTCCACTTGTACTCGACACGTTTATATTTCGTACCGCGGTGTTCTTGTCGTTAAAGGGAACTGTATTGTTAGCAGAAACAGACGACGATGACGCCTTGGTAGTCGAGGCAGTACGTTCAAAGGGTGAAATAGACTACACACTCGAGGACGATGATGAGGCATGTCGTTGTTCATTGATGTGTTGACCCGATCCAATTACCACTACGCCTCCTCTTTCCCTTTCTGCTACCACCATGGGTGAGTTAGAATGAGACGTAGACCCAACGAAACCAGTGTTATTATTGTTGTTGTGTGATGGACGCTGAGGTGGGGTGAGTAGGTCATTGCTGTCTGCTTGAGCAGACACCACGTTGTTATCTTTGTCTATATTATTTTAATTTTGACAATTCTATGGAGTGAGAGAAATCAAATCGGCCGCACCTAACGTTGGCTTAGGCAATCGATGTTGATCTCGTACCACAATTTTCAGCTGATTCAGCTGCTCTGCCTCACTTTCACTCAACTCTTCCACATCCCCCATGTGTGTGGCACGAAAATGACGGTAGCAGCGCAGCAAACTGGCCCCAAATTTCTTCATCTTATTCTTACCCATTCCTTCCAGCTCCATAAACTGGGCCACACTGCCCCACTGTGGGATGGCCAAGTTTTACACAATCAGCTGTAACGTCTTACGTGAGGTGACATTGTACACACGTCCACCTTACGTGTAGGAGGCCAACTGCTTGACCAACTTGTCCATCTCATTCTGTAATTGACTCTGTAACTGACGCAGACGTGTTGGGGTAATGTGTGGTGGTAGTGATATGTTAACTTTGCCCATTTACACATTGTGTTGTTTTTATGGTGCATCGTGCTTTATTCGTTTGATATGAGAGGCGGCTGCTTTACGTGTTTCGTCTTGGGCCTGCATCTCATTCAAGTGCTACAGTGGAGTTGGTACGGTAAATCCAATGCTATCCTCATCCTCATCCTCATCCTCCGTAGAAGACTAACTATCACTAGTATCACTTGAATTAGCAGTGCTATAACTCTCAATTTCAATACTATTATTATTATTAATATTATTGTTAATGTTTGCACCTGCACGTGAACGTTTATTGCCACATTTAGACAATCTCGATTTCCCCACATGACTATTGTGTGATGTGCGCTACATGTATTTTGCATTTTACTTGTATGGTGTGACATTGGCACTACTCGTGTTGGACAAGACGACATTGGTGTGATCGGTGCTACTTGAGAATGGCGTGTTGAACTACGTTGAGGTAGAAAAACACGACGAAGACGAAGTAGTAGTTACAAACGAATTACTAACACTGCTTTCACTTTCATCGTTAATGAATGAACTTTCATTGCCGTTATCGCTGTGTGCGCTGTGGTACTTGTCTGAGGAACGTTTAGACTCACACGCTTGCTCGTTATCGGTGTCTTCACACTCGTCAATAATGTATTTGTTTCGTTTAGATAGACTGGCATGTTTCTTTTTTTTACTTTCACTAGTATCTGTAGTTTTTGATTTGTTTGATTACTGCTTACCACGTGTCTTTGTAGGATTACCCCTTTGTTTATCATTCGCGTAGAGTGAGGCAATGGCCACATCTTCTTCATCATGATCATCAAGATTAGCAGAAGTGTTTTTTAGCGTTGACTCATGTTTTGTTTTATGCTTTATTTATTTCTAATTATTTTTTTTATCCTTCTTCTTCTTCTTCTTTTCCTTTTTCTTTTTGGCTTTTTTGTTCTCTTCTTTACTATGATTATTGTCACCACTATCACTTATGGTGTTGGTGCTGTTACTGTTATCATCAATTTACAGACTACCGCTCATTTTTTTATGTTCATCACTCACGAGATTAAATGCTGGACTATGTGCCACACTTTATCGTACAAAGATAGTCATCCGACGTTGATGCCGTTACAATGCTCTCAGCAATGTAATACCTTCTCCACTTCCGGCCTAGACATAGGCACACACGGCAAACTCGTTAATCCGCTCTAATCGCTCGTGTAGGATGTTTGCCATGAGTGCCTCCAATAACGCTCGCTACACAATGAGACGATTTGTTTTGGCTCCATTCTTGAACTGCGTTGGGGTACCTTTCATGCGCATTCGTGTCTCAATCGCCCTGCCCACCTCACTCATCGTACCTCGGTAAATACCAATAAGCTGTTTACTTGTCATACTACCCAAGTGACGAATAATACTGAACAAATCTACAATAATGAAAGTGATGTCCATTTCTTTAGCCATTCACTTATCTTTTAGCTTACTCGCACAGTTGTCACATAACTACATGGCTGAGTTATTGCCACTTCATGTACTACTTGTAGTACCACTAGTATTATTCGAAGAGTGTGAAAGACAGTAGTGTAGGTCTACATTTTACCCAAAGTGGGCAAGTTGCTGTCTACGCCGGCACACCACATCATTCAGTGTGTAGGACAACATACAGTACAAAGAGTGCAACCCAGCTTTCCAGTCCTTTGAGCCAAACAATAAACGCTCCTGTCGAGTCCGATCATTGGGTGAGGCCAGTAGAACACACTAGGCGGCAAACCCATCGCGTCCAGCACGTCCACTCTCCTGGTAATACCCTTCAATGGACTTGGGCATCGCCGCATGAATGACAAATCGAACATCGGGTTTGTTGATTCCCATTCCAAACGCAATGGTGGCACACATTACCTGCACTTCGTCTCGAGTTCACTGCTCCTGACGCGAATCCCGTGCATCGGCCTTGGCGTGGTAGTACGAGGCACGAATATGGGCTCGTTGCAGGTACTACGCCATGGCCTAGGTGTCCTTTTGGGATAAGCAGTAAACAATCCCACACGCGTTGCGTGCAAATCGAGATTGAATAATGTGCAACACCGTCGCACTCACATCTTTGGCCCGAGTCGATTGCACCGAGTACTGTAAGTTGGTTCGATTGAAAGAACCCTTGAAGATAATGGCCTGACGCAAAGAGAGCGTCTTGACAATATCCTGCTGTACCGCATCGGTAGCGGTGGCGGTTAACGCCGTAATAGGGATGGTGGTAAACAATTTTTTCAAGATGGTCAATTTGCGATAATCGGGTCGGAAATCATGGCCCCACTGTGAGATACAATGGGCCTCATCAATCACAAATCGATGCAGTAGATGCCGCTATGCTAATGAACGAAGCTGTTGGACAAAGTAATCACTCCGGCCAAAGTACTCTGGTGTAACGTAGACCAGTGTGTGAATAATTCGTCCAGAGTGCCATTCATGCAGTAATCCACGTCGGGCACTATCATTGGTCTGGCCCGTCAGTGCCATCGCTGGAATATCGTTCGCAATGAGTGCGTAGACCTGATCCTGAATAAGTGCGATGAGCGGCGAGAAGACGATGGTGACCATGGCCGGGTTAGGCAACAGGGCAGGCAGTTGGTAACACAACGACTTCCCACCACCGGTGGGTAGGAGCACAAACACATCTCGCCCACTCAGACAGGCGTTCATGATTTACAGCTGACAGAAACGAAAGGCATGAAGTCCAAAGACATCCCGCATAACACGCCGTAACTCTATGGACCACGGGAAGTGCTACTTGGCGTACTCGTTTAATGGATTTACCGGTAGGTGAATGGGTGGGGTAGCCATCAATGCCTCACGAGAGGAGAGGCCACTGTTATTACTGTAATTATTATTGTTATTATTGTTGTTATTCTGATTTGGAGTGATAGTGTTATTGTTTGTAGTCATATTATTTTGTTTTATTAGCTTCTGCTCATTATTGTATTTTTATTGTTCGTACATTTCTCACGTAAAGTTGCCATAACCACTATTATTATTATTGTTACTATCAGTGTTACTATTAATACTACTAACAATACTAGTGCTGTTCATTATATTATAATTTTCAAAGTTGTTTGTGTTGCTTACCCTTAGATCATTCCACCTACTTGTATTATTAGTATTACTAGTAGTGTTACTATCATTACTATAATGTGAAGAGTTATCACTGATATGATTGCCATATGTTGCAATTTGCTGGAGCTCCATTTATTGATGTAAAGGAGGTGTAAATGCTGTTGAATGTAATATTTATTGTTTTTATATTAATTGCACTTTTTGCTATAGTTGTAATTGTGGTTGTGGTTGTGGTTGTGGTTGTGGTGGTGGGGATTGCTACAGTGAAGTTCGTGCACTATTGGGGTTACTCCGTTGCAAACACAACGCCTGTGCACTCTGCAGTGATGCATATCGTTTCTATAAGGTACGAATTTGTTTATCAATCTACGTGATGGATTTACACACGTCATGCTCCTCATCTTCCATGAGGATGAGATCATCCCGCTAGGCTTGAACACTTCGTAGTTACTTGACTACTGCCTTTAGTTCTTGTTTGATGTCTGTTAACGAGCGTGACGGTGCAGGTTATACTACGTTAACCGCTAATCTTAATGAAAAATTAGTATTTTATTATGCATTATTATTAATATTGTCGATTATTTTAGTGTTAATTTCAGTATTATAAATAGTAGGGAAATTGCTATTGTTGATATTGCTGTTGATTGCACGAAATGTATCTGGTCTATTTGCACTGATCGTAGTGATACTACTACCCCTATTACTATTTACAATATTATTACTGTAACTATAGTTGTTATTGTTATTAACACTAAAGGTGTTTACATAAATAGGAAATAATTTACGAAACGATATAGAGCATTGATCTGATGATGTTGGTAATGATATTGTTGTTTTCATTTTTTTCAGAGCTGGAATGAAAAACGGACCACGCAAATCACGTGCATCGGATGAGTTAATTGAACTAACAAGTGACATATTACTATCATTATTGTAATTGTTGTTCTCATTTCTTTGTTCGTTATTGCGGAGCTGGCCTTGTTGCTAACATTATTGTTGCTGTAGAATTGTACTTTGCTCTAATGCACTGCTCAAGGCGTCTTACCATTCAGCTAAATTGTTGTTAAACGGAAATGTCTTGCACCTAGACTGATGTGCATCAGATTGTGCCTTGTGCATGTCAAATTTATTTACTATAAATAAAAAAATTAAATATATTAATTTATATGTTCAGCTACAACTGCAGAACAATGTATTTTTGTAATTGCAAAATAGTTTGTGCTAATTTTTGCAAAAAACAGTGAAACAAACAGAAAGTAAAAAATAAAAGTTGACAAGGGGCAGTAACTGAGCACATACAATTGTTAAAATTAGTTGAACACGTATAATATGCAAATGATACAAGTTAAAAATACTGTCAGCAATAACAAATTTGTTTTGTTATATCTATTTCACAAACTTACAAATACTCTTTCGCCAGCAGAAACTACGTTAGCAGGACAAATATTTTCTTTTGCGAAATCGGTAAGTTCTGAATAATTTCATCATGATCCACATGACAAGTAGCTGAATTTGCTGCTGTTGAGGTTGCTATCATATAATGACTGTTATTATTATTATTATTTACGTTCGTGCACTGAGCTAGTCTCCTTCACAAATTTAATATTGTACCATAATGTGCTAACAATAGACAGGCTAATGTTGAGGAACAGCCACGAATGCACATGAGCATTCGTACTGGTGCAGTTCGTGCGTTTAACACACGTTGTTACTCATTAATAATACGAAACGTTTACGACGTATTGAGAAGTTTCGTGAAAGACAAATGTACAGATTAGATGTGTGATGTCTATCACTGTTAATTTGACTTTGCCGTAGCACCAGATTATGTGAATTGGTAGATAAGTTCATGATTACCATTGTTATTGTTTGTACTATGTATACTGCACATCAAATGATGAGCTAGCTATGATAAAAAATTTGCAGATTACTGAATATGTTTGGTTCGAACTACCATCGTATTTGTTGTAGACGTCGCGTCAAGTTTTATCATGTTAGTAAAAGAAGACAATGACGCAATAACTGAACGTAGTCTACGAAAATACATATCATCTTCTTCATCTTTACCTTTGACATTATCACTATTACTTTTATTTTTGTTTTTGCTTTCATTAACAACTGTGTCAGGTGTATCTGACAACACTTCTCATACCTCATCGATCTGTGATATAGTGGACGTCTACTATTTACATTTATTTGTATTTGTTTTTGTTTGTGTTTGTGTAAATGCATTTGTTTCTTTAGCATGAAGGTGTTTGCATTTAGTACGAGCATTCGTGTAAAGTTGATGGTGATGACGATAATAGTAGTTATTATTACTTTTTCTATTACTTACTTACCCTTCAATAAGTCATATGACCAATGCAAACGGACTATGTTGTAACAAATGACGCTGTTCATAGTATCGACCATCTTTTATACTAGCGGCAACATCTTCTATTGTTTTACGCTCAATCACTACAGGAAATAAATGAGAGAAGAACAATGGTGATAAAGATTATGGTATACTAGTTGACTCTTGCGCATCTTTATTAACTCTTTGTATCTACTAATTAGTAAATTTTTATAAATTTTTGTTACTTGCCATGTCCACGTTGATCACAAAATCACCTATTGGTAAAGAAGCTGACACAACTTTACACTTACACTGACGCTATAACAACTTTATCATTTGTTCATGACTACCATTGAATTTTTCACGAAAGTCAACTAGTAGCTGCCATTGTGGCTGCATTTCGTTTTTTTGTAAATTACTGATACTATTTACTTCATTATTACTACTTGTACGTGCAGATGTAAATCGTTTACGTTTAAGAAGAGTACAATTAGTGTTAATATTCACATTCACACTGTTCAAAGATGATCTCAGATTATCAACGTACTACCTAATAGATGGCACTTTCCTCGCTGATGTAATCTTCCAATCTTTTGTATTTACAAAAGTTCTATAAGAGTTTATTTAGTTGGGACTACTATATTATGTGTTGTGTTATTGAATCAATTTAGATGTATCGTGTATTTCCGGTACGATGAGTGTTGTCACTTCGCTATCGGTGTCAATCAGTTCACTTAGCACACTTTCATTGATTGCAACTCGATGCAGTAATGACAATTATTGTGAAGGCAAAGATGCCATAGTAATATTACTATTATTGTGTTTTATTTGATTTGACTTCTTTGTTACTAATTCCTTAGTTGACTGCTCTTATGATGTGCCTGGCACTCTTGATTTTTTTTTATTCTTCTTGTTGGTTTTACTTTCGTTAACAGCTTAATTACCTTTACTTTATTGTAGACGATTAGCATTTTTGCAAGATTTAATTTTTTTCAATTAGGGTCATTCATGACACATTCCATCTACTGCCGTCAGATGAGTTGAATACAACGTTGCATGATTGTTTTGTTAGTAGTCATTACCTATTACCATCATCATGACTGTTCTGCGTAGCTGATTGTGAAACTGCGCAGTACCAGCAAAGTGAAATGATGAGTGAGGCTGTGTTGCTCTTTATTGTACTTTAGTTTGATAGTCTGTGCTAACATTATTATACTAGTTTATTAGTGTCATTTACTCTTACTATTACTGTTCTTCTTGTTGCTGTTGTTGTCATTACTGATCTTATTACATTAACAAAATTGATTTGTGCTTGTCCATCTCATCACGAGTGTTAACGCTAACACCAACACTTAACGTTTGTGTCAGTACAACGTTATTATATGCAGAATGTACTTATGACATGACAAAGCGCAAAAAAAGTAATTGTGTTAAAACAACTTACTGATCAAATATTATAATATAAAAACGATTAGTGCACGTCTATTCTAGGGCAAATAAAAAAATAATGCAGGAAAGAAGGAGAACAAAAAAATAATACATATAGTTTCATCACAAAACTTACATTATAAAACTACATACATAAAAAATATAATTTGAAAATGTGACAAATGCATCGTTTGTTTTCATAGTATTCATTTGACTACATACACAAACACTCAGAATTTGTAAAACAACACTTTTTTTTTTGACACATCGAACATAATGGCACGTATACAATATATGAATATAAATATTGTTACTTTTTTAAAATTATTTTTGACATTTCTTTATGTATATGTGTACATCACGCTTAACATTATTAATTTACCGATGTCAATCTTTTTTGCATAAATATATATTTATTGTTGTTTGACCACTAAAAACATTTGCTTTTATTTATCTTTTAATTATATACTTACTTATTGTTTCTCAGTTCTAAAAATTATTTATAAAATTAATTTTTTTCCTCATTATCAGTATTATTTTACTATTTGTTACTTTTCTATCAACAAAATAAATTATCAAAGTTAAGGTAAATTAAATTAAAAAAAACACACATTAAAACTTACTTTTTTTACTACATATTTTACTACTTAATTTTTTTAGGTGAAAATATTATAAAAAAATTATTTTTATAGAAATATACTGTTTTATTAGCACATATGTTTAATTTCCTTAAACACGCTCGCCCTTAAGTCCATCTTTCCACATGTAGAACATCGGTGTTTCACCTTCCCAGCGGCAGAGTACGATCATGCCAGCGTCTGGGTCTTCCTCGTTACCTTCTGGAATGAAGAACTGATACTCATCAATCTCCTTGAGCACTTTTTTCACAAACGCGGAGGCGTTAGCCTGAAATGCCTTCTTTGCCTCATCGCCTTCAATGCGTTCCAGAATATTCTTCATGTATCCGCGAATGTGTGCCATGTATGAGGCCTTGTCATACGACGTCTACGTGTATCGGTTGTTGTACACCACATCCACCACACGTTCTTTACCCTAGGCCACTTCACCAGTTGCACCTTCCGCGGCATCCTCGTCCACGTTTGCAGAAATGCCATAATCCTCACCACCGACGTCAATGTAGCGACCTTTAATGACGTAGACAATGTCGTTTTCAACGTCAAATGGCTTGTCGTTGTCACACACCACCTCGGCGTTTGTGAGTACGTCACGGAATATCTTCATTATGATAGTATAATGTATGTATATATAAAAATTGTCTTGTATTACAAAAAATTATATTAGCACTATAGGGACTACTTTTATAAGTCTGTTTGCTTTAATAGTGTGGCAAGGTTTAAGGATCAGTTAGGTAAAGGTAACTTGATGGGGAAAGTATGTGCTAAACAAATTAATATTGTAATTGAATATGTGTAAAAAAGCAAGAGTGGAAAGAAAAAGAAATGATGATAAACAGTAATGATTTTCATGCATGTTATACCTATCAAAGGTTAATTTTAGAAAAAAGTAGTACGCATGCAAAAAAAATGATAGCAGTTGACATTTTATTTACACAAATACCATCTATAAATTATTAATTATGTTAAGAAAAGCGTGTTATGTTAACTATTTAATTATTATGCTTATCAATGCACTTACACTCAACTAAAGTTTATTATTGATACAACACTGTGTGTATGTGTTTTTAATATAATTAATAAAATACACTATTTTTTTTACCACAAGCAAATCTTTGTTTCTGCTTTATTTTACTTGAAAACATTAATCAGATCAGATGTCATGGTGTAGACCAGTGGCTCACCACGAGCTCCTGCTGCACCCAAGATATGAGGTGAATTTGGGTGAAATTGTAAACCAAGCACAATACCTGTCTTGTAATCACGTGTAACAATCTACTTGGGCAAACAATGAGATTGATTGATGTTACTACTGTTAGCATTAATAACATGCGATGTGTGATGCTACTGCTAAGTTAGCAATTGCATTTGACGTCCATCTCATAAAGAAATTTTGCCATCTTTTCCGCCAGTAGCAAACAAACCACTAACTTGACGAGAACAATTGAAGGTCACTTCACCTTGCCCATGTGGAGCAAAGCACCATAATATGCTACTATTACTATTGCTAGTATTTTGTTTAGTAGATGATGAAGAAGAAGAAGAACACATTCGACTATCCATGCAGGTTCATTGTCCAGACGACGTAGACGCCATAAAGAGTGGACTTGATGGAACAAACTAGACATGTTCTACGACATCATTCAAGCCAACACGCATCACCACATTTGAATTTGTTTGCGTTTCATTATTATTATTAGTAGTGCTACATTCACTTTGAGAAGCAATTCGACAATCACGTACAATAGCCTGCCTATTATACCCTCCAGAAAGCAACAAATGTGGCTCATCACGGTGCCAATTGAGAGACTGTATTTTTTACAAATCGTTAAACGTACTCACACACGTGTCATGTGCATTTAAGTCTCACAACTTGATTGTGTGATCAGCACTGCCAGAGCAAATAAGGTGCTGCACCACGGTGTTTCACTTGAGTGATAGTACACCTTATGTGTGGGAGTGTGGCTTCAAGTGACGCTTCATCATCTTTTTACTTTTACTTTTACTTTTCAGTGTGCTACCAACCATATTGTCTCGTGGTAGGTAGTTCATCTCCAACGAGGTACACCCACCCAGTGTGAAGGCGGGCTACACGCTATCCATCACATCTAACGCTCAAATCTCAATCAGTGGCAGCATCGTACCTACGGCTAACAAGGAGATGTTGCCATCGGTAAGTCACTCCGTACACAACGGGAATGCGGCAACTTACATGTCATGATGAACAAATAACACATCTTGTGGTTCATCGTAGGTGTACAGCTCCACGCGTGGCTGATGATTGTCGGCCACACTCACCGCAAAGACCAGATCGGTGTCTTTGAATCGTACATCGTCTTTTTATTCTTTGCGTCCATCCTCGTCTTGCATGCTACCTTCATCATCATCGTCATCGTCTTCAGATTCTATTTGCTCCAGTACCGCATCATTACCGCCTCCGGCAATATCACGTAGCGTACTGTTTATGTTATCATTACGCAACAACGCACTTGCTTCTTCTTCTTCATCATCATCATCTTCATCAACATCATTTTACTCACCAGTCTTATTTCTTGTCTTATCTTTACTTTTCGTGTTTTAACGTTCATCCTCCAGTGCATGCACATTGTCTTTTTCAATACCCTCACGGTTAGTGCTGCCAAGTCCTGCAAGCTGAGTCTGAAACGTTTTCAGTTTCATTTGCACCTTCTCTTCACTATCGGTGGAAAGCAATGGCACAGGCTTCATTCCACCTTTAGGTACTCACGAAATGCTCGTCAGCATTGTCTTGAGATTATTAATTTATGTGGCAAAAAATCTTTCGAATTTTAGAATAGTGAAGTCTTATTGCTAAATCAACATAAATATATAAATAACTTAATGTTTATACATTTTATTATTTCATCATTTTCATAGTACACATATTGTCATTTGACACAATATTCGAGAAAAAATGATAATAGTAAAGTAATAATAAAAAAATAAATTATGTTTAGTGCGTCATGGCATTGATTTCTTCATACAATCGTAATCGTGTTCTGCCTTTCTCTAATCGATCTGCAAATTTATTTTTCATTGCAACATCATTAGGGTGCAGGATGATAGCATCACAGGCCACTTTATTCGCCTGCAAGTAACGCATCTCATCTCGTCCACCAGCGTAGGCGCCATGTAGGAAAAGTGCCGGTAGTAATCCATCACAATTTTATCTATTACTGTTACTATTATTATTATTATTATTATTATTATTATTATTCAGACTGTTTTTGTAATTATACACACTGACATCACGTGCTCCGTATTCGTGCAACAGTAGAGCACGTTTTATACAATGTAATAGTTTCAATACACACATGACATCCGCAAGTTACACTTTGTTCTACTCATTGTGTGATACACCAGATTACTGCTATTGCACATCAATCGTGTTCAACAAGCACAGAATATTGTTGTATGACAAAAGTTTGCTTGTATTTATTTTGCGCTATTTATTTGCATATTCACTACCATCTTCTCCGAGTTTGATTACTGTATTCACGAAACGTGTTAATAATGCCTGGTCAGAACGAGAAAGCAATTATTATATTTCGTTTACATTACTGATTGCTTCGACATTATGAATACATTCATCTTTACTATTATTATTATTGTTACCTTCACTTTGCTCAACACAATTGTCATCGACGTTTACACCTTACAATGTCGTTTTTTATAGTAAACTTTTTTGACCGTTTTGACTTTGTTTTGGTGTTATATGTGCTTTGCACACAATATGCTACAAGAGCATACTCGCTAACTCGTTAATTGAGATAACCTGTGGGATTACTTTGCGCTTGTAAAAAATTTTCAATCACTTTGATTGTATTCACGTAAACTGTGATTGCATGTCATCTACACAGTTCATCACAATTTTTGTTAATTGATCTTTACTCAATTTTTCTTCTGCTAATTTTGGTGAATAGCTTGCACAACTGCCATACACTACCACCACCACATGACGTTGTAACGTGACACGTTTGATTCAATCAAAGAGATTTTGTAATAATTGATTCTCCGTATTGTGCAGTGCAAACTACACCTACGGAATAGGAGGAGATGCCTGCACCAGATGATACTTCAGCCACCGCTCATCGTTACGTTTGTTGACTTGATTGATGAGTGCATCTATTTGGGCCAACAATGATGGTGGCAATTGTGATAACTTATCATGTGATTTCATCTATTCATTGGTTACATCTTTGTTAGTTTCTTATGTACTATCTTTTTTACTTTTTTGTTTATTATCATGTCAATCGGCAGCATATTACGTGTCTTGTAGTATTTCACGATCAACAAGCACACCGCAGACTTTTTGCACTCGGTTAAAGTGTTTGACCGCAAAACGGCCAGATCATGATACGGAGAGTTTGATCGCATTAACCGGCAACATGAGTGCATGTGCGATTATACTACGGTACAAGTCACGTGAGGTGTAACTGTAGTAGGCAAATCCTACAAAAAAATCAGGTTGTACATTCCCATCTGGTGGTAAGTGAGGTAAGGGTGAGGCTAAGATGCGGTGAATAGACTTGAGCTGATGATCATATACTTTTTACAACTAGGTTTGACCTGTTGTAGAATCTACCGACTCATAATGCCAGCCTACTTATTACTTAAGTTGTGGCTAATGTTACGAATTTTTTCTTCTATATTTATCTGATGTAGATGCATTAGCATCATCATCGTCATCAATGTCATTTTGTTTCGATCTTGTTTATTAAAACTACTACTATAAATTATGTGACGATGACGCTACAAACTGATTTGATAGATGCTTGCTGTGTCCTTTTCGTGCATTCGCGAATTTGCTTTTTCCTGTGTAGTAGATACTTTTCTTGTTGTCTTTGTTATTATTGTTGCTATTGTTCTTACTTTTATGATAAAAATGACATTTGTTTGTCAAGCTGACCGTAGACGCTATTGTTGCAGCTATAACGCTGCTAGTAGTTAGCACTATACAACGTCGCATCATATTAACTTCTTCGAGAAAAAAATAATGTAATCAAACGATTTTGATAGGCTTCACTATTCTGAAATATTTAACTTGATAAGACAAACTTTGAACGAATGTAGAATAAAAAAGTTAGAATATTTTTTAGTACATACTGCATGGCAAAAAGTTATAAATGACAGTCGTTATCGAATGATGAAAAGATAGATTGTACAAATCAAGTTATTATATTATAATAATATTTCCGAAAATGTTTGTTTTACAAAAACAAGATCAGTTAATCAAAAGTACGAAGATGAAGTTAATTTACATCAAACCTAAACTTACAGATGATGAGATAAAAAATTGTCTTTTTTACTAACAAACTAATAAAATGATGAAGCACACAATCAAACTAACTGTGCAAAGATAATATTATAATTAAAAAACGTGATATGAAGTGTGTTATATAAATGATGAGTATGTAATTTACTTATTAACAATAACTATTACAATTTTACAAACATACGTATTTTTCCTGTTTTTTCGTACTGCACACCGCGTGCTTACTCCATTTCTCCTGTTATTCACGGATGCTGCAGCAACTCATACACAGATGGGCGAAGTGATGGGTTGATGGTACAACACTGCTGCATAAACGAGGCACAACCAGGAGTGGCCAGGTACAATGGCAACTACAATCTATTTGCCGGATTCACACTAGTGTTACTGTTGTTTGATTTATTTGAGTTATACGTGGAGTGGGTGGTATTACCACTGCTACTCAACCCTCCACCACCATTACCGCTATTTGTAAGACAGTCATCACTGCCTAACTTATTTACCTCAGTATTACTCATCTTCTTTCCATTATTATCATTATTATTATTATTAGCACTATTTTTCTTTTTCTTGGGTTTGTTTGTTTTATTAATGCTAGAGTCTGCTTTGTTTACATGATAGTTGTCAGATTTGTTAGTAGTATTACTTGACATTGAATTCACTTCCATCTTTTTATGTAATTTCTTTGTAGGTCTCTTTGCCAAGTTCAGCCCTTTTGTATTATTTCCATTTAATTTTACATTTTTATTGTTCCTACTGCTGCTGTTTACCCGTTGATTTACAACGTTTGCAGACATCAATACTTACTTTTGCTTCTATAAGTGTTGCTGAGCATTCATCTATTTCTACTGTTATTTAGCTTTCATTTATTATGACTACTAATATTATTATTACGACTACTAATATTATGACTAGGAGTATGACTAATGCTGCTATTACTGCTGCTTCTACACATGTTTAGTAGGTGGTTCTTGTGTTTGTGCAGGTCGTTTGGGTTAAAAAAGTGGCTGTGTTGTTCCACACCGGGCGATCATTAATATAGCCGCGGTAGCATTAGCGCAAACAGGTCATGGTGGTTTACCGGTGTGCATTTAGGCCACGGTACACCCAACCGATCAAACATCCGCTTTGTAGCTATACCCACCACTACTACTACTACTACTATTGAATGCATTTTTCTACTTTTTGTTTTATTATTGTTATTACTACTATAACTATTAAATAGTATGCTTAGACTATTCACACGGCTCATCTGCATTGGCGCCACTTAGCACCACCTATGGTGCCATTCAGTACGGGGTGCCAATGACCGTACGACTTTGCGAAAATTTATCACTCAACTTACGAGCCGCACCAAAGTCAACAAGTTTGACCTGATTAGCAGGAATGGCAGTCTTATCAGCATTATTATCCATTGACACAACACCACCAGACGAAGCTGAGGACGCTGTAATGTCAATAAGTATGTTATCACCTTTAATATCACGGTGAATGATCTTTTGTGAGTGTAAGTAGGCAAGTCCCTTTAACAGCTGAATTGTTCAGCTACGAATGAGGTGTGCCGGCAGTGGCATAAATTTTTTAATAATAGACGTCAACGCACCTCCGCTAATGTATTACATGAAAATGTTAATAGACGAGTTCATCGCGTCATAGTACACCCCATAGAACGAACACAAGTTTGGGTGAGAGAGTTGCCTAAGTAGGTTGATTTATCGTGAAAGTAAGACCAATTAGCGCATACTAGTTTCACTGTGATCACTGTACATACTTCCACCATACCCGTTAACGCTGCCTAATTACACACACTTCACCGCACAAAAGGTGCCCGTGGATGGAAGTAAACCCAAATACACCGAACCAAAGCTGCCCTTTCCGATTAAGTTACCCCGTCGTCAACTACGAAGTTCATCGGCGTTGGTCGTTTACAACATGAGTGGTGTGATAATCTGAAGTGCGGCACTGTCTTTGATCGTGCTAAACGGATTTAACTCATCTACCACATTATTATTATTATCATTATTATTATTTTATGCTAGTCTTGCTTATGATGATGGTGGTGATGATGAAGTTTACTCTTTGTCTACAACTTTGTTATGTACATTACTACTAATGATGTTGACATTAGGCAATTGTGTTTATGATGCATGTGTATTTGTATTTGTATTTGTGATGTTAGAACTAATACTTTGTTGTTTCTAATGTGTATTTTTTATGCTCGAGCTTTTTTTATTTGGTGATGTTGCTATGTTTGTCTACACTGATGCTACTGATGCTGCTGCTACTGCTGGAGGAGTAGTTGTTGTTATTGAAATCTAACGCTTTGCTGCAGCCACATTTTGCGTACTTGATGTAAAGCCCTTGTGCGACTAATGGAAAGGTTGTACACTATACTTATGTTCACTATTAGTACTATTTCGAGGTTTACCGCACTTGCCACAAAACTTTGCCTTATGCTTGGTGAAACTTGCACCACAAAAAGTACAAGTTGAGTTTTGTGCGGTCAACATGATTTATTGTTACCGTTATTAATAATATTAAGTATATAAATAAATTGATTAAAATTATAAAAACAAATACTTAGCTTAACTAATACACAAGAGAAACAAAAAATGAAAAACATAAATAGATAACAAATAAATATTTGCAATCAGCACATGTATAATGTATACAACACGGTTTAACAAAGCACAAAATATTTATAAAAAATGCAATGATTAAATTTTTATTTTATGTAATATCATTTTGTACTGACAACAAGCGTAACGTATGCGTGAAACACACGCACATAAGCATAAACGTATTTAGTAAAATAAAACAAATTTGGTGTAATTCCCTTTTTTAATTGTTTTTACAACATTTCTACCGTTTTTTCTCTTTCCTTGTTTGACGTGGTGTTGTTTTGATAGGTGTTTATTTGTGATGTATGCTACTACCACTACTACTACGATATGTGCAAATAGTCAGGCAGAGCTGCAAGCTATACCTAAGGCAGTATAATACACTGCACAAATTCATCTATTATTTTGTGATCATAGTCTGTTTTGTGAATGTATTACACGAGCAAGTGTCAAAACTGTTCACTTCCGAGGTCAACCAAGTAATCGCACTCTTCATCAATGTCACTGTCATGACTCGTCCAGCTATTTCTATCTTGATTACAGCTTTTGTCAATCCTATTACTTCCGCTGCTACCATTAGTTTTATACATGTTCACTAATTTTTATCAGCGTTGACGAAATAGCGCTTGTAAAGATGCAAGATGCATAGTATTATTGACATCAACTTCATTTTTATGTCTCTCGTTTTACTTCACATTAGCCTAATTGCTTTCGATGTCAACATTAACAACATCTGCACAATTATTTTGTAAATTTTCTGCATTGCTAGACTATTGCATTTGTTTATCTTGTTCATTACATGCATGCATTATATACTTTCACTGGTAGGCCCAATGTCAGATGGTCCAGTGTACACGTAATGAAAGATATTGCCGCAGCTACGAAATATTCAAGTAACACTTTATTAATGTTGTTATATCTTTTCAATGTTATTTCTCACGGTCATAGTCTGCAGAAGAGCATGAATTAACATATTATTCGTCGTTGCTTTCTGAGTTGTAATCGTGTGCAGTAGAAAAAATCAAACCTATACCTTTACGTGCATCTGCAATGACATCCTCAATGTGAGAGTGATGCTACATGTTTTTACGTTGTTATTCGTCACTGCATGTACAGTTATTTATTTCCTCACCTTTGATGTCTTATGCATCAAATATTTGTTGTTTGATGTAACGCTGAATTTGCCTTGTAGTTGCTTTTATTCGCTATCTGACACATTTGATGGACTTGTAGTAGAATTGCAAATTGTGAGACTAATTTGGAGCATTATTGCCTTCACATTGCTTTATGGTAACGAAGTAGTTGCGTAAGAAGAACATCAAGGATGCTAATTGACAAATGACTTGATGCATACCATTAGATAAACTTACTTATGAGTTTTGAGTTCTATTTTGTAGCAGATGAAGATACGTTTACAACTGTGCACTTTTGATAGGACGACGTAGTGGTGGTGGTGGTGGTGGTGGTGGTGGCTGTGATGCCCCAAGGCGTGTGTTTAAGTTTGCACCAATAACATGTTCGTCTATTTATGGTGAAGGAGATTTGTCTGTTCGTGTGTTATTACTATCTGCTGCATGCGGTTGTGACACAATGGCCAAACAATGACGTTGACGTCTGCCTCGAGCTGATGAAGTGGTGACGATCGTGAAAGTAGGCTGATTAGCCCTTTGCGATGCACTACGTTATTTGTGCTAGGTAGATTATGTCGGTACAGTGTACAAAGTCGATGTGCTTCTTGTAGTATTATGATTGCTACTACAACGTAAATTACATCTATCATGGCATAATAAAACATATGGAATGTGATCAGGCAGTTTTACATGTGAACTGTTCATCTTGTTGCTATTTTTTTCAACACGTTGCGCGTCTTTATCTTCACAACTTTCACCTTCATCATCATTATTATTATTATTACTGTTATTGATCATCTTGCACTACAAATTTTTTTTATCACTAACAAGTGTATCTGTGCGTGGAAGGCAAACCGCACTCAACGCGTAAACAATTTGCTCAATAGCAAACACACTCTTTGCTTTACTAGTAGTGTACAATGGAAAGCGAATGACAAGCTACATAACTTGTTGCAGATCGCTACACTCATACAATTAATCATTGTTAGCATTTCCTCTCACTTTCATGTCATGTTCATGTTTGCTTTCACCATTGTTATCTTTGCCATTAGGTTGTTAGTTAACAAGTAGCGCAGGTAATATCATGTTATTCCCACTTATTAACTGTATATGGTGAGCAAAATGATTGGTTTGGTGCCTGTCTCATTTGCTGAGGCATTTTACATAATTTACAATCAACACTAACTATGGAAATGTGTTTTCATCACTACATTCACTTTAGCTTTATATAATGTGAAGTTACAATTACATTCTATGGTCCGAGAGTGGTAATGCAAAAACACACAATTACACATCTTCTTTTTTAGTATTATCGTCATCATAATATTGACTGTTACTCATTTTTTATTTCCCATTTGGTTGATTTATTGCTTGCTTGTTTGATAACTTGCTTTTCAAACACTTTGCCTCAACGTTTGCTTTGGTCAGGTTAGCCGTCTTTACGTTCTGCTTGTTGGTGCTCTTGTTAACATTAACTTTGTTTGCCTTGTTGACATTTGTCAATGTAATGTAATTGTACTTGTGCAACTGTTGCCTTTACCTTTGTTATTATTGAGTATAAACGTTGCGTGATTTAACAAGAAAGTCGTTTTACTTTGATTTTATTACATTGTTATTTGTTTTGACACTTTTGATTTTATCGATAGTTTCTTTATTATTTACATTTCCTTGTTCAGTGTTACTGTTTTGCATCAAGTAATATTTCACTCTCCTACTGTAGTGCTGTTATTGTTATTTTTTATTGTCGTTGTTATTACTACGTTTGTGTGCATTTCCCTCAAAAGATGAAGATGACAAATAAGACGATTGCTACACGCAAACATGTTCATCAAAAGTATTTTCTTTAGAATTTATCTTGGCAGAAGTAGTGTTGTGTATGTTGCGTGCTAAACACCAAAACTACAATGTGTAGCCGTGATGACTATTATTACTTGACTATTTATTACGTTTACGAAGTCTCAATCGTCCAGTGGAGGTGCACACACGTCGATCTACTATACCGTCTCTGACACTTTACTTTTACATCACGTTACATGGCAGTTATCGTTTTGTTGCACGCTCCTGTAATTGAAATGTGATTTCACATTCTATTCCTTTATGCATCATCTACAGTAAACACAAGCGTTGCATATTTTACTCGTTATTGTAATCGATAGCAGTATTTGACATGGCACCTCGAAAACTGCCAGACATCTCTGCCAATTTGTTATTTTCTGCAATGTTTATCTATCTACTATTTATGCTATACAACACATCTAATGGGTTTGTCATTTGTTCATTTTCACCTTTGCTGTTATTGTCATTACTGTAATCAAGCCTTGCATTCTATAAGCGAGGTGTCTTCACATTTACATTATCTTGCTTGATCTACTCATCTTTATGTACAGTTGTTGTTGTTTTTGTTGTTGTAATATACTAGCACTATTTTTGCCGTTCTTAATTCTATTACGTAACTTTTTCTATATTGTACTAATTTTACGTTTATGTCAATGAATTACCTTGAATCAATGTAAACAATTTATGTCTAGGTGCACACAATGCCTTATTCTTATGGCAAACAAATTACAATAAACTTGGCTATCGTAGTATTGATTACAGTGCTGCATTTTGTACTTGTACCGCTAATAACATTTGCATTCGCATAAGTCGGGCTCACAACCCCTCGTAAATGTCATCGGTGTGATGAAAGCATTACACCTACGTTCGTAATAACGCCATCTGCTTTGCCAGTCGAAGCTGATCTGCCAATACATGCCGTCAGCTCGCAGAAAGCATCTTGGCTCGTGGCATCGACACAGCATGCGTTTTATTCTACAGATGCAATACACCAGTTTTTGTAATATCGCTATTCGTGTGAGAGTATGAGTAACTTGTTTCATGAGTACTATCCTCTGTCATGACACTACTGACCGAGGAGGTAAAGGAGATGTTTAGCGGAGAAGCCTCACGTGAGTATTCATCAATAGATGCATTTGGTGAATTTTTCACATGTTACATATCATTTGCAGTGGTTTGTGTGGCACTACACACCAGTCGTGCCTGTTGTCTCTTTTGCAGTTGTACCTCATTTCATTCCCGTTCTAGTTCATGAAGTAAATCGTCGTGAGTAGACAATCGCTGCCGTAGCAATGCCACCAGACCACGAAGCTGATCGCGTTATGCTGTGATGCTTTACAAGTCATTGTCACAGGCCTGAGTTTCGTGAATTAGCTGATTGACATATGGATCAAGCGGTAAAGGCGTCATGGCCTCACTCTTCAAGGTGCGATTGACTTTCACACATTCTTCTAGTTATTATTATGCTCCTGTTATCTTGTTATTCCACTTTTATTGACATTGAGCAATGTGCATGGCATTTGCCTGCTCAAGTTGAGACTAGACTACCTCAATCGAGTCCTGTGCAGGATCGAGCAAACAATGCTATACATAACGATTGAGCAACTATTGTACTTGTGGGTTGTGCGGTACATAATTATTATTATTCCTTTCGTTACTTGTACATTCTTTTGTGTCTGTAGATTTATTATTGTCGTGATATTCATCTTATTTGTTGACATTATATTTATTATTTTGATTGAATACACTTTCACTTTTACTACTCGTGTTAACATCACGATTACTGGAAAGTGTGCTTCGATTAGCAGTAAATATTCTCAAATCCGCACAAATTGCATCACGCTATCAAGTGTGTTTGATCATTTACTATTACACGTCAAAGTGAGAGTGTTGTGTGAGTTCAGCAAATGTCTACAACAACTGTTTCTCATTTATATCCTACTAATGCAAAGCTGCACCACTTTCCTCTTCACACTACTCATTACAATTTTTTTCATTCCCTTTGGCATTTACCTTTACGTTCTTTGATCGTACTGCTATTCCTGCTAACCTTGTGAAATTACCTACACACACATCTTGATTTTTTCTTGTGTTTGTAGTAATAGTACTACTACTACTATACTTATTACTTTGTACTGGATGATTGCTAATGTTAGACGAACTCTTATGCGCTTGTACTTTGGCATGACGTATTTGATCGGCAAATTTAAGTGTTTGCACACTTTCGTTATGTGCGTTACATGGGGCCACGTGAACTAACACCAAGACTCGTCCTTCACTCAAACACGGACGAAGTAGTCGAGTGAGCTTGGAATCACGATATGGCACATGTGCCGAGCGTTGGTACAGTGCCAGCACCACATTTGACAGTGCCGAGAGAGATTTGTTAATGTACTGCGCTTCTTTCATCTCTTTGCCATGGACGTTGGTGTCTTTTACACGTTCACTGCCAGCCAAGTCAACAAGAGTTACATAAGAGCTAAAATGTTACGGTTGTACTACATAATTTTCTCTTGAAGTATTATTATTGTTGTCAGCATGATGCTGTATCTAATTTTATGTGTGTTATTTTTCACTCTGTGCCTTGTATTACTGTGACAGGTCAAAATCAAGACGAAGCACATAGAGTGCGTGTGAGCGAGAACTCGTATCGTTTAGTGCGTGACGGCTGGTGATTCGATTTACGCGTGCCAACTCACAGGCCAAGTGCAAATCTGTTAAACTGTTTATTGTAATGCCTCCTTGTCTATTTTATTTCCTATTTCGTCGTGTACGAGGCGTGCAGTAATTACAATTGTTATTAATTATGTTACTATCATTAGTGTAATTAGATTGTGTTTACAAGATGGGTTACTTGGCTGGTGGCGACTACTCAGATGTGTTGCCTGACTATCGTGCATTTTTCAATTATTAAATTTATTACCGTCATGCCGGTGATGGAGAGGTTGTATCTATTACATTTACATTTGCATTATCTTCACTACAAACACTACGTGATGTGTGCATTGACTTTTCTTTAATTTTTTTCGTATTCTTCATGTCGCTACTGTAAAATGCACTAAAGTTTTGCATAAACGATGACGGCAATGATGCCCTCTGCACTTTACGATCATTGACATTAACTTTATGTTACTTGACATTACATTTTTACAAACTTGCTTGTCGTTGGGTATGTATATGTTACGCATTTACTTCATCAACTTCACATCACTAACGCCACTCTTTGTCTATCGCGGTACACAACGTAGACACACCACCAATGTCACTCAGCGCATTGGTCGACAAAGTCCGCTTCTGTGGGTCTAATAAATTGGACAAATCGTCCAAGTACAGCTCTACACCGTAGAAAGTGATACTTGTCAACATTAATTTTAGTGTCATTTATGTTTTCTCTGTACCATTCCCAGTAGTGATAGTATTATTATTGGGTGCAGCTTGTACAGTTGCATGACTCTATCGAATAATGTACTGTGGTTTGTTTCGACGTTACAATAACACTAACACCAAACGTGGCAGAATACCAATATCACTTTCGCTCATTGCATTATTATATGCAAATTAAGTTTTTGCTGTTGTATTACTTGACATTTATACATTTTCACCTCTTGCGGACTACTGTTCTTCTAATTCATCTTCAGTCTTATTATAATCTTTATAATTATTAAACATTTTGCGTTTTGTGATGTTTTGATTCGTTTCTGTGTGAACAGCAGACGAACGACTTCGTGTTGAGGCAATTCGTTTGCTTAACTTATCTCGATGTCCTGCTGACACTACCACAAAGGCCGATGCAGAACGTTTACACTGTGCTTTATTCACTCTCTCTCTGTTTGTATTAACGTAATTCTTTCATTACCTATTCAGATGACGCCCATGACGATATGTCCATGGCATTTCATTGCTTTAGCCAATCATACTATACGTTTTACCACTCCCAGTAGGACCATAACAGCAAATAGCCACGTTATGACCCATCAACGCCTCATCGACAAAGGGCAGTACACTCTACTCAAACACATCCTGCTGTGCAGCATCTTCGTCGTGGATAAACTAAAAAGTGAAATGATGACGTTGTTGTTGTTGTTGCTGTTGTATTTTTTTGCTAGATGCCTCTGCATCACTTGTTTTGTTACTTCTACAAATGTTATTGCTCTTTTGAGTGGTGACATTTCTTCGTGCAGTTAGTACAGGTCGTGGTGTGCTGCTTGCTAGAGTCTTTTGCTTGACAGATGAGTAAAGTGATTCGTTCGTTTACTTGTATCGTATTTTATTTACATCTGATTCTGGCCTTGTCTACTTATGATATTCATGTTATTATTGTTGAACATTTTATGGACCTTTGATATTTTTGTTACTACTAGTTGTACGAACTTCTTGTTTGTTGCACTTCACAGGACTACAATTATTTGTTTTATTACTATTAGCATAAATATTGCTTGTATACGAAGAGGCATGTGCCACTGGTGCAGAGGAGCAAATGAGTAGGTGCTGATGATTTAACAAGAACACCTTTCGCTGATCATTGCGCTCATGTAAGTTTGGTAGCAACGGTCGAATACGAATATGAGCAACTGGAATCATCGGTTGAGAGTAGCACTACGCGGTAAAGTTATCACTAAAAGCATCGTTTTCATCATCATTATGGTGTGGTGGGTAGTTACCATTTGCTCTTGCTTTTGCCTCTAGTGAACTGTGAACATTACTGATGTAGTAGTTCTGCTGTGTAGAGGTATTAGCTGCGAAGAGCATCTTGTACAAGGCGGAAGCAGGACGCGGTGTGATGACCAAATCACTCCGTGGACTTCATCGCTGTGCTGATGTTCGTGTTGCACTTGAGCGATGTGTGTACGTCTACACCTGTGTATTATTATGGTCATGGTCTGCAGTAGACAAGTACGAATTGTGTGTGTGTACAAGCTGAAATGCCTCTCGTGCACATTCTGCTTTGCGTGTGAATGTATTTGCATTTTACAATAACGAAGATGAGTTGGAGGAGGACATGAGTGATACCGCAGAGAACGATCATGGAGCACTTTACGCAAATATCAACGAAGGACTGCCTACATTTGGTTTATGCTACGATGTGTGTTATTTATTAGCGTAACGAGTAATATGAGTTTTAGCCTTGGTGACCTGCGCAAATGAAAACGACGAAGATGCTGATTGCTTTTTGGGTCTTGTAGATGCTAACTTTTGCGTTCTACTTGAACAGCTTTCAGTGCGCATCTGCGATAGTGGTAATGGTGAAGTTTATACTTACATGGAGAATAAATTGGTTGGCTGTGTTCGCTTAGTCCGCTGGGTTGCAGCATGTTGTATTCTTAGTTTTGACTGTTATTATTACTCTTCATCTCTATGAGGTGTGTGCTCTTTATCTATTTACATTCATATCTACTTTTCACTTCTACCACAGTCAGAGTTTTGCTTTGTTAGTGCTACTGCGTTGCGCAAGTCAAGTGGTGGTATTAACGGTGTTGATACTTAATGTTTAACAGAAGATGAAGAAGAAAATAAAACACTATTGGCAGTCACGTGCAATTTTTTATCACTAAATTGTTGCATGTTGACTGCATTACTTGACCAATTGCTATCATTATTTTGACTGTCATTTTGCTAAATGTTGATTTATTTATGTGAATGTAATAATACAGAAGATGGCTTTAGCTTTTTTTATGATAATTGACTTGATGAAGTGCTGTGTTTGTAAATACTAATACCTTTATTGACGTTACTACCACTAACTGTAATAGGTGCAGCTTTGCTATTTTACTAGGACAAAGAATTCTATAATATAAAGTTACGTCTACGCTACGGCAACTTTGATCTATTTTTACCAGTACGAGTCTACTGACTATATTTATTGGCAGATTGTGAGCGTCGCATGAGACGAAAATGATGTAGAAAATGCTTGTGGAAAAAAAAACAATACGAAGAAAAAATAATTTACGTAACAATAAAACAGAGTAGCGTAAAGTGTTATACTAATACAACTATCAAGTAATGGAAAAAAAAGCCGTAAGCTATAAATATATGCAAACAAAACAACTCAAAAACAAAAAAAGAGGAGATAAGATTGATATTATTTAGCAAATAAGAAAGGCATTAGATAATTTATGCATATGTAAAGAATAGTTTAAAGATAAATGCATTATAAACAAGGAAAAAAAACTATCGAAAATATATTGTTGATAATATCAACATATTAGTTTGTGTACATGAGTAATTCTGTATATCTTTCTGTAAATTATTACATTGAATGTAGAGAAGGTAAGAAGATAGCAGTAAGAGCTAAAGTAAAATATCGGAGAAATACAGAATGACAGTAATTATTAGATGTGAGTCTATGTTGTACATACTTGTATGTGCATCTATGTTATATAAATATATGTTGAGGGAAAAGAATAAAACAAATAAAATAATGCAATGAAAATATTAGTCAGAGGTGATAATACCTATACGCAAACAAAGTAACACACAATGCATGTTGTTGTTTAGCAGCGCTCAAAAATTTTGTAAAGTGTTTCTACCGACACAATGGATTGAATAGTACGGTCAGTCAAGAAGCGTGCAGGTGGTTTGAAGAGTTGCGCATTTTGTACACAAGGCAACAAAATGTGCTAAATTGATTTATTATTCATGTTACTCTTAGTATTGTTGTTGTTGTTGTTGTAACTTTTATTGTATTTATTATGTGTAGACGGTGATACTTCTGTTACGGCTGATAATTATTTTTTATGTGTATGAGGGTTGTTTTCTTCTACTTCTTATTTGTCTTTGTCGTCATCGTCAATCTTGTACAGCGTATTGGCAATACACTGAGCAATTGCACGAAAGCACCTGACCTCATCATCAATTGGATCTGCTTTTGTATTGCTTTACGATCTTTATTTTAGTTATCAAGTACTTTGATTAAATCTCTACGATGGATAAGGCACACGTTCAGCTAATTGTCAAACAAACAATGGTATCTGATGCAGCGTTGGAAGTCATTGCAAGTTTAGCCCTGCAGGAAGTGAAAGCAAATACAACTATTACGTATTTCACTTTTTTTTTCTTTGCATTTTGCTGTTGTTCTAGTTTTATAACTTATCCGCAGAAAATGTATGAAAGACAATGCCAAAGTATTACGACAGCATTTAACTTCAGTGTCTCAAGCGTCTAGTTAGTCGTTGCACGTACTTGCGTGTAAGAGCTGTAGGTGTGAGTTGACATTGTGATTACTAAGAATTTAAAGCAACTGATTTTTGCTTTTTACAACTTTCGCCAACAGATGCTTACTTAATTTGAGTACTTTTATTGATAAGGTCAGTAGTTTATTCAACGTGAAATAGCAAGCGTCGCATTATAAAAGATGATAGTGGTGTAGAGTTGTTAAGTTTGCATTATCTTCACTCTTGTTATATCTTCTTGTTTAGCTCTTTATTTTGACTTGTACTACTAATTTATTGTATGGATTACTCAATCAATTTGTGCAGCAGTGGCGAAGGAGGTCATAATGATGCACTCGTGTCGAATGCCAGAGTGTGGTACAGCAAATCAGAGACCGACAGTGGCGTTGATAGCGTAAATGTCGGTGCACGTGTCAAGGACAGCCGTGAAGAGACTCATTGCATGAAAAGACGTTGGTAGATTGCCTCACGGACTATGCGAAACGTACACATCATGTAAAGTGTGGTGTTGACTTGTACCAAAAAGCATTTATTATTGACCACGCCGACAAAGGACATGTTACTGAAAAATTGATGTATGGTGTTGCTGCTTTCGTCCTAAATGGCATGTACAATTCGCTACACACTTGTCAACAAAACAAATGGATCTCTTGTTGGTTGGACTGTTAAATTTTATTATGTTGCAGTGTCAGTTTTTACAAATTGTTCGCTTTGTTACTAATTACACTCCGTGTTGCTGGTTTATGATGCTACATTATCATATGTTTCTCTGCTGTCGATGTTGTTATCATCATCATCATCAGAGACAACATTATTATTGTGTAATTTATTACTTGTGCATACTTTCTACTGAAACTGCTTAAACTATTTAAGCATCAATGCATTATCCTCTTACATATCATCATCAATATTTGTAATGGCTATTGGGGTATAAATCTTGTTATCTTGTTTCATATTCTTTTCCGATTCACATTATTCGGTTTATTTACATTACAAACAAATATTTTTATTCAGTTATTCAAGTTTATATTCCTTATTCTACAGCTATAGTTTATACGCAGTATTCTCATTGTCGTTATAGTTCTAAAATACTTGTTATCTACCTCTCTTCATAGAAAGCGTGTGTGTTGCAGCGTGCGTTGTGTCAACCTATGGCACAGACGGTGCAGGCACTTTTGTTTATATATTCTAATTTGTTTATGCTTATCGTTCATTGAGTAATTTGCTATCCACTACATCGCTAGTGTTGTCCTTGCTGCTGCTGTCTGTAACACTAATTACTTTGTTATTCATAGTCTGCATGTATCGATCTAATGCCCCTTTTTGTGGCTCGATTCGAACCATACATGATGGTGGTAGTGTAAATGAGGTATTTTTCATTAACTCATTAGTATTCAGTGTGATTGCCTGCCTATTATCATTGTTACAGTTATTTTTTGTTTTGTTCTTCACCCTATCATTGTTCTATGTTATACTAGTTGCTTGATTCGTTTTATTTACTTATTGTGACGAACCGCATTAATTTTGATGTGTTGATGTTTATAATTAGGATTTTAAATTAACAGTTGAAGATAAGGCTGCAATGCTTGCTGATAAATTAGTGTTTGCAATCCACGCAGAATTGAGTGGTTGCACCATGCTCGTAATTCTACTTATAGTTTATCGTATAATTTCACTTATTTTTGTCACCACAAACAACTCGTCAAATACACGTACTTACTGTTTAGTAGGGTGAATGTTTACATCTACACGACTACACGGTAGGTACAGCATGAGCACAACCACATACTTGCATGCGTTATTGTTTACACTTACACCGCTGTACAAGCTGTCTAACATTTTACGCACCGCATAGCATTACACCAGACGATTGTTTATAAACAAGCTCAAGTAATGTTTACGATTGTTGGTGACAAAACTATCGCTGATGTAGCCTCAGAGAGCAAACTGTTGCGTTCCTTATTCAAATGACAGCTTTTGTATCAACTTACCACTATAGATTATGTCACTTATAATCTATTCTTATTCACGTGTCTTGCACTCGTCTCTACTATTGACAATACAACTTTATTTTGTACGATTACTCTAAATCTTGCTACTTTCATCATCTTTGCCTATAAGTTAAGTACACTATTCGTTATTGCTGCTACTACTTATTTGCTATTACTGGTCATGTACTGAATATGATTACTGTAAGGTAGTAAATGCAATGAGATGTAAGTGTGATGTTATTGTATTTGCAAATGCTAATTGAAGATTACGTCGTGTAGTGGAGTGCTTGGGAAAGACCAAGTAATCGCATTCCTGTGAAGCTCGTGAATTTCGTGTGCTGCCTAATGAGTTTGCAGGGTCAATCTGTGAACGATTAATGCGCTGGACAGAAAAGCTAACAAACGGAAACGCAAAAGCGTACTTGACAACAACTTATCGTAATCGATTTCATTCTTCGGTGGGTTTGATAGATTTGAGACGCACTGGTGTATTGTAAAACATATTCTAGGCGATGATAGTGGTACCATAATTGCCCGCAACCGGTATTGGTTCATTCATCAGTAGACCATTGCCATAATGCGCTTATCATGCAACTTGTGTATTTATATGATTATTGTTACGTGTTTTGTCTTGTGATGATAAAGAACAAGATGACGAAGATTGTACAAGCGGTAATTACGGTGAACACATATTGTTAGAACTATCATGTGTTACGTGCATTCGCGTAATAACTTTGACTTTGGCCACATAGGAAAGTGAAGCCAACGCCTCACCACGAAACCCAAATGAGGTTATTGAGTAAAGCTCATCAACACTTTTAAGCTTACTCGTTGCATGTCGAGCACACAAGAGTGGCAAGTCATCGTAGCCAACGCCACATCCGTTATCACGTACCTGCAAATATGTTAACCCACCATTGGATGCAATGACATTAATTTCATCCGCATGTGCATCAAGTGAATTTTACAATAACTATTTTAACGCAGCACTGGGTCGCTGCACCACCTCACCGGCTGCAATTTTGTTTATTACTTACTATGATAAACGATAAATAACAGGCATTGTGATCTTGATCAATGACAAATAAAATATGAGTGCTAATAAAAAATTGTTACATATTTTAGTAGAATACAAGAATAAAAGAAAATTGTGTCAGCATATATAGTAGAATAACAAAAAAGTAGATGCCAAATTAGCATACACACACTGCTTGCAGAAAAGCAACAACCTTTTTTGTTCACACACAAAAAATAAAATAGATAGGTACTAATTTGAGTAATTGCTAATAAAGTAGAATAACTGACAAATCATTACTTTGTAAACTCACATCAAGTAAAATGCAGTTAATAATAAAAGTAACAAACAAAGGTAACATCGTCTTTGATTTTATATTTCTTTAATTATTATATATATTTATTTCTGTTATTATTAAACTACAAAAAGAAAGTGTTTAAGGATGAGTATATTGACGGATATATTTATTAATTTTGTTACCTTATTAAATTTACACGTGTAGGTATAAATAATTTTCTTGATATATATATATTTTTTTTTTTTACCTTCCTTTCGTTGTACTTGCAAAAAACAAACAAAAGATAAAAAGTAGTAATTGAAGACTACGTATATAAGTATATTTTGGTTTACAGCTACAAACGTACTATATAAAAGTGAATTTTTGTCAAGTAAACTGTAAGCAAACATTACTAAGTACGACCACACTATTCTTACAAATGACATTCTTCCTTTTACTCTCTTTTATAAGTAGAATAAATTATTTTACAAAAATTTATTGTTATATATTCATGAAAAAAGTAATAAGTATATCATCAAGATAAGTAAAAACATTAGCATATCGTATATCTTCATTATATATTTACAAACATACTTACATGAACATGTAATATAACTCGAACATACTTTTTGTATTTGTACAAACACATCAACTACACTCAAGTCAATCAGACACATCAATTATTACTTCACGTTTACATCAACACTTTCATATTTACTGTTCTACACAGCTTCACCTATACAATTATAAAAAGAGCTTACACTAACTCAAGTTGTTGTTTTTTATTACGTTTTAATTTATTTATTACTACTCAACAATACACTCAGAAAAATGAGCGAAAAGAAATGTCAATAAAGAAGATTATGTTTGTCTATAAATTTTTTTAAAATAAAACAGTTAACACTATTTTTGTTAGCATAGATAAAGCGTGATATAATTTTATCAAATAGTAGACAGGAAAATTAAAGATAATTATATGGTGTATTTGACAGATTATTTACTATTGTAAAGTTAAAAGTGTAAAAATAAAATTTTTTGTAAGTAAATGAAAACATCTTTTATTATCACCTTTGTTTTTGTATTAGATAAATTTTTTTTCCAAGTTATTTAGTAATACATTTATAATACTCTTAGCTTTACTTAATTTTATTACTGATTACGGACAGGCTCATTGACATCGCCTTCAACATCGTTATTATTGTTGTTATTAAGACGACTGACGTTATTGTTGCTTGCACTCAGTTGTGATGTAATTGACGACCATACTTTGCGTGGTATCATCTTGTATTTGCAGCTCATGAAGATGAGAGAGGCGAGTGCAAGCCCAAATAAGATAGCAAATACAACAGTCAATGCAGTTGTCACCTTCTTCACATGTGATGATGTGGTGGGCAAGACAGTTTGTAAGTTGTATGCTGCTGTGTAACCTTTTGTATTGCCTTCACCCAATACAAGCGCACCCATATATATTTTAACATTTTTCGTCTTTTGATATGTCATGCTGGTCTGCAATGACATCGGAAATGTGCCTTTTGCATCTTTGTCAATGTCAGACAATTTGCACGTTAATGACGTAGCACTGACATCACTGATAACACATGCAGCATTTTTCATACCTTGTATATCAATTTGTTTATTCATTTTGTCTTTGTCAAACGCGCCGCCTGCAAACGACAAAGTTGCACCGTTGACGCACTTGCTGCTCTTTGACACACACTCACCAGTAGTATCAGTTACGTAAGGCAACGTCGGCAAATCAGGCGATGGGTATGGAGTACATGACTGCGAAAACTCTACGGCAGTTACACTACTTAGAGCTTTCGTGTTATGCAAATAAGCACCATCAGTTACATCTTTTACAATAAAGCTGAACGTGTATTTACCGTTTACCACCGCCTTTGTTACTTTACATGACAGTGTATTTGTCGTGACAGTCACTTCACCACATGTTGGTATGTTTGCAGTTGGTATACTTGCATCGGTTGCGTAGAATAGCACTTCGTACTTAGAGTTCGTGTTGAATATGCCGGTCACAGTGAAGTTGCAGCCTTCCGTGATTGTGTCATACCAGTGCCCACTTACATTAGAATCTTTTGGTATAGGCTTATAGATATACGTTGGCATATCAATCCCGTAATACGTACCAAACATCAATGTAGCAATGAACAATGGAGTGTCACTTACACTGGATGGCACGCCGATCTCATACGGTCCAGGAGGAAATTGATCAACTTGATAATAGAATGGTCCAGACATTTCAGTTGTCGTCCACTTCCCTTCGTTTACGTAGATATCAATTTACTTACTCACACCCACATTATACCGTTGTTATGTAGAACCGACTTTGAAGTCAGTGCCAGTGATGCTGATAATCGAATCATACGCACATAGCGACACTTTACCTTTCTTATCTTTGCATTATATGTTTGAAATGCCTGATGCAGAGACAGTAGTGACGCTGCACCAGCACACAACTTGAAAGGTAATGAAGAGCAGCGTGACGAAAGTGTGAGTATATTTCATCTTTAATATATAATATAAAAATAAAATTGAACTTGAAAAAGTGTTTTAGTTAATTTTTTTATCTTGAAAAATTTATTAAAAATAAATTGATATAAAATTATTTTAAATATATAGTATATGTAAATCTTAATTAATGTGAGAAGTCAGCTTATTAGTAATTATACTTATACAAAGTTTTAAAAATTATACAACAAAAAGTGCAAAATTTATTAAAAATGAATTGAAAAGATTGTAACTAAGTGCATATGGTACAACCAATGTTGACAAATAAATAACATTAAAATGTGCAGCTTAAAACCTAACAAAAAACCTTAATTATCAAAATTTTTTGCGAAAATTCGTATTTGTCAAGCAAATTTGATTTGTCATAACTTTATGATTGTTAATAAATGCTATATTAACATAAATAATTATCTTTTATTCCCATAGGTTACAAATATGTTAATTATTTCATGCCTCTATGACAGCTTGAACAACTTTTTCTCAATAACGCAATTTATTTCTTTTGATTTTGTAACATTTATTTCACATTACATCAATTCTTTTGTCAGTCATAAACAAGCATTATAACAAAATAAACGCTTTAAATGTTTAATCGGAGATTAAAATCTACATTAAGCTCTTTCAGTTACTATAACATTTTTCGATAAGGTAGAGATCATAAAAGCTAAGTTTTTATTTAAGTCAATACGTGTTTCAAATAATTAGGTTTAACAACATAATTTATTCTTCTGGAATAGATTCACTATAAAATATTTATAAAATTTAAAGTACATTTTTTTAATAAAAATTAAGTGTTAAATCTCTTATTTGAAAATAACATCATCATAAATATTTATCACTAAAAAATTATTGCTGTGTTTTATAATACTTTCATCAAAAGATGAATATTCAAATTTTTAAGAAGTAGTTATGTGAAAGCAGTATTCTAACACTTCTACTATCAAATTTACACATTATGCAAAATGTACTTGTACTGTAACCTTCTTAGTAGCTAATAATCATATTTCCAGTTATATTTTTAAAAAAAATAAGTAATATTTCTAATAGCCTCAATTTTATTTACTTTTTTGAAAAATTAAAGAAAGAAAAAAAAACTTACTATAACTGCTAGCTATTTTTAATCACTTTCTAAATTACCAGAACAGATATAAATTAATTTGATACTTGTTTATTTTAAAGAATATTTCAAATAACAAGTAAAACAAACTACCTATTTACACACAAAAAAATCTTCTCCTACTAATAATACTTTTCAAATTGTACGATAATGTAATTGAGTAAAAACGCTTGAGAAAGATACGTTGATCAAAAGAACATAAATTCAAATTTTACAAATAAATAAAAAATTGTTAGATTAACGTGTCGTATTTGGAAACCAAATGTTAAAAAGTAAGAAATATTTTTTATTTATTTATTATAAATGTATAGAATAAAGGGTAGTTGAAGTTATTAAGCAAATAGTATACTCAAATACATATACATGTATACATATATACATGTATACATATATATATATATATATATATATATATACATATATATATATACATATATGTAAAAATTTATCTGTGCAAAAAAAAAGAGTCAAAATGTAAGTGGTTACTAAATCTTCAATAATTTTTAAAAGTCAAAGTTGACGTTGAATAGATGAATTGATCAACTATATCAACAAAAAAAATTTTAAAAAACTTATTTGTAGTCAGATTTAATTTGGCATTTTTGATATAAGTCATTGATACAACATTGATAGCATTTTGTTCATTTATACTTTTTGATAAGATTTAATGTTTCTTAATGATTAATTTCTACAGCATCATTTATTATACAGTTCGCTGATAACATAATAAACATAACAATTAATGTTAATTAGAGATTTAGCGTTAGCAGATAGATGATGTGACGTCGCTGCCACCAGTATCGCTTTCAGCATCGACTTAGTGCTTTATGCAACTTATGGGCATTCAATTCTTTATTTACTTGTGAGAAATTCTGCATCCATGTAGTATGATGCTCAATTGCTTTCTATTAACGACATAACTTTTTCAATTTAAAATAAATCATTCTTTTCTTTTTAAGTGAAAAGTTATACAAACAATGTGTTTTTTATTTTAATATATACTTTTTCAGCTTATTACAAGTTTATATGCAGACCCTGCGGGAAAATGATATTTTTTTAACGAAACAATTTGCTCATCAATAAGTGAAAAAATTTATCACTTTTCTGATAGTCTGGAAGTGCGATCCCACTTACACCTGCTTCATGCAAAAAAATTTTGGTATTCATTCATTTACCACATATAAACACTGTTTTAATATCACTCTCATTTTTAATAGTCTGCTTTAGTGTTTTTCATCGTCCATTATTTCAACGATAAGGCTTTATTTTAGTCTGGTCGGACATGAGTATTTGTCATTCAATAATTTACTTTCGTCGAATGCAAAAGGTAAAAGCAATTTTTACAAAAACGTCTCATTGTCATATTGTTCAGTATTCATTTATTCCTCGTCACTTCGTACTTGTTGAAAACTTTTATTGTTAAGTTCATGAACTGACCTTGAAAACTTTTATTCAATTCTTCCTTGCTTTTCGTTTAAGTATTTGCAGCAAAAAATCATTAAGAAACATATAATCTTTGAACATTTTTAATTTAATGTGGAGGATTTGTAATCGCGCATTAAACATTATCTTGATTTTCAAAATCCGAAAAGATCGGAATATTAGTTTTTATTAATGTCTCACGTGATCGATTCGAGCTCGATTTTTCCATCGATTACTTCTCTAAATTTCTCATGAATATTTTAAAAGCAAGTGGTGCCTCTTTAGCTTCCTCTTGTGAAAGCATATTTACAATTAAATTAATATTAGGTCAACTATTCATCTTTATCTTTGACGTAATGCTGTACTTTATGGATGAAAAACTATTATTAATTAATTATTTGATAAAACTATTGTAATTTTTTGAAACTATTTTTTTAGACTAATAATATTACCAAAATTTTGCAAACTCGCAAAAAGTAATCGAGGATGCTTGTTTACAAGCAGTTTATTGACTAAAACAATTTATATGACTTAGTTGAAAATACTATTTATAAATATTTTTCAAGAGCCGAAAGAATGATAACTCATCGCGTTGAAACAATAAAACTATACGTATAAAAAAAATAAACGGTTTGATTTTTACTCTCTGAGAACAAAGAAATCTTATGTCAACTAATAGATAAAGTTTAGTTAGTACTTTACTATAATTTTTCAATGTAAATTATTTATGATTGTCTTAAAAAATTATATAATGAAATATTTTGTATTAAGTGTAAATTCAAGGTTTTGCCTACAAATACCAGCATTAATACATAAGGTTCTTTTTTTATAACGTCTTGAATGTAGCTGGCATCAGTAATGACTTTATTGTTTATCAGTAATAACAGAAGGATATTGTATTAATTTCACAGTTATTATATTTAAAATTATTGTTGTTCAACAGATAATATTGCTGAGTGTAAAAGAAAATAATTGTACTCTCACGTTTTGACGTACTTACGTATTGCAAATCATGCACTCATCGTTGTTAATAGGTGCGTGATGCTCATTACGTCACTTTGCAATGACACCTCGACCACTCTTTGCTGTATCAATGTATAGTTGATAACATTATAGTCGTCACCTTTATTTGTGTACACAATATGATCTCCTATGCGGCATCACTTGTTCTCAATCAGCTGTGCATCAATTTCATCAAGTGCATTACGCACTGAGAGCACAACAGCCTCCATCTCTGCATCTCAGTTATAATGCGTTTCTACCAGCCTGCATGCACAATGCACGATATGCACGTAGGAAAGTAAACAATTTAGCAGGGTTGAGTTGTAATGTGTGCACTACATAACAAATTAGTGACATCAAAGAGGCAAATGTGTGGCACACGTAAAACGTGCTGTGCACGTAGTGCTAAGATCAATTTGGAAACAGTCTTTGTACTGTTGCGCACTACTCTCTCTACACCATTTCATGCATATTACTCACTCAAAAACACACAATGTTATTACAAGCCATTTACAGTAGTTCATCACTCTTTGCAATTAGTTCTTTTCTGATGAGTTATGTGCGTAAATTAGCACAGCATACACATTACAATATGGTGCGTACAACATAACAGAAATTGTATTACTGCCCTTACTGTGCAGCAATCATTATGTTATCTATCATTGTTGTTATTGTGACTGGTGTGTTGATGTCTACAATGACATTTGTGATTGCTTGTCTACTACAAATACACTTCATCGTGCTCCTGTAGGTAGTGTTTTTAGGCTGTAATAGCCGTCATTTGCACGGAAATATAAAACACTTGCGTATCTCTTATGGCAGCGATATACTATCATAATATGCCTGGAAGTCTATTTGCAGCATATAACGTGCATAACGCAACTGTTGTCGTCGTGCAATGCGTGATGGGTAGGTAAGTCGTGGCAATCATTCTTCCATAATTACTTTATTGAGGTGTGGCTAAGTGATCAATCTGAGTCTTTTTTTCATCTCATTGACTGCAAAAACATTTACACCATGTACGCCTAATGAGAAGGGTTGTGATGTGAGCGTCACAACGCTCGAACTTGTGCATCTCAACCGCTTTATATATGTCATCAAGAGACAAATGTGTCTTCTTGATGGTGCGGGAGGTAACAAATGACACAAAATAGAATGGCTGCAACCACACCAAGGCAGAAAGAAGAAACTGATGTGAAGACAAATTATTTGTGGGCAAAGCCTTTACCGCCTCTAAGTTTAACAACGTGACCTCTTATAGATAAGGAGTTAAATAACATCAGGGTTATTGTGTACTATCAAATCCAAACACATCATATTTTCTATGTGAAAATCTATTATTTTATACACGCTATACCATTTATTTCTTCATTTTTGTTGCTTCAAACGTGTCTTGCAGTGCCGTCAACAATAATATATATAAACATAATTTATTGATAAAATTTGAATATATTCACGTTCGTGCAGCCGAAAGCAAACAAAATAAGGCTTTTAATCAAAAATTGATAACTCTACTAAAAATTAACTTTGAAAAAACTCAATCATGATTTTAGCTTGAGTTAATTAAAATTTGATTTATCATTATAGATTATTTTTATTTATTATATTATGTTGAAAGTTAATCGACGTTAATGTAGAAAGTGTTGACTAAGTTAATACAGTATTAAAATGAGATAAATATTTTTTGCCTCCTTAAGGTAATTTTGTCTCTACTTACTTGTCATCCTGTCTAAGTTAAAAAATTTATTTTTTCCACATATACGATAAAAAAGTTGAAAATAGATTTTATATTCGTATTAAAAAACTTATTTAATCACAAAGTAATAATCACCAAAAAAAATCAGAAAATAGAACGCAGAAAAAAGTAATAGATGATAACTAAAAACTCAATAACTTCGTAGCAGATGTTAATATAATTATAAAAAACTTGATATCAATCACATTACCTCCTCAACTAACACAACCAACGCATTGCGTTGTCACTTTGAACACTTTTGCATTACAAATGCATGGATTTTCAACCTTATCAAGCAACAAGGAGAAGACCGTTTGTACTCCTGAATGACGGAGTATAGGCGTGTGATGGACACGATAGAATTCATTAAAGCAAATTGTGATGAAAAGTGCCGGAATGAAACGTATGCAAACCTAAAGCATACGTTTGAAGACCACATAAAAGCTGATATGCTTTTACCGTGGTAGATTATGGTAGGCAACGTCCTCTTTTCTGGCGAGGACGCTTAAACTAAAGTTCTGTACCTTGGAAAGTTATTATGCGGTGTCAGCCGTGAAGAACGCCTCAGTATTAACAACTGGGGCATCTTCAGTACGTTATGTTTTTTTCGGAGTTTCAACAAAAGACTCTGGGAGCAAAAGTGGCAGAGATGAGGAGGCCACTATACCCGACCTCTTGTAACTTCTTAAATTTTCGCCTATTTCAGCAAACAGCTGAGCAATTACTGCAGAGTAATTGCGATCAGCTGACTGGCATTCTTCCGCAAAAACATCAGCGCAAAAATTAAATATAACAATAGAACATATAAGATGAAAACTAAAATATAAATGATTTAACTTAAAATTTATCGGTTAGTAGTAACAAAAGCAATAATGGAATTAATGTTCATACCTTGAAATAGAAACCTAGTATTATTACTGTAAGTACTTTGGGGGGTAGAGATAGGACCTCCCACAAAAACACAAAAAAGAATACCAGGTACATAAAACATAACAAAACATTAATAGTTGGAAAAACCAGTAATGTTTAAATTGATGCAATATTGAAAAAATATTTACCTAGAAATTCTTACACTGATTGTATTCCACTTTTTTCCTTTACACAAACCTAAGTTAGTAAAGTTAAAAAGTTGTTGAAACACACTAAGCAAGTTTTCGTTCCTTTGTTTTGTTATTAATATTGAATTGCGGGTGTAGCTACATATAACAATGCAAAAAATTGCTATAATCTGCACATTTATGACTCAGCTTCAACCACTTTTGTGGATTAATAGATACATAAACACTTCTCTAAGGTGTGAAGTAGCCTTAATATAATTCACCGGATCTGTACTCGACAACAACGCGGAAGTAATGATTGCGGGATATTCATGGTAATGAACTTCTTCGCTTGGCTTTTACGGACAAACCCGCACGACACTGAAACGATTGCCGCACGTTTAAGGCCGATATTACATAAGGCATGTGAAAAACGTCCACCGAAGTAAATGTTTATCGAAACAATAAGAAAAGAGATGCTCCGTGAAAAGGTTGCCGTAAATTGTACCACTTTGTTAAGTGGAGGTGCTCTGTCAAGTAAGAATAAACATAAACGCGCTAGGAGTGAGAAACGCAAACCTTTAGTTAAGCAAGTGACGAAATCACTAGATAAAACTAAACCTAAAGTAGTGAATAAATAGAAAGATATAAACAAGGAAGTGAAAGAAAGAGTTACCAAGTCTAAACCTGTGACTAAAACTGGCTACCAAGCAGCCCGTAAACTTGCTTTACGGCAAAAACAACGAATACAAAATAAGAGACGTTATTATAGTCGTTCTATTAATCGTATTCCAAATGCGTAGGTATCTAAGAAGAGCAACAAAACATTGAAAAGGGATCGTCCAACTGAGCGTGAGGAGCCGCGAAAACATGTTAAAATCGCCTCATCATTATAGGAACAACAGACCCCACAAGGAATGGCAGTCATTGACATGGTAAGACGAATTCTGTGTATTGCCAATGAAGAGTAACAAGACGTCGCTCGCAGGTCATTGTGCTATATGCTAGCTGCTACAGCACTTATGTCGGTAGGGGATGGAGTAGTAAGGTCACTAAAAGGTGATTCGTTGGCTATGCAGGCTTACCGTAAAGGCTTTCGAGCACAAACACACTATGACGTAGGGGAGGCATTGTCGGCGTTTGGCATTCCGTTAGATTTGTTGGCACGCGACAAACCAAGCAAACCTTTACATCTAGTCTCAACGTAACAGACAAATGGTACGCAGAATGGTATGGTGCTCAATTTAACTGGGTAGTGGCTCCCCTATCAGTCCTTGAACATAAATGGCTTAAATTGAGCACCATACCATTCTGCGTACCATTTGTCTGTTACGTTGAGACTAGATGTAAAGGTTTGCTTGGTTTGTCGCGTGCCAACAAATCTAACGGAATGCCAAACGCCGACAATGCCTCCCCTACGTCATAGTGTGTTTGTGCTCGAAAGCCTTTACGGTAAGCCTGCATAGCCAACGAATCACCTTTTAGTGACCTTACTACTCCATCCCCTACCGACATAAGTGCTGTAGCAGCTAGCATATAGCACAATGACCTGCGAGCGACGTCTTGTTACTCTTCATTGGCAATACACAGAATTCGTCTTACCATGTCAATGACTGCCATTCCTTGTGGGGTCTGTTGTTCCTATAATGATGAGGCGATTTTAACATGTTTTCGCGGCTCCTCACGCTCAGTTGGACGATCCCTTTTCAATGTTTTGTTGCTCTTCTTAGATACCTACGCATTTGGAATACGATTAATAGAACGACTATAATAACGTCTCTTATTTTGTATTCGTTGTTTTTGCCGTAAAGCAAGTTTACGGGCTGCTTGGTAGCCAGTTTTAGTCACAGGTTTAGACTTGGTAACTCTTTCTTTCACTTCCTTGTTTATATCTTTCTATTTATTCACTACTTTAGGTTTAGTTTTATCTAGTGATTTCGTCACTTGCTTAACTAAAGGTTTGCGTTTCTCACTCCTAGCGCGTTTATGTTTATTCTTACTTGACAGAGCACCTCCACTTAACAAAGTGGTACAATTTACGGCAACCTTTTCACGGAGCATCTCTTTTCTTATTGTTTCGATAAACATTTACTTCGGTGGACGTTTTTCACATGCCTTATGTAATATCGGCCTTAAACGTGCGGCAATCGTTTCAGTGTCGTGCGGGTTTGTCCGTAAAAGCCAAGCGAAGAAGTTCATTACCATGAATATCCCGCAATCATTACTTCCGCGTTGTTGTCGAGTACAGATCCGGTGAATTATATTAAGGCTACTTCACACCTTAGAGAAGTGTTTATGTATTTATTAATCCACACAAGTGGTTGAAGCTGAGTCATAAATGTGCAGATTATAGCAATTTTTTGTATTGTTATATGTAGCTATACCCGCAATTCAATGTTAATGACAAAACAAAGGAACGAAAACTTGCTTAGTGTGTTTCAACAACTTTTTAACTTTACTAACTTAGGTTTGTGTAAAGGAAAAAAGTGGAATACAATCAGTGTAAGAATTTCTAGGTAAATATTTTTTCAATATTGCATCAATTTAAACATTACTGGTTTTTCCAACTATTAATGTTTTGTTATGTTTTATGTACCTGGTATTCTTTTTTGTGTTTTTGTGGGAGGTCCTATCTCTACCCCCCAAAGTACTTACAGTAATAATACTAGGTTTCTATTTCAAGGTATGAACATTAATTCCATTATTGCTTTTGTTACTACTAACCGATAAATTTTAAGTTAAATCATTTATATTTTAGTTTTCATCTTATATGTTCTATTGTTATATTTAATTTTTGCGCTGATGTTTTTGCGGAAGAATGCCAGTCAGCTGATCGCAATTACTCTGCAGTAATTGCTCAGCTGTTTGCTGAAATAGGCGAAAATTTAAGAAGTTACAAGAGGTCGGGTATAGTGGCCTCCTCATCTCTGCCACTTTTGCTCCCAGAGTCTTTTGTTGAAACTCCGAAAACGTACTGAAGATGCCCCAGTTGTTAATACTGAGGCGTTCTTCACGGCTGACACCGCATAATAACTTTCCAAGGTACAGAACTTTAGTTTAAGCGTCTTTCTCGCCAGAAAAGAGGACGTTGCCTACCATAATCTACCACGGTAAAAGCATATCAGCTTTTATGTGGTCTTCAAACGTATGCTTTAGGTTTGCATACGTTTCATTCCGGCACTTTTCATCACAATTTGCTTTAATGAATTCTATCGTGTCCATCACACGCCTATACTCCGTCATTCAGGAGTACAAACGGTCTTCTCCTTGTTGCTTGATAAGGTTGAAAATCCATGCATTTGTAATGCAAAAGTGTTCAAAGTGACAACGCAATGCGTTGGTTGTGTTAGTTGAGGAGGTAATGTGATTGATATCAAGTTTTTTATAATTATATTAACATCTGCTACGAAGTTATTGAGTTTTTAGTTATCATCTATTACTTTTTTCTGCGTTCTATTTTCTGATTTTTTTTGGTGATTATTACTTTGTGATTAAATAAGTTTTTTAATACGAATATAAAATCTATTTTCAACTTTTTTATCGTATATGTGGAAAAAATAAATTTTTTTTAATTCAAAACTTAGACAGGATGACAAGTAAGTAGAGACAAAATTACCTTAAGGAGGCAAAAAATATTTATCTCATTTTAATACTGTATTAACTTAGTCAACACTTTCTACATTAACGTCGATTAACTTTCAACATAATATAATAAATAAAAATAATCTATAATGATAAATCAAATTTTAATTAACTCAAGCTAAAATCATGATTGAGTTTTTTCAAAGTTAATTTTTAGTAGAGTTATCAATTTTTGATTAAAAGCCTTATTTTGTTTGCTTTCGGCTGCACGAACGTGAATATATTCAAATTTTATCAATAAATTATGTTTATATATATTATTGTTGACGGCACTGCAAGACACGTTTGAAGCAACAAAAATGAAGAAATAAATGGTATAGCGTGTATAAAATAATAGATTTTCACATAGAAAATATGATGTGTTTGGATTTGATAGTACACAATAACCCTGATGTTATTTAACTCCTTATCTATAAGAGGTCACGTTGTTAAACTGCAAATATGTGTCTTATAGATTGATGTCAATGTTTTTGCAGTCAATGAGATGAAAAAAAGACTCAGATTGATCACATAGCCACACCTCAATAAAGTAATTATGGAAGAATGATTGCCACGACTTACCTACCCATCACGCCTTGCACGACGACAACAGCTGCGTTATGCACGTTATATGCTGCAAATAGACTTCTAGGCATATTATGATAGTATACCGTTGCCATAAGAGACACGCAAGTGTTTTTTGTATTTCCGTGCAAATGACGGCTATTACAGCCTAAAAACACTACCTACAGGAGCACGATGAAGTGTATTTGTAGTAGACAAGCAATCACAAATGTCATTGTAGACATCAACACACCAGTCACAATAACAACAATGATAGATAACATAATGATTGCTGCACAGTAAGGGCAGTAATACAATTTTTGTTATACTGTGTGCACCATATTGTAATGTGTATGCTGTGCTAATTTACGCACATAACTCATCAGAAAAGAACTAATTGCAAAGAGTGATGAACTACTGTAAATGGCTTGTAATAACATTGTGTGTTTTTGAGTGAGTAATATGCATGAAATGGTGTAGAGAGAGTAGTGCGCAACAGTACAAAGACTGTTTCCAAATTGATCTTAGCACTACGTGCACACAACGCTTTACGTGTGCCACACATTTGCCTCTTTGGTGTCACTAATTTGTTATGTAGTGCACACATTACAACTCAACCCTGCTAAATTGTTTACTTTCCTACGTGCATATCGTGCATTGTGCATGCAGGCTGGTAGAAACGCATTATAACTGAGATGCAGAGATGGAGGCTGTTGTGCTCTCAGTGCGTAATGCACTTGATGAAATTGATGCACAGCTGATTGAGAACAAGTGATGCCGCATAGGAGATCATATTGTGTACACAAATAAAGGTGACGACTATAATGTTATCAACTATACATTGATACAGCAAAGAGTGGTCGAGGTGTCATTGCAAAGTGACGTAATGAGCATCACGCACCTATTAACAACGATGAGTGCATGATTTGCAATACGTAAGTACGTCAAAACGTGAGAGTACAATTATTTTCTTTTACACTCAGCAATATTATCTGTTGAACAACAATAATTTTAAATATAATAACTGTGAAATTAATACAATATCCTTCTGTTATTACTGATAAACAATAAAGTCATTACTGATGCCAGCTACATTCAAGACGTTATAAAAAAAGAACCTTATGTATTAATGCTGGTATTTGTAGGCAAAACCTTGAATTTACACTTAATACAAAATATTTCATTATATAATTTTTTAAGACAATCATAAATAATTTACATTGAAAAATTATAGTAAAGTACTAACTAAACTTTATCTATTAGTTGACATAAGATTTCTTTGTTCTCAGAGAGTAAAAATCAAACCGTTTATTTTTTTTATACGTATAGTTTTATTGTTTCAACGCGATGAGTTATCATTCTTTCGGCTCTTGAAAAATATTTATAAATAGTATTTTCAACTAAGTCATATAAATTGTTTTAGTCAATAAACTGCTTGTAAACAAGCATCCTCGATTACTTTTTGCGAGTTTGCAAAATTTTGGTAATATTATTAGTCTAAAAAAATAGTTTCAAAAAATTACAATAGTTTTATCAAATAATTAATTAATAATAGTTTTTCATCCATAAAGTACAGCATTACGTCAAAGATAAAGATTAGTTGACCTAATATTAATTTAATTGTAAATATGCTTTCACAAGAGGAAGCTAAAGAGGCACCACTTGCTTTTAAAATATTCATGAGAAATTTAGAAATAGAGAAGTAATCGATGGAAAAATCGAGCTCGAATCGATCACGTGAGACATTAATAAAAACTAATATTCCGATCTTTTCGGATTTTGAAAATCAAGATAATGTTTAATGCGCGATTACAAATCCTCCACATTAAATTAAAAATGTTCAAAGATTATATGTTTCTTAATGATTTTTTGCTGCAAATACTTAAACGAAAAGCAAGGAAGAATTGAATAAAAGTTTTCAAGGTCAGTTCCTGAACTTAACAATAAAAGTTTTCAACAAGTATGAAGTGACGAGGAATAAATGAATACTGAACAATATGACAATGAGACGTTTTTGTAAAAATTGCTTTTACCTTTTGCATTCGACGAAAGTAAATTATTGAATGACAAATACTCATGTCCGACCAGACTAAAATAAAGCCTTATCGTTGAAATAATGGACGATGAAAAACACTAAAGCAGACTATTAAAAATGAGAGTGATATTAAAACAGTGTTTATATGTGGTAAATGAATGAATACCAAAATTTTTTTGCATGAAGCAGGTGTAAGTGGGATCGCACTTCCAGACTATCAGAAAAGTGATAAATTTTTTCACTTATTGATGAGCAAATTGTTTCGTTAAAAAAATATCATTTTCCCGCAGGGTCTGCATTTATTATACAGTTCGCTGATAAAAGTATATATTAAAATAAAAAACACATTGTTTGTATAACTTTTCACTTAAAAAGAAAAGAATGATTTATTTTAAATTGAAAAAGTTATGTCGTTAATAGAAAGCAATTGAGCATCATACTACATGGATGCAGAATTTCTCACAAGTAAATAAAGAATTGAATGCCCATAAGTTGCATAAAGCACTAAGTCGATGCTGAAAGCGATACTGGTGGCAGCGACGTCACATCATCTATCTGCTAACGCTAAATCTCTAATTAACATTAATTGTTATGTTTATTATGTTATCAGCGAACTGTATAATAAATGATGCTGTAGAAATTAATCATTAAGAAACATTAAATAAATGTATATGTATTTGAGTATACTATTTGCTTAATAACTTCAACTACCCTTTATTCTATACATTTATAATAAATAAATAAAAAATATTTCTTACTTTTTAACATTTGGTTTCCAAATACGACACGTTAATCTAACAATTTTTTATTTATTTGTATAATTTGAATTTATGTTCTTTTGATCAACGTATCTTTCTCAAGCGTTTTTACTCAATTACATTATCGTACAATTTGAAAAGTATTATTAGTAGGAGAAGATTTTTTTGTGTGTAAATAGGTAGTTTGTTTTACTTGTTATTTGAAATATTCTTTAAAATAAACAAGTATCAAATTAATTTATATCTGTTCTGGTAATTTAGAAAGTGATTAAAAATAGCTAGCAGTTATAGTAAGTTTTTTTTTCTTTCTTTAATTTTTCAAAAAAGTAAATAAAATTGAGGCTATTAGAAATATTACTTATTTTTTTTAAAAATATAACTGGAAATATGATTATTAGCTACTAAGAAGGTTACAGTACAAGTACATTTTGCATAATGTGTAAATTTGATAGTAGAAGTGTTAGAATACTGCTTTCACATAACTACTTCTTAAAAATTTGAATATTCATCTTTTGATGAAAGTATTATAAAACACAGCAATAATTTTTTAGTGATAAATATTTATGATGATGTTATTTTCAAATAAGAGATTTAACACTTAATTTAATATAAATATTTTATAGTGAATCTATTCCAGAAGAATAAATTATGTTGTTAAACCTAATTATTTGAAACACGTATTGACTTAAATAAAAACTTAGCTTTTATGATCTCTACCTTATCGAAAAATGTTATAGTAACTGAAAGAGCTTAATGTAGATTTTAATCTCCGATTAAACATTTAAAGCGTTTATTTTGTTATAATGCTTGTTTATGACTGACAAAAGAATTGATGTAATGTGAAATAAATGTTACAAAATCAAAAGAAATAAATTGCGTTATTGAGAAAAAGTTGTTCAAGCTGTCATAGAGGCATGAAATAATTAACATATTTGTAACCTATGGGAATAAAAGATAATTATTTATGTTAATATAGCATTTATTAACAATCATAAAGTTATGACAAATCAAATTTGCTTGACAAATACGAATTTTCGCAAAAAATTTTGATAATTAACGTTTTTTTGTCAAGTTGTACTGCTGTATATTGTAGCACTACGTTATATATTTTTAAACACATTTTATGCTCTCTATTATTTATCTTTATTTAGCTATTATCATCATAATTAAAATATATTTTTTATTCCAGTTTTAATAAAATCATCTTTCAAAATTAGAAACTTCTCTTATTAAAAAAGTTTTCAAATCGTCACTCATAAAGTAAAAAGTGTATTAATTTTTTTATTTTATTAAATTGCAAACATGTTCAATGATAGCCGCTCTTCGGGAACTTTGGCTGCCGACAAATCTATTATCACAGTGATATTTGCAGGCACACACTAACACTTACATTTTAGCAAACTACTAAAATAGTTAGAGCGGCAAACTTTGTCAAAAAGTTAATACATCTCAAGCAACAACAAATAATCACATTATAGCACATCATGAATGATTGTTGATTATGGTGATTGTTTTGTGATGTAGTGCCGTGGTGAATGTCAATTTATTACAAATATGTTATTTGCATTCTGTAAAGCAGTTGCTACTATAGGTACATGTAAAGTTATCTTTGCAAAAGATTATTGTAATTTTAACAATTGTATCAATAATATGTAATTTGTGCAGTACGGTTGCACTGTTATTGATAAAATACCACCTGTTGCAATGTAAAGCATTGCCACGAATGACATGAGTGATGTGAAAAGTATTGCACTTGACATTGTAAACAAAGTGCATTCAATGATCAATACAATTTGTGCCGCACCTCAAGACAAGCGTGTGTTTACTGCCTAAAATTTACGACTGAGCAGTCCCAAGTCATTTCCAGCGCATGATTTAATCACTCTACTTGCTGACAAACATGAGTTGTTGACGTTACGTGAATATCTTGATCTCTACACTGCACCTTTGCAATTTGAGCGAGACTGTGAAGTCAACCACCCAGTCGATGATCCACTAAAGTATTAAGATGTATAATGATTTATATAAAAATGTACTTAACATTTGCAAAGTTTTATTCTTTCGAAACTGTTAAATGTCTATTTACAATTATGTTTTTCTTTAACAATGTATAATGCCGTTTGTAATACCAATCACTGTCAATAATGATCATGTATACTAAACTTGTAGTATTTAGATCAGTTTATCAGCAAGCAATGTAAACTGAGATGTAAGAACTGATTAGCTCTTTAATATTATCATCATGTCATACTGTTTTTTTATTTTTCTACGCTATTTATTTTCTCGTTTTTATTTTGAAGAATTATCATCAATATATAAATGAACATAATGTCGGTAAGTAGTGTTTTGATCACTTATTTATTTCGATAGCTGTTGTAAGCTTTGCACCAACCCGAATGCACTGACAACATCAAAGTAGTTAATTGTTAAACATAAGGAGTGCTCAAGAATGGAATGTAAAGTAGTCACTATAAATAATAATCACAATTAAATTCTGTACACTTCGTACAACGAGTCAAGTATTGTGGGTATAGCATAGGATATCGTCTGTGCCACCGTCTCTTGAGCAAAGAAGTTTATTTTAACGCTGACCAGATAAGTGTAATACGCTTTATCGCTCACACACTCTGAATTGCAATGCTCGGACACAAAGTTGACACGGTATAGCGAGTAGACAACACATATATATTACATTGTAAAAACTTTGATTGAATTCACAAAACTGATATAAGACAACAAATTAGCAAATTAACAATAGACGAAGATGACATAGTATCAATGTAAAACAAAGGTCATTTGTAATTGACGTAAAATGTGCACGTAATGTTACTATTGATAATTAGTTCCGTCAAAGGTGTGTTGTCAGTACTTACAAAAAATGACGATAGCTGCAAAGTGTCAGCTAGTCTGACTATGTAGCAACAATTATAGATAACTATCAAGTTTGTCAATAATGATGTCGATTAAAAAAAATAACGTCATGATATATACATTCACATAAATAGAAGTTATTTTTCTTTCCTATTTTGTTTTGTTTGCAGTCTTTGATGATTGTCTTTTGTCAGAAGCAAATATGTGCAATCTTTTTTCGCGCTTACTTATATTTCAACTAATTTTTACCTTTTTTTTTTTTTTTTTTTTTTATAACATGAAGTATTTTAGCAGTCAGTATAAATTGGTTTACAAGTTTACTCTATATTTCTTCACACACTATTTCCCTATTTTAAGAAAAACAACAACTCATCGATAAATACGTGCATTGAAAAAACGATGCTTCGTCGTTTACCTTTACCAGTTCAGGCAAATTACCTGCCTCTCTGTCTCTCTCGTCGTTGCGTGCAACTACAATGTGAAAAGCCATATGCAGCACTAGCAGACAAAATTGTTAGAACAACACCGAAGACGATCTTTTACACCCACCCAAGCTACGTAATGGCACGTGAAAAGATGTTGTACACGTTGTGGGTAGACACCGGTGTGTTTGCCACGACCGTTTACTTCCTCATACCATACTTTGCACTTGCATATTTTTTCAAAGCATAAAAGAAGTAGCATCAATGTGTAATATAACTTTCTATGTATTTACAATAATATGTATTATTATATTTATTTATATTTTTAATTTTTTTTTAATTTCACAAATAACAGAATTTGAAACACTCTGTATTTCTTTTAAATCTTTTCTAAAACTCTACTGATAGTTAATTTAGTAGGCTTGCCTAAAATTAATCAAAAAAAAAATTTCAACGCATAAGATGTAGTTTGCTGTGCAATATGACGGTATAGAAGTAGATCAGTTGTAGATAATACACCTTTCACAAATGGCTTACTAAAGCAAAATTGGAGTAACTCAAAGTTCATGAACGTTTTTTTTGTGTGTGTATGTTTGTGATTGACAAGTAGTGTGTTGTTGTTACTTTGACAGTTTATCGTAATATTTATTAGTACACAAAGATAAAAATGTAAACCATTTTTTTTCTAGTATGATGCCTGTTTATTGTAATTAACGCTTCATTTTTATAATGATATTTATCAAAATTTGTTTACAAGGCACAGTGTTAACATCCCTATTTATTGTGATGCTGATAGTCTGCACGTGTTTTTTTTGCTGTTTTGCTGTGATTAGAGTTTGAAGACATGTATATTACACTATTTTTGCTCTCACATATACTTGTGCAATTTGTTTTATTTCTAACTTTGCAAAGTAGTAGTAGTTTAGTTACTACAGTAACGTACATAGTACATAAATTAATATATATATGTTTCTGACGTAATTTTATTAGGTAACACACACTTTTTCCCGAGTTGGCTGTTTTGCAATTTCTACAATGCCTTGTGTTAAAACGCTGTGTATGCTGAGGGTTATAACCCATATGCATCTCTCAACGCAATGTTCAAAGGTGTCATTGCCATCTAATTTTTTACTGGCACATTCAACATTGCTAACGTACAAATTATCGTGTAGCAGTTTTACTGCCACCACCACCACCACAACAACAACAACACCCAGTCCATTGTCAAGTGCATTATTTTCATTACCTTCTTTAATGGATGCACGATCGTTCACCTCACTTGTGCATCGCTGCGGTGCTAAATTATCTTCACTGTTATAGCAACAATACATCAAGACGTGTTAAGCAGCTGGTCTACTTAGCAAAGCCACTATTGACAAATGCAGATAACGAGCTAGGTAGTAGTGTAAACTGTTATGCTCGTTGAGACAGGTTGATGTAGAAGACGTGGTGTTTAATCAATATGGTTTGCATCATGAGCGACTCGCCACGTGTCTTGTGCCCTACCAAGTAGCTGTCAATATTATCTTGCGAAGATTACCAACGCCTATTCGTAGTGAGTGTGTCAATTAGTTGAGAATGTAAGAAGAGGCTATTACAAATAAACGTTAATTGGTTCCGCACAAGTGAATTCAATGATAAGAAAAAGACCTGTACGTGAAAGATGGGCTATGGTATTTACGTAGCATACATACCCATGCCATACCTCGAATACCCATTTTTGCTTTGATGGGTCACATTAATCATGGCAAGTCAACGTTGCTTGAGCTGCTAACACGTGTGTAGGTTACCACGTGAGAGTCCAATCACATTACACAAAACGTTCGAAGCTTTACCGTGTCTGATCCAGATAAAGCTGAACGACAGTTTACCTTTATCGACACCCCAGGCCATCGTGTGTTTGTCTAGACTCGCTTTCACATGCAGCTTGTTTGTGATTATGTCCTTCTAGTCATCTCCATTGTCGATGGGGTGGAAGGGCAGGTGTATGAGATTGTAAAGTCCGCACTTAATCTTGATAAACCCATTGTGGTTGTACTGAACAAGATGGATCTGCTAGCTGGTTCATTGAAGGCAGCAGAACGAGTATGTCAAGTCGTTTTGGCTTTACATGAGATTGGACTGTAGGTGTCGATGGTGCACAACAAAACCGAACTAGACGCTTTACTGTATGGTGTAAATACAAAGCAAACATCTAACTGTGCTACAAAAGCAAAGAATAGTAACACTAACACAAGTGCAAAAACTGTAGCTACAGTAACGTAAATCAGTAAATCGAATGCTGTTTGTGATTGTGCATAGACCACCATGGCTCAGAAATTATTTGCACCAGTTCACACGTTTGATTCTACATATCAAGGTAGCCGTCGTCACCCACGCATTGATCTTCGTCGAAGATGTATTGGGTTATGCATTTCTGCTCGTCATGGCACACGATGTGAGCTTCTGTGAGATGTACTTCGTGCAATTCAATCTAACACTATAAAATTTTTGCAGTTATCGCCTTCACACACTTCGTCTCACTGCTAATCGTACCCAGTGTGCTGAAGTCGTTCAGCCAACTGGCACGAATACAACACAGCGGTGCAGGCAATTGTGGTGTAGGCGTCAAAGCACCTTTTTGACGATGACACGTTTCGTTTCAACTCGAGCAAACAACGCATTCAGCGTAAACTTGACAATGCCACAAAACGCAAAGACGAATATTTCGCTTCCATCAATGTGCCTGACCGCATTCATGCCATGCATGAGGTGCACAGACGTCGAGCACGTGCCGTAAACCGAACAAGTACATCGACACTTGTGATTCAGGCCATTGTTACACACGGTACGATAACGCGTGGGATGCATTTTGTGGCTGATCAGGCAGAGGGCTGTGTGTAGCATTTACTAGACCATCATGGACAGCAACTCAGCTGTGCTACACCTGGAATGGCGGTGACTATGGTTGACACCCACAGCTGCAGTGGTCTACCATGGACTGGTATTCACCTCCTATCCACCATTGATCAATGTACACGGTTTTCGATTCATGCCTACCGGCAGCAGCTTCAGTGATTTATTGAAGTCTTTCCACACAAATTACACTACCTACGTCCACGTCACATGGATGTGGCGTTTGCCCATTTGGGCGATTATGGGCAGCTGCAGATAACAGACAGCCTTGAGGCACAGTTGGTGTATGGTGTTTCGGCAAAGGAGCACGCACAACAACAACAACGTGTACTGAGGTAAGGTGCAAGTGTAGCTGTACCACTGTCAACAAACACACCAAATTCTACCCAATCATTAGCCTTCTATTTGGCTGATAAGAACGAAAAGAGTGAAGTCGATGAATAACAAAAACTACTTGGCAGACCAGTGCATTATCATGCTCCTCTTCTAATTCATTGCAAACCCAAATCAAATCACTTGTTGTTGTAATAATATTAGTAGTAACAATATTCATTATCGTAAAGTGTAAGTCGTTCATCGTGCATACACCAAAATGCATTACAAATTTGCGAAAAGGAATGTTAAGCTACCAAACGTACTTCACAGAACATTATGAGTGCCGATGAGGCGAGTGCATTGGAGTTGCTTTGACGAAGTAAACAACTACAGCATCTACCATAGACGCAATAAGAATACAAGGAGCTGATCAATTCATGCATTCAGGTGGGTGTACTCCTGTTCGTCGATAACTGGCACAGTGGGCGATTGTTTTCTCGATTAGTGTAGCGATTAGGCACGCAGCGCATTCGGTTTAACATTTTAGGTGTTCGCTTTGGACAGCCTCATGTAGATCAATTACGATTTTTTGGTTACATGGCTAAAATAATTTTGTGCTACCGTGTACCGCGTAACGATTCGGTGTAGGTGGATGATTACGTGGAATCAACACAGCAGTGAATGCTAGAAGCCGATCACTTTGCAGATGTCATTACATTTTGTAAATGATGTGCCATCACACTATAATAATAGAAGCAGCAGCAATATCCATAAAATACAAACACTACCTCATTTTAAAGAGGTAATACGAATATAAATGCATGTAAAACAATCTAGTAGAACAATAATACACAATCGAAACAAAATACGAAGCAAATATAGTCTACACAAGATAAGAAGGCAATTGCTACAGAGGATAATAACAGCAGCACACGAACACGAAAACTTTTATATTACAAATCACATAGCGGTAGTAGTGATTATGATGATAATTACGTGTAACATGACAAATGTGTCATCTTGACACATCATTTTAATTCAATCTTGTTCATTCCTTCCTAGCAATATCATTTCGGTTTTATATTAAGATAAAAAAAGTCAATATTAATGTCAATAGATTTGTTTATTTGTGCATTTTCAGAGCAAATTGATTTAAATTTAATTACCCTTTTTCTTAATTCTAATTTTGAGAGTTTTCTGATTTTCTTTTGTATAGTTTAGTTGATAAACTAAACTTATATAGATATTTTATAGTGCAACGAACACAAATGGGCAGCAATAACTCGTCACTGACGACGGCAAAGACTATTCAGTCACTACTCACAGACGAGCCCATTAGCCGAGAGGCCAAAGAAAACATTTTCAGCTGTACACTTAGTGAAACCGATGTGGAGCAGGTTATGCCAAGTCATGTTATTCGCATAATGCGACACTACTACACCCACAACTTTGCCCTACTCTTGTACTGATGCATCACATAGATATCAGACATGACACAATATCGCATCCCCACCGCTGACAATAAAACACTGTTACTGACAACAAGGAGAGGAAATGCAGCAGAAAGTGAATTGGCTAGCAACAATAAAACTAACGCAAAGACGGCTAATATGTCTGCATCTCAGTAAACTGCACAAGACACATCAATGAGAGCAGAAGTAGAAGCAGTAGCAGTAGTAAACAGATGCATAAGTGATGAACAGCGAAAGCGTTTCTTTAACGCATTACAGATGCTTCGTCGGTTATTGCCCTTTGCCTTTGAGAGTGGTACCAGACCTATTACCGCAAACGAATGCCATACTCATTCATCATCAGTACACACTAACGCACAAGCTGTAAAAGGCAAATAACGCTAGCAATCTGCTACACCTAGTGTCAACACAACTGTAGTAGATATTAATAATAATCCTACTTCTTCTTCGGCAACGAGTGCTGCGGAACAGCAATAACAACATCATCACCATCATCACCGTCATCATAGTAATAGTCACTCTAGTCGAAATCAGTCATCTCATGATAATGTTCATGATAATAATAGCATTGATAACATAACAAACAACAGCAGTTTAAGTATGAGTATAAATAGTAACAATAATGATAATACAAACGAGAACGTGAATACACAAAATGAGCACCCTTCATCACAAGCATTAGCAGCAACAGCAGGAAGTAATAATGTAAATACAACTTCACCTGAATTACAGCATACCACATCACATGGACCGTATGCACATTTACTTCCAGCACACAGAAATCGCACGTTGGCTACCATGGACTTTGCACAGCGCTTTTTTGTACGTAATGAGCGGTGCGACGATGACACACATATTTCTACGTTCCCGTTGCTACCACGGTACATGTACAGTCATCAGTAAAGATCGCTTAACAATTCCACAACCACCACAGCAGCAGCTACAAGTCCGATCACAGCACATTTACACTCTGACTAAACTACAAATTAAACTTAACCTGATAGTGAGGACAGAGAAGCCATACCAACTTCCATTGGGGCTCACCTCATGTGAGCATTAGTCTAGTGTTGTTTTATTCCTACACTCACACTGGAGATGGCCATGCCTCCTTCTGTATCGTCATCTTCATCTTTATCATCGACCTTTCATTTTGTTCACTCTCGTAGTCTGACCCATCCTTTGGTAAGTGTAAACTTGTTATGGGAAGGGGGTGTAGGGCAGGAAGACCCGTATGGTCTTTTGCAAACTTCCGTGACGTCATCATTGCTGCCTTCTGCAAGTGTACAGTGGAATTCAAAGTAGCAACTCAATTACCAAAGACAGGCTTAGCAGCATGGTAAGAAGAAACATGCCTCTATGCACATTTACTCTGCTCGAGCAGAATTACTAGCCACATTACTTAGTGCGTTATCGGCCATACTGTATTACCCAATTGGGTCACGTGAAACCATCTTCACCGAATCCATCATTAGCACCGCACTGGTGCCTCGCATGCCTACACTGACGCTTTCACTGCTTAACACGTTGCTCAACTATCAGCCATACGGTTCATTGCCGTATACAAGTTACATGATTAGCAAAGAAGAACAAGTGGTGCTAAACTCAGCACGTGTGCTGGCGGCCTTGTTGTGCTATCAAGGAATGCCACTACCTACCTCAATAAATCAAAATACCACTACTGCTGCTGAAAATACTGATGCTCATGTTGTAGTGCAAGCCGTGTAGTCTGCTCATACACATGAGACGAACAACAAGGATGTTGATAGTAACATCATCAATGATGATGGTAATACGAACGAGATGCATATTGGACAGACATCTAATGTTGTTACACAAACAACTAATAACCCTCAATAACAAGATAACAAGATTAACAACAACGAAAACGATTTATCTAAAGAGATACAGACGACAACAAACACAATGAATGAAGAAGCGAATAAAAGTGAAAAGATGGCTCACGTCAAAGACGTCAACAGTCCTAGCTAATAATTTACTGAAGATAAGAAGTTAGTAAAGCCATAATCGTCACTACCAGGAAAAATAGAAGTATCAACATTAGCAAAGGAAACGGTGCGTGATAGCAATTCAATAAAACGTTTATCCTCTGCATCAAGTATTAATGCACCTCATGCAACGTCTGATAGCGTCACTACACATCAGTCATCACCACCATCAACAACATTTGAGATTGTTCACAGTGTTCGTAAAGACATGTACGAGTTGACTTTGACGGAAGCAAAGTTTGTGATTGATAAACTGAAGAGCCTCATTCGGCTTGACGTCTATGCCCAACTCACCTATTTGCCCGATTCGCAGCATAACCTTCACATTCAAGATGAGACGATGATGATCTTGTACAAGTTATTACAACTCTCTCCAGCGATGCAGGTGCAGTTTGCCAACAGTCCATCGGTTATGGAGTACATTATCCCACTACTGCACTACGGCTATAAGGCAGTCATGACACCGTATTTTATCAATCGACTACACGTGGTGTTGTTTATTTTGCAACAACTCTCACAGGTACGTGGGTTTGTGGTGTTGTGTAATAAATCATGCAAAGATGCCCAGCCTCAGCCGTTACCAGCTATTCCAGCCAATGCCTCGTACAATGATGTGATTGTGTTGACACTTTGCAATATTATTGAGAGTGAACGACCACAATTACGAATGGTCATTACACAGTGTACGGTCATCTTGTCAAACATCGCACCTTTCATTACCTCGCTAACTCCGCTAGCCTCATTACACTTAGTCATGACTTTGGTAAATTTATCACTAACAGTGCTGCGAGGTACATTTCAGTCTCACTTGTCTCTATCATCATCATCGACCACAAGACCAATCACAGAGAAAGACCGAGCTAATACAAATGTACATGATACCAGCAATAGTACTAGTGATACTAAAACTAATATGGTTTTACAACAAGCAAACAATCAAGATGCCACATCACACGTTTCACATGATACAGCAGAGCTGTACAAGACTGCACTCAATCATACCTGTGAGGCAATTGCTAGTTTATTACAGTATCAACAAATTGGCTCACACTATATTATTTTAGCACTCATGTAATTTCGACACATAGTGCAGTTTATGTGTACGTTGCAGCATGAGTTACAGAATCAATGAACTGCCAATTCGTTTCATTTCCCGTTTTTGATTGACACACTGAATATGGCCATCGCCGCTGCCTTGCCGTTAGTCTAAGGCGTAGAAGTACATCCTACCATGAGTGTCATAAACACACCCAATGCAAAACATAACGAAAATACAATACTGAAAAGTAAAGAGAACAATACCTTTGTAGCATCAGTAGCAACATCAACAACATCAGTAAGCAATGATGATGTTCGTAATGCAGTGTTATCTCGAATGCACACCATGTACAAAACGGTGTGCTTTGAGACGATTCGGTTACTGTACGAATACAAGACAAACCACACCAATAGTCTTGTCTTCAACGCTGCCGCTTTCAATCGATTATCGTCGTTGACGCTTGTCGGCTGTTTGCCTACTCCACACTACCTCTTGACAAAGAAGATGCACATGACCAAGAGTGTAGAGGAGTGGGCTCTGTACGCGGTTTGAATTTCACTTTTCCTTAATGTTGGCAGTAGTTTGGTAGCTGATCCTAAGTCTATAAAGTTGCTAAATTTTACTAACTCGTAAAATTAGTACTAATAAAAGCTTATAAAGAGTATTGTTTGAACATTATACACATTAAATTGATAAAATTGTGTTTTTTACACTCTGGACCCTTTTTTACATTTTTTTTGAACTATGTCAATCATTTTCTTGATTTGCGTTTTTCTCTAAATTTTAGAACAACTATTTACCCTAAGTAAATAAAAAGAAAATAGTAATCAGAGTTGAATAAGAGTTGTAAATGCAAAGCTAACAACTTGATTAAGTGCGTACTCTTATAATTGTAGATAGTTGTGCTGTTTAATTGTGAGGTTAATGATAAACCGAACATAAATATGTTGATATGATTAGTTATTAGATTATACTGATAATTGCATTTTGATTATAACAACTATACAAATCAGGCTAAAGCGCCTTCTTCCGTTTTTATCATATTTATTTATTTATTAGTATAAAATCATATATCGAGTAATAAAATTACACAAATATTACCTTTAAAAAAATTTACTGCTCTAAAAACGTTTTTGTATGTTAAATTGTCAATAATGTGCAACACATTTGAGAGTGTTTGAATTGATGTGCATTTTTACTTGACAGAAAGTAATGTATAATTTGATAATTGATATATTTTTCTTTGTTTCACTGTGTTGCAACTATCTTGTTACAGCAAGAACTAAGTAAAAAAAAAGCGTAATCACAAAAAGAATTATTATTTTTTAATTATATTTAATCTATTATTAGATAAAAAATGAGCAAAAATACATGTACGGCTGTTAATGCACCGGCATATTTGTAATGTCAAATCTGCCTTGATTCCTGACTAAACCCGGTTCAGTTAGACTCATGTGGTCATATTTTCTGTGCCCACTGCATTACACGTAACATGACCAAGTGCTTTTTGTGTGGGAGTACTATTACCGGAACACATACGCCGAGTGATTACATTTGTAGTGAGGCAGATAAGGTGCCTGTGGTGTGCAGCAGCTGTGGCTGGCGTGGTACACGTAAGGCATCCAAGTCACACCGATGCAACAGCAAAGAAGTTCATACTCAATATTAGATGTACCCATAGCGCACCGATACGCAGTGGATTGAGTTTATCAAAGGTGCAACTCAACCGTCTACCAATACCAATACAAATACAATTTCATCTTCGTCTACGGTACATGCCATTGTGCGTTATGAAAATGACAGCGATGACGAAGGAGAGTGCAAGAAGCAAACTGAGGTGTGCAATGGTATTGTACTGTAAAAAATTGAAATACTACTTTATAGTTTACATTTATATTTATTTTTCGTTTTCTTATTTTTACAAAATAGTGTTGCATTATTTATAAGACTTACTTGTATACATGTTAAACTTATTTGCTATTATCTTCTTTTACAAAGTATTCTACTATTTTTGCTGTATTACTTTGCTTGCAACACCTTCCTGTATTGTATTTTTTTTCATACTATCACCCACACATTTTTTTAAAATGTTTTATGCCTTATCGAACGAATTTACAGTTGCACTTTCTAAATTTGTTACACAAAATATTTTTTTTCAAGCAAATTGCACATCACTCTGTTACGTTATTATTGTGTTATTACAAAACTTTTATGTATAATTTTATTGGTCAAAACATATGGTATGTACTTTGCTTCATTATGATGGACAAACAATAATCATTCTCTACTTTCTATTCTGGTAGTGGAAATATTTATAGTTTTACATTGCAAGAAAAATACAATTGATAAGGTACAAATTGTAAAGAAAAAATGAAAACACGATAATAGCAGCAAAAATTGAAATAACAACAGCATCGTAAACGCATAAAGAAAGCCATGTCATCATCATCATCATCATCATCACAATCATCATTTCTGCAATCCGCAGAATCGCCAGTAATATCGAATGAAGATAGCTTTTGTTGTGTTGGTACTTCTACTACTAAAAGTAAAGTCGTTAAATAAACGAAGAATAGCAGTGTGAGTAATGCCACACCAAATCTTACACCATTGCACCACTCTGCCTCATAGCGCAAAGTCATGTACTTTATTGACAATAGTGTGACATCCATCTCATTTGCGTAGCGGCACTTTATGCGTCCATCACGAGTACGAGTCTTACACTCTCTCATTCACTCCTTAGGACTTGATGCCCGAATGCAAATCGCCATTGCACCTCCTGCATCCTAGTCTTAAATGTGCATTTTCCATCGTAGAGCCTATGTGTAGTGTCTACGAAGTGCACCATGCATCTGTGCCGATCCCCTTGTAGCGTCTGCTTTATCCTTTCAGCAAGAGTTTGACGTCCCAGTAGGCAGTGTCCGCGGTGACTGTCCACTTTTTCCTGAAATCTGAGAGCTGGTCTGCAGTCAGGCAGGTGGTTCATTGGCCTGTGCCCGTGCAATACTCACCCAACAGGCCCACATAGCCATTAACTGAGCCGGTGGAATGCACCACGCGGCGGCGGCGCATGCGAGTGGGTTTTGCTACATCAACGATGCCGTGTTGTGCATTAAACACTTATTACAGAAATTTCAACGTGTCCTGTACGTTGACTTGGATGTGCATCATGGGGATGGTGTGTAGAGTGCGTTTTATGGCAACCCACGTGTGATGACCTGCTCATTACACCAGTACGGTGATAAGTTCTTCCCAGGCACAGGAAATTACGCGTCGACTGGGTCAAGTGAAACGATGAACAGTTTTGCGATAAATGTACCACTGCCAGCTCGTACTGGCGATGAGGCCTATGTGGCATCGTTTCAACTGGTACTGAGTAGCATCTTACAATGTTATGATCCGGAGGTGTTGGTGGTTCAGTGTGGGGCAGACACCATTGCCGGTGATTTGATTGGCCGGTTATGCTTGTCGACTGTGGCACACGCACACTGTGTGCAAAGACTGTTGCAATTACAACTACCCATCATTTTGCTTGGCGGAGGCGGCTATCATGTCTTTCACACCGCACAGTGTTGGGCGATCAGCACGGCCTGTGCGTGTGGGTTAACGCTGTAGCAACTACCACTGTACATCCCATAATGTGATGTGTACTACAAGTATTATCGCGCCTAATCTTGCCCACTACGTCCTCGCTTGCATGTTTTGATGGACAAGGATGTAGATCATGCCTTATCGTTAGCGTAGAGTCAAGTACACTGACGAAAGTTGTGTGTAAGTTTGCCATGCCAGTTGCATTCGGCTCGTTGTCTTCGGTAAAAATTTACACGAATGGTGCGTAGTTTAGTCCTGAGTCATAAACGTACACGATAATGTATTAGCACCAACACCAAAGCGTTACACTTTACGTAGAAACACAAAATACAGTTCAACCATGATTAACAATCATTATGTAATGTACGTAAAGTTGTAGAATAGATAATGACAAGACAAGATGATTAAATTGAAGAAAGGAAAAGTGATAGACAGTAGTAGAAAGGAGAAGAAGTACTGAAAGAAAAAGATGATAATAACAATAGTCCTAGCAATTGTAACGACGACATCAACAATGATGATGAGAAGAGCGAAATGTGACTTTGCAAACACGTAACTAGAGTAGATGTTGAAATTACAAAAATTGACTAATCAATTTGTCAGTATTATAAAAAAAAGCTCATATAAGACAAGACAATACATAGACATTATTTATATTGTTTTGTTTTGGATTTAATAATATTATCACCAAGCTAAACATCAAATGTAAATTGAATGATGTATATGATTTTACTGGTTTCACTACCTTTATTATGTTAATTGTTACTTTACATATTATAGTTCATTGTAATTTTTTATATTAAGATATTTGTACATATATATACACACACGCTAGCAATTGCAAAGTACCATTGAGATATCACAAGACTTTCTTTTACATTGTTATCATTATCATCGTCACTATGACTGACGTGAGTGCGTTTCGTGAACATCAAGCTCGCTCGACGCTTATCATGTAACGCGAACGTATCAATGAGGCTCGTCGTCTTGCATTGTAGTAACTTCGCCAAAGCGTCAACACGCTTCAGCGTGACAATCACCTTCGACAGGAGCGATTAGATGCATAGCAGACTCATTTCACACAAAAGCAAACTGCACAGGAGGCTAAAATAGCCGCCAAGTAACACGCAGCACAGGCTATACAAGATCAGGTAAATGCGCTCATTACCCGCGAAGATGAACTTCGTGCACTAATTCACAAAACAGAAACGTCAATCAATGACGCTGTTAATGAGGTCAATCGACGACGGCAAATACAGGCGTTATTGGCTGAGTTACAGAATGATGTTGAGCTTCTTCGTAACGTCAGTGATGAAAAAGAAAGTGACATGATGCGCTTGTAAACTCAACTGGCACGAATGGAGATGAGTACGGAGAAGCGCCATACTCAGCTCAACGAGGCATTGCCATCGCACCCACTCCCGCAAATGGATCATGACAAGATGCGAGCTATGCTTGCACAATACACACATAAAATGAATACCATTAACAAAAACAATATCAATGACAATAATGGCTATAACTACGATTCTGCCGCAGGATTAGAAGGAATGAGCAACGAAAGTATCTTGCTCGTAGATGATACCACGACGAGTGCGAATACAGATAACATTCATAATCTATATCACACTCGTACATAAGGTGCAGCTGCGGCAGATAATAATAATAATAACTACAACAACAATAATGAAGAAGAGGATGACGACGATAATGAAAAAGAACACAATATGTAGAACAATAATGAGTATAATAATGAAGATGCAGACGAATAATATTAGTAAAAAAGTTTTTTCATTACATAGAAAAAAGCTCAATTGTTTTTCTTTCATATTTTTTTGTGTTAACTAAATTCGTTTAGACGTTTTGAAATTTATTTATACTCTATCTCTCAATTTAATATCATAGAAGCAACCAGCCAATCAAGTGTGTTTTGTTGTTAATCTTTTGGCATTATTATTATTTACTACTTTGACAGTTTGTACAATACGTAGAATTTAGACACTGAAATACATAAAGTATTTTATTTGCATCATTATGATAATAATTGCAATTTTCCTGTAACCTACTAACACTACGATTTATTCATTCATTCTATCAAAAATTGCAATACAAATTTTAGATAACTTTATGAAACATTGATATTTGTTTTTATAGATGTGTTCAATTATGTACGGATGGCAAAATCTACATGTGTAATTACTTAATCACAAGAAATTCATATCTTCTTGACAACTTATTACTTTTTCGTTATTGCAAGAAATATAACTGTTTTAAATAAATTACACATTGAGTAAAATAAGAGTGAGCAATGTATCGTTTTCGTTTTACGCATTCGCCATGTGTGAATAAAGCGTCATGAGGATGCGCCTTATCTCCTATAATTGCAAAGAACAGTAGTTAATGTTATTCTTGTTTTGATAATTACAAACGTCATTACAGCTCTAACACGTCAAGTGTGTATCAATCACAGCATTCACCTTGTAAACAATCGATTTGTGATTATGTCAATGTACAAGAAGGCAAAAAAAGCTTTTTCTCATTTGCCTCATCTATGTCGCCAACAAATGAAACCACATTCTCTCACAATAGTAACGCTAAGAATGATAACGATAACGATGGTGATAAAAATGAAGATATTAAAAAGCGTGATAACAAGCTAGAGTATAAACCATGCCCACGCAGTAGCTTATTTGTACCAGGTAGCAAACGAAAGGCGCTGTAGAAAATCAAAACACTCAATGCCGATGCGTACATTTTAGACTTGTAAGACAGCGTAGGTCAAGGTGTCAAACGTGAGGCACGGTAAAATATTTACGATTTCTTAACATCTCTGTCCTCATCAACATCAACATCAACTAAAACAATGATAGAGTAAAATGAGGCTGCTAATCAAAAAGATTGTGAAGCCAGTCAAAAAACACATAACACATTAGCCAATTCAAACTATCGTTTTATTATTCGCATCAACTCACCCGATGATGACATGGCAAACGCTTTACTTGATTTGTAATTGATCAATCAGTTAGGTCCTTCATGCATTGAGGCAGTGGCCTTGCCTAAAGTCAGCACCAAAACGTTTGACCTGATTGCCAATGAACTACACCCGTAGTTACTTCACTCACTGTGGGCCTTGTTTGAAACTCCGCAGTCGATCTTGGACGCAGCAAAGATTTGCAACTCACACCACTACCGTTGTGCGGTCATGGGCTACAATGACCTTGCGGCATAACTGCAATTGCCAAGTGATGCTACTCAAGGTGGAGTACAACAAAAACATAATCCATCGCAACCATAACAACAACTATAAGAGCGGAAACAAAGTAATCCTAATGTTATGGATATTATGCAAACAGAGATTTCTATTATTTCACAGTTGCCACTCTACTACTCTACGCTGGCAGTACTGTTTGCGTCACGTGCAAATCACATGTACGTGTTAGATGGCGTCTACAACGATCCCACCAGTGCGTCTGGGTTTATGCGTTCCCTACGAATTTGCAAGGCGCTTGGGTGTAACGGCAAGACACTCATTCACCCGTCACAGATTGCACCTACAAACGCCATTTATCTACCCACAGCATAAGAAGTTGCATGAGCGTATAAGATACGTGATGCGGTGCGTGAAGCACACGGTGGGGTGGCGGTGGTGAATGGTAAAATGGTGGAACAGCTTCACGTGCGTCAAGCTGCCCAGACGTTGATGTTATATGAACTAAGTACAACAGGTGTAAATAAAAAGTAAAAGTAAAATCAACCTTAATATATATATTTTTTCCCTTCAAAATAGTATGTGAATCTATAAAATTACAAGCAAATAAAAAAAAACTAATATTTATTATAATACTAGCATCTATTATGTGCGTATGGGCGTGTGTGAAAATATAAAATAACCAGCATTCATTTTGTAAATGTTGCATTTTGCTTTGTTATCCTTTTTCGGTTCATTTGTTTGTTCTGTGCCCGGCTCCGCTTGTCGATGCGGGGCTGGGCCGCTCGGCATGGCGCGTTCGAGCGTGGGCGCCGGCCCAGCGCGACATAAAAAGCCCACCCGGCAAGACAACCTCCGCAAAGTGAACAGCGCAAGGGAAGAATGAAAAACAAGAAAACGAATTCGAGCATCATTTTTCGAGAAAATCACTAATTGCATTTCATAATATCAACTAATTTTTATGTAATGAAAATCGATTAGAACAAATAACAATGTAAACTATAAATTTAAATATTTTTTTCTTCCAAAAAAACACTTTACGCATCTAGTTCGCGAGTCTGCTCAAACTGTCCGAGTAAGACCAACAAGATGGACGGGTCTACGTGTCATGGAATGTGCAGCAAGCCACCATCACACACATCACAGTACGTGTCTACCACAATTGTCAACCCTACCTGACTACTATTACTACTACCAACACCAGAACGTGTGTGTTGTTGTGCGTGATGCTCAATCAATGCACGTACCGCGGTAGCCTTGACAAACAGATTGATAAAACTCAAGAAATGCAACAAGGGTAATTCGGGTGCACGTTTGATGTAATCAATGTGCGCGTCTCGCAAAATACGCTGTGCGGTGCGAAGTAGTGTGCCTTGCTCAAAAATTTCATCAAGTCAATCATGGAACAGCTCTGCACTTTACAGTGCGGAGGGCATCAAGATAACGTTACTGCCTCCTTCTCCGTCATCGCTGACTCACCCACACAATTGCCTATTGTACATTGTACCGTGTGTACTATCTGCACTACCAAATTCATTCATGTTGCTACTGTTACTATTATGTCCATAATTTACATAATGTGCACTTGAGCACTGCTCACGAGTCAAGTTATGTAGTGGTGTGATCGGTTGCACGCGCATGACATGCGATGACTGCTGCAACGTTTTGTTATGCCTATCCGAAAAACTTGTACTATTTGTATTCGTAGTGTCATCAATGATTGCATAAGGCAGACAATTGTAGAAAACGTTAAAGTGGCCTGTCTGCGAGGCATGCTGGGCAACATGTTAGCGAATTTAATACAAGTATTGCCAGAAGCGATACTACACATCCATGTCAAAGTTGAACAAGCGTGGGAAGCAGTGAATTGGAGGTCTGTAACAATATTTACTTTCTCCATTATTTACAGTAGAAGTTACGTTATTTTTATAACTATCATGAGCTTTAATTGTCAAATTCTGTACATCTTGTTGTCCAGATTGTTGTTATTATACATTTGCATTTGCATTTTCACCAGTAGCATTCACATGTCTTTGATTCTATCCTTCCGTAATTTATGCTGTGCGTGCGATAAACTACTCACCAATAACTTTTTCTCGTAGCTCAACGACTTAGGCTAATAAACTTCGTGCCTTGTGCGTTTGTGCAATAACACAATGAAACGCCTTGCACAGACGAATGAGTAAATCACGCAACTGACATGTTAGCCTGACCGAAACTGTGAACGCAATCATCTATGCAGTACTACTGTACGGATTACGTTGTACCACATATTACTCCTCATGTTTACAGTTGTTACTCGTGCTGCCTTTGTTATTATTATCATCATGACTATCTTTCTTGTCATGCATCTGTTTTGTATCTTGTGCATTTACTTTGTGAGTTGCATTAGTTTCTTAGTTTTTATGGTATTAATCGTCCTACTCTCTTTATTGTTTGACATATTTATCATCATTATTGTCATTCTTATCATTGTTTACTGATAATAACTCATCACTATCTTTGTTTCAATTTAGGGTAATGTTATACGCAATAGTCTACGACGCCAATGAGGCTAACTTGCGACACATTGCAATAAGACGAGTAATTGACGTTTATGATAAATTGGTAGGCAATAATAACTTTTCTATCTGCTGAAGCAGAGAAGATGATGAGCCTAATTGTGTTATAGACTCATTTGCACTTCCGGCTTAATCAGCAAAACTATTATTATTATTATCACGACTACTCGTGAAAGAGTGTCGAATCATGAGTGCGGCTAATTCGCTATCATGCGTATCAGTCAAATGTACTTTGTTATCTTCCAGTTCATCAAAGGAAAGACACATGTCACAGGCTAATTTTTGTAATGTAACTAGTACCTGTGTTACCGCATGATTATCGTGTTGCAGGTGTGGCTGAACGGTTAGCTTGTTTCGTTACGCTAACCCGAGCATGCCGGTAAGTAGACTATTTGCATCCACAATGGCCAGTTACACCTTCAATCGCTCAAAGCTGGCGGCTTATCAAACACTTAATCGCTCTACAACATCACCTACACTCAATGACGGCTCAATAATGCACCTAAGTGAAGGCGTTACATGAATTTCATCAATGCTATTCACCCCACAGGTGCTACTAATGGAATCACAGCTCTCAGTACCTTTACCACTACTACTTTAATTCACTTTACTATTTGATTCTGTCTCATTAAGATCTTGATTTGAGTGTAAAGCAGCAGTTGTACATGACTATGGTGATGCTTGTGCTTAGACGGGGACATCAAAGATCAATGCACCCATCAGTACCAGTGGTTTCATTGTCATGTCTTCTATTTTCTGCTACAGTGGACGTGTACCGGTGTTAATTCCGCGTGTACGTGGGTTGAATGAGTGGCGAATGTGCCGCTTTCGATTTTTCACCACACGACGAACAATGACGGGCAAGTGACGCGAAAACCGCATGACACACTAGGCCGTAGTTTGTACATGGTGTGCGTGGTAGAACGCAACGGCTTCGAAGAGTGGGTTGCTGATGTTGCCACTCAGCACCGATGGCAATTCGCTACAAAAGGTACGTATTCGGTACATTGCCTGAGATTCACTTCGGCAGACACTAGTAATTTACTACAATGATGGAGCGTAGAAAGAATAAGGAACATCTTCTTTTTCGTCTTTTGCGTGTTGATTTTATTGTTCTGTTGATGTACTGCTCGTATGATTACTCGAATGAGATGTAAATGAATTTTAGGCATTACTATTATCATTATCTACCTGATTTTCACTCACGGTATGTTGTTTCTGCTGCATCTCTTATCTTAAGTGTGTTCCGTTTATATTTTAGCTTGCTGATTTATGATGTGTTTTCTTTGATTTATTCCTTCTGCTTTCCTTTGTACCGTTATTTACATGTGATTATTGATTATGATAATGCTTTTTATTACTCTACACATGACCATTTGCACTGTTCTTGTTGTGTATGTCATGATGAAGTCAGTAGGACAACATGGCATTTCGTAATGCCTACAATGTGTGCTGTGGGTCACTTCACTTGTCACTGTTCTCGTTTACATCTTCATTTCTTTCATCCTTTTCATTAATATCAATATTATTACTACCAGTAGACTCATTTGGATGTGTTTTACGCTTGAATGACTTACCATGAGCCGGAGATTGACGCCGAATTGCCATGAGTGCCACGCGTAGTGCATCCGATAACGTTCGAAACTTGTCATTGGCGTGTGGATCTGTCGGATGCAGGTCTGGGTGACACTGCAGTGTCTGCTTGATAAAGGCCTTTTTGATAATGGATTGGGTTAACGATAACGATGGTTTGAGGTCTAACACTCGTAACGCCGCACGCGGTGTCATGATGTGTTGAACTAATGTCACTCTTCACATGTAGTTAAATAGGCTAAGTAAAAAATAAATTAAATTATAACTACAACAACAATGTATTTTAATATTAATAATAAACAAATTACAAAACTGCAATTAACATGATAATAAAGGTGAGTGATGATAGGGTAAAAGTACATTTTCTAATTTAATTGTAATGCTTATAGAATTTATACTAAAAAAGAATTATACAACTACGTAAGTAAATAAATTTGTCTTTGGCTTTTATTTTTTAGCATAATTACCTTATTATAGATGAGTTTTTACAATGTCTTTATACTTATACACATACACACTTTTATTTATGTCAAGAAAAATAAAATTTACAATATTTTGTTTCCTCCATAAATTTACATTGTTTTAGTAAATTAGCAAAATAATTTTAACTAATAAATATTAATTATTATAAACATTTTAATTTGTGATATCTGTAATATACTTTAATAATTTAGTTAATAATTAAATTTAAAATAATATTTTAATCTGATGAAAATTATTATTCTTTAAACATTACTTTTACTTTAAAAGTCTTTTTATTATCTCCAACTTTTTATACATGTTCATTCTCTACTTTTTCTTCGGTGGACTTTTCTTCTCTGGTTATGCGCTTGGATTCTGAATTTTAGCTTTTCTCTGATGCTCAGATGTTGTAAAATGATTGCTAATAGCGCCTGGATTAATTTCGACGTTACAGACTTTACACCTCGTAACTACAAGATCAAAACCATCATCACAAAACGAGTTTCTTTGATTATGTATAATGCGTTCTTCTGTTGCATTAATACACCCTATTACCGCGAAAACACGCGACAGATCACATAACTTGCCATGGTGCTCCGCACACACTCACTTGTACAGTGCACCAGCGGGCAGCTCATTGATCATGTCATTTATAGACCTGTTTTACATGTCTACTGCGATACTTTTACTGTTGTCAACATCTGCATTTTTATTATTGTTATCGTTTTTGTTGTTGCTGTCAGGGTTTGTCTCAAGCATTTTTTTCTTTTTCATTTCTTACCACAATTACTTCACTCGCTTTACATTGTCCATGTGGAAACTTCCAACAACATGACTTCTCAGCTTCGTTGCACCAGCAGGGAACATGACACGGCATGCCTTGCATAGAATTAGACAATTTTTGAATTTCTTGATGATAGACTGCGGTGTGTCTAGCCTCAACACAGGTTTATTATGTATGTTTGCAACTGCATTTGTTTATTTAGATACTGATGATGATGGATGTGCGGTTATACTTCGTCTATCAGCCTCGTTTCGCATGTATTACTATTTTTTATTACCATTACTGTTACGAGAAGGATCATGATGTGATGAATACTCTGCACTTGTTTCACGAGAACGTTTACGTGTGTGACGGTGAGAATGCGATGACGTGGACGACATGCACTAAAACTACGATGCAAACTAACGAGCTGCGTTGCGAGAAGATTGCAACGACGAGGAACGACGTCGTCTGTGATGATGTCTATGATGGTGATGACGAGAGTGAGAGTGGGACTGCGAGGAAAGAGACCGAGATCTGTGTCTGGAGTGGTTACTGCTGCAGTCATTCTTGTATAAATGAGTTTCTCTTTGCGAAGGTAATTATTGAGTTGGGGATGAAAGTGGAGCACTGGTAAATGTGTTTGGTGTCAAATATGTAGTTGAACATTCATTCTTGGCTGAAGTCATGTTATTATTAAATTGAAATGTGTTATTATTGTTATTAATGTTTTTATTTAATTTCTATTTTGCATGCGCATTAGCATGCATAGCATGCAACGGTAAACGTGGAGTGTTACGACGTTCTTTCGCCTAGACTGCAATATTCGTCAAAAAGTTTGTTGATAAAAACGGAATGGATTCTTTTACATTACTGTCATTTCGTACACCTCCATTTTGACTCATGTCTATACGTGCATCACTTATCGTTGCTGCTGCTGCTGTCCGTTATGCATTGAATGCAATACTTTCATCCTTATTTGAGTTGGCATTGCCACTTTGGCCTTCAGCATTGCCGGATGATGATAAATCAATTGAAGTCGTTGGTGGAAGTACAAAGCGACTGTTTGTTTCTACTGGTTTGATGTAAGTAGGCGGGCTCACAAAACGAGAAGTTTGTACAGGGGCAATATATGTACCATGGGCAACAGAAGCAGGAGGAGAGGCAGTAGCTGCAACACCTGTGGTAGTAATAATTGCTGTGCTGACTATATTCGAGTCAATTGTTTTTGCACTTGGTGCAATGCCAGCATGATTTATTGTTTCATCTCCTGTAATTGACGGTGTATATAATTATTATTATTTTTATAGTTTCTACAGTTTTACCTGCACTAATGGTGTAATGTTATTTGCTTTTACTGTTGAAAGGTGTGGTACATCTGATACAGTGCGATTCGCATGAATGTCCGTATTTTTATCACTATCACCATCATTAACTTTTTGGCTTGTATCATAGCTATTATTTGCACAGCAATCTTCAATTTTGACAGATTGTAAATTTGTTTGCAGAGATGTTGATGCCAATTATTGTGTGGCGTTGTTAATAGTGCTTGACGGTGCACAAGTGCATTACATTTTGTGTATGCATTGCATTTAATCTAGTTATGTTTAATTTGACGAGTTTAGTGTTGACAACACATTCTTTTGTGCAGAAAGTTGTTACTAGACTAATTTTGTTGAGGGCACAAATACGTAGTCATTTGAAGTCGGATCATTTGAAGATGACAAGTGAGTTGCATTTTGTGTATGTGACAGTGTGTTTTCTTATACTACTATTTATTTACCTCGTCGTAGTAATTATTATTGTTATTATTGTGATAAATTAGACTCATAGTGTTGCAGATCGTCTAGAGATGGTGCCATCATTGACGGTTTATTCTACATGTCTAAATGTATACTTTGTGCAAATGCATTTAATCCAGAGAGCACCTGAGATCGTGCATTCAGATGAACGCGATATCACTAAATGCTCGAAACTAAATTGTGTTTGTTTTATTCATCGCTCTTATTTTCAGAACTTTCTGTTTGAGTGTTATTAGCTAATGTACAAGTGTCATGCTATGCTTTGACACAAACATCCTTCAAGTTGTAACCGCGACGGCAAACATGATCTAGCACAAAGCATCCACATTACGTAACTTTTTTTGTATAGCCGTTTTGCTGTAGTAAAGACTTCTCACCAACAATTGATTTGTACAAGACACGTTTAGATAGCTATGTGCCAGGCACAATAGCAACAGTTGCCGATTGCGCAATAGGCAAATTGACACTTGCGAAAGGAAGATCTGCTGTCATGTCTGCAACAAGTACAAAGATAAATAGTAGGTTAAAAAAGAAAAAAGGACTGTAACCCAGTTTTTACCTCTTTATGATGAAGTTTACACAAAAATGACTATACTATTCAAACAAATAATATATATATAATCATAAAAAAACAAAAACTATATAAAAAAACCCACAAAATTTTAAGAATTACTCAACTTCTTTACATCGTGTAAATAAACAAATATAATTATTTAAAAAAAAATTTAACACATAGTTGTGAAAAAAGAAACTCTTTTCTATGCCAGCTAAAGCTAGTGTATAAACTTCCTTTTAAAATAAACTGAAAAAGAAAATTTTGCCATTTTTTTTTTGACAACAATATCATCAGACCTTTTCTTCTCAAATTATATAAACAATTCAATAGAAAAAATGACTTTAGACATACTCATTCAATTTACACTGAATAATAATATCACTATATTTATATTAATATTTTACTTGGAAACTCGAAACTGAAAAAGCGTTTATATCAATCAAAATCACAACAACAATCAGCTCTTGACATTTTGCCTTATTACAATAATGACGTAATTTACAAAGAAAAAAATAAACTTATGCAATTGTACTATATTTGTTTTTTTCTCCAAACAAGCACGGACACACTAGCCCTATTAGAAATATAAGCTTTACAATGTTTTATAAATATAATTAAAAAATAAATAAATTATGAACGAAGGCAACCACAAACATAATTACTTTTTAAAGCAACAACATTAGCAACAACAACAATATAATCAGCATTAAATATACATATATATATATTTATATATAAATATATAAAACCCTTGTCAAGTGAAAATTTAAGAAAACGTACGCAATATTGTCATGAAGATAATTCATGCAGCAAAGTAGTGTAAGAAAAATATATTATTGTAAACACTTTAGTAAAAATTCTTAGCAATGTCGCAATCAATACATTTTTTTCCTTCTAATTTTACAACAGTGATATGATGTGCTATATGTTAATTTAGCGTAATTCATAATTAAGTTGAATTCAATAATAATATAATTGAATATGAAGAGAGAAGAATAAAAGATGTTGAAAGAAGTAAGTCAGATTAAATAAAATTGTTTTTTGTACCTGACTGAGCGTACAAAGATTATAAGAAAAACAATTGAGCCGGAACGGAAATAGAAAAAAATCCTCAATGATACGAAAGTGATAGTTGGAAAATTGAACAAATTAATCATTGTAATATGAAAATATTCAAAACAAAAATGAATATGAACACACTAAATCGGGCTACATGAAAAGTTGTTTAACATAAAGTATTGATAGTATACTGAATTATGAACTAAAAAATTACACAATAATAAAATTTTCACTTTTGTTATAATATACTTATTAGTTGAAACTATTCGAATCATTTGAGAAGAAAAAATAATATCAATCTCACTAAACAAAGTTGCTAGGATAAAATATGCGAGATTACGGGAATAACTCAAAGTGTGAAAGCATTATTTAATTATATATTGGCGAAATTTATTCATTTTTTTACAACAGTTCACTTAGTGAATAATAGTATAATAAAAAAAATTGTGTAGTTGGTGGAAAAGATAAATATTTTAAATCTGACAAAAAAGAGATGATCATCGAAAATCAAGGACACACACAAAAAAAGAATATGTTACCTAATTTACTAATAAATTATAAATTTTTTAATTAATTGTTACCAATATCTTCTTTACCACCCAGACATTTTCATTCCGACTAATAACCCAAACGAAATTAACTGAAGAAAGAAGGCAATGATGAAGAAGGCAAAACCTGCGGTGTACGAGTATAGATCGGCATAACGTGTTCCATAAAACTATTCCGTTGCACACATTCTTTTGTTAAACACTGTTGCGACAACTCCAAAGGTGACGGCGGTGGTGATGATGGTTAGGAACATGAATGGCAAAGCTATTCATGCGAGAAAACGTACACGCGTTATTGAAATAGTGAATGAGATCAGACTTATCGTAGAAAAGATACAGGATAAAACACCAAACACTGCACCTGTCTGCATTAACTTAGCCCTTTGTGAACATTCGAAGGCTTTGGTTCCTTTAGCTGTGTACGTGACATCTCCACAATTATCTTTGTAACCCCACAGAGTATGGCAACTGATATTTTTACCTGAAAACTGTGCGATAGGCGTTCCGATTAGCGTGCACGCCCAGGTAAAAGCCTCAAAAATGCATAAGGCAATGATGCAACGATGATGCACGAGCTATATACCCTTTAACTAGCCCTATGTATTATAATTTGATTTGGACATTGCTTTTGTTGACAAATTTCAAGTATAATTAACTTGAGCTTGATACTGTCTTTTCTTAAAACAAATATATATGCCTAATTTATTGGAGTAAATTGTAAACCTAAAAAGTTAATAATTCTGATTATAAAAAATATTTATACAAGTTTATTAAATAAAACTATATAAACAACCTTTCTTCTTAATGGCGCGAGTAAACGTCAAAACTTCTGTATTCATAACAGAAAATAATTTAACAAAGGAAGTAAAACAAATACATAGTGAATTGTGACGATAGTCGATTGACAGCATGTTAACTAAAACCCTTAACTTAATAAAAAACAAACATCAAAGAAGATACATATAGTATAATGTAGTAATATAATTTAAAAAAAATAATAACAAATATGTATAAATATATATATATATATATAATTACAAAGTTACATTAATATTTATTTGTATAAAAGCAAAACAATGAAACTCAATATTATATAAAAACAATCAGGTGTATAAAGATATGCTCATCTAAACAACTGCAGACGTAAAACTAAAATGTATATTTATTATTTGACTGCATCAGGTAAATATAATTACAACATACATTAAAATTGAATTCGTATGTACACAACGTTTATAATAATAGAAAATATTACAAAACGTTATATAAACATTAAGAAACTACGTGTATAAATTCTAATTGAAGAATATATTGTATAATATCGAAGACGTATTTGTTTTGCATAGGAGTTTATTTGTATTAAGTGTATATTACGTCAAAGCACAATTAATAATCAAACAAAAAATACAAGTGTATACAATAAGAAGACAGCGCAGTGCATATGTTAAAAATATTTATCAAAAATAGTTGTAATATAAACAAATTTTTATCTAATGTGAATTGTACACTTAATACATCACTTCATAACATAATTTTAATTTAGAAGACATTTTGATTATAAATTGAAATCTGTTAGCCAAATTGTATAGTATAAGTATATAATAAATACAGAACACATAATACTTTTATATAATGTCAAAGTATAATTAGATATAAATATGATATAAAATAAATGTTGTTTTTAATGTATAGATTATCTTTGAGAAGCACCTTAATAATGAACAACGCGTGTGCCGCATGGTGTGCAAGGTGTACGAGGAGTGCATGGAGTGCAAGGCCTGGGGTGATTTCGTGTCAAACATATAAGTGGTAGTAGATGTATTAAGTAGAGCAAAAGCTGTGACAAGTAGAGCAAATCCTGCACCATATCGTCCAAAATATCCATAACGCAATCCACCGCACATACCTTTGTGATATACTGCTGCTGGACAAGCCCACGCAATACAAAGGGTGATGACTGCAAAAATTGCAAAGAACAATGCAAGGTATTTAGGCACAATAATACGGCATGCCATGAATGCACAGAAATATAAATGCCATCATGGTGTTGAAAATGGAAATAATTGCAAAGGCTGCACCACAGTACATCACACTTCGACGATGTCCACAGCTAAAGGCATCTCTACCACGTTGTGTATAACCAGTCTGTCCACAATCAGGCTTGAAACCCCACAAAGTAAAACATCCTGGGTATTAGTTACATCAATCATGGACAATGGTGTTGCGATGACAACCAAGGCAAACACCATAAACTCGATGCACGCACATAGTGTGGCACCTACTCCTGGTGGGATAAGACACATTTGTATAGTAATAGAAGTGATGTAATACAAAACTTGTTATATTTTATAAAGCTTTTACTGTGATTAGTGTAATTATTCAATACTTAAATACTTACTTTTACTTTTGCGATTTGTTTAGTATATGGACAAAGATTAAGATTACTGTGTATGTGTTGGCTTTGTTGTAAAATTAAGTAACAATAATAAAAGAAGTTTATTAATAGAAAAAGGTAACGATAAAAGGAGATTTCACAAAAAGTCTTAGAGAGATTAAATATCAATTCTGAACAAAAACTCATTTGTTAATTATCACATAAATGGAAAAAAATTTAAACTAATTGTTTAGCTCTCTAATGTTGTCTTTATAATAAAGATTGGCATGCAATTTTCTATTTTCGACATATATATATTCGTAAATTGTTGAATAGACTTTGTCAACATTGTAATGGATTTCACGTTAAAGAAATATTTAGCTTTCTTTCCCTCTATTTCCAAGTATATATCGTCAAGAATTACAAAAATATATTCCTATTGTTTATAACAGTAAATATGTGTATGTAATCATTTTTATAAACTTTGTATATTACGTCAAAGCACAATTAATAATCAAACAAAAAATACAAGTGTATACAATAAGAAGACAGCGCAGTGCATATGTTAAAAATATTTATCAAAAATAGTTGTAATATAAACAAATTTTTATCTAATGTGAATTGTACACTTAATACATCACTTCATAACATAATTTTAATTTAAAAGACATTTTGATTATAAATTGAAATCTGTTAGCCAAATTGTATAGTATAAGTATATAATAAATACAGAACACATAATACTTTTATATAATGTCAAAGTATAATTAGATATAAATATGATATAAAATAAATGTTGTTTTTAATGTATAGATTATCTTTCAGAAATTCCTTAATAATGAACAACGCGTGTGCCGCATGGTGTGCAAGGTGTACGAGGAGTGCATGGAGTGCAAGGCCTGGGGTGATTTCGTGTCAAACATATAAGTGGTAGTAGCAAAATTTGTAGAGCAAAAGCTGTGACAAGTAGAGCAAATCCTGCACCATATCGTCCAAAATATCCATAACGCAATCCACCGCACATACCTTTGTGATATACTGCTGCTGGACAAGCCCACGCAATACAAAGGGTGATGACTGCAAAAATTGCAAAGAACAATGCAAGGTATTTAGGCACAATAATACGGCATGCCATGAGTGCACAGAATATAAATGCCATCGGATGACAACCAAGGCAAACACCATAAACTCGATGCACGCACATAGTGTGGCACCTACTCCTGGTGGGATAAGACACATTTGTATAGTAATAGAAGTGATGTAATACAAAACTTGTTATATTTTATAAAGCTTTTACTGTGATTAGTGTAATTATTTAATACTTAAATACTTACTTTTATTTTTGCGATTTGTTTAGTATATGGACAAAGATTAAGATTACTATGTATGTGTTGGCTTTGTTGTAAAATTAAGTAACAATAATAAAAGAAGTTTATTAATAGAAAAAGGTAACGATAAAAGGAGATTTCACAAAAAGTCTTAGAGAGATTAAATATCAATTCTAAACAAAAACTCATTTGTTAATTATCACATAAATGGAAAAAAATTTAAATTAATTGTTTAGCTCTCTAATGTTGTTTTTATAATAGAAATTTTCATTATAATAATATCGTTTAATTTGTACTTACAATTCGGCTGTTCAGCTTTCACCCATTATCATACTTCATTCTACTGTATTTGCTAGAAAATAATTTATGTCAAAAATAAAGAAGATTGGAATTGGAGGTACGATTAACCTTTACGTAAATTCTATATGTATAAATATTTCGTGTATTTGCAAAAAACAAAAACGTGCTGAAAATTTGTGTATATCGTGAAATTAATTTCCTTTATCACGTCAGAAGATTGATGAGATTATATGGTAGTTATAGTAGAAAAAAGAAAACTATACTTTGAGTTACGAATTAATTTCCGTTTATAATAGCAGATATAACTAAATCTTGATTTTGAACAAATATCGTTTGTATAGTAATTTAATTGTTGAACATTGAAAATTACAAAATTATAAGTATTTTTGTAATGTATAACAAAATTTCAAAATAGCATTAATTCACATAATTATATATATATTTAATGCTAAATAGCATGAGAATATTATAACAATTTAGGTAAAATAGTTGTTGTATAAAAAAACATATTGTATACTTTTATAAAACCGAAAGGTTTTAAAGTAATCAAATTTATTGACTACTTGTATATTAAGCAAAAAAGAAGAGTATATTTCAAGTTGTATAAAATTGTATCTGGTATTTTAATAAATGATAATTTAGCTTTACATAAAAACCACATTAACGTATATTTTGAGTTAATGTACAATAAATACAGAACACATAATACTTTTATATAATGTCAAAGTATAATTTGATATAAATATGATATAAAATAAATTTTGTTTTTAATGTATAGGTTATCTTTCAGAAATTCCTTAATAATGAACAACGCGTGTGCCGCATGGTGTGCAAGGTGTACGACATATATAAGGAGTGCATGGAGTGCAAGGCCTGGGGTGATTTCGTGTCAAACATATAAGTGGTAGTAGCAAAATTTGTAGAGCAAAAGCTGTGACAAGTAGAGCAAATCCTGCACCATATCGTCCAAAATATCCATAACGCAATCCACCGCACATACCTTTGTGATATACTGCTGCTGGACAAGCCCACGCAATACAAAGGGTGATGACTGCAAAAATTGCAAAGAACAATGCAAGGTATTTAGGCACAATAATACGGCATGCCATGAATGCACAGAATATAAATGCCATCATGGTGTTGAAAATGGAAATAATTGCAAAGGCTGCACCACAGTACATCACACTTCGACGATGTCCACAGCTAAAGGCATCTCTACCACGTTGTGTATAACCAGTCTGTCCACAATCAGGCTTGAAACCCCACAAAGTAAAACATCCTGGGGTATTAGTTACATCAATCATGGACAATGTGTGTTGCGATGACCAAGGCAAACAAACACCATAAACTCGATGCACGCACATAGTGTGGCACCTACTCCTGGTGGGATAAGACACATTTGTATAGTAATAGAAGTGATGTAATACAAAACTTGTTATATTTTATAAAGCTTTTACTGTGATTAGTGTAATTATTCAATACTTAAATACTTACTTTTATTTTTGCGATTTGTTTAGTATATGGACAAAGATTAAGATTACTGTGTATGTGTTGGCTTTGTTGTAAAATTAAGTAACAATAATAAAAGAAGTTTATTAATAGAAAAAGGTAACGATAAAAGGAGATTTCACAAAAAGTCTTAGAGAGATTAAATATCAATTCTAAACAAAAACTCATTTGTTAATTATCACATAAATGGAAAAAAATTTAAACTAATTGTTTAGCTCTCTAATGTTGTCTTTATAATAAAGATTGGCATGCAATTTTCTATTTTCGACATATATATATTCGTAAATTGTTGAATAGACTTTGTCAACATTGTAATGGATTTCACGTTAAAGAAAATATTTTTTGTGAAATCAACAATACTTGTGTATATTTATTAAATAGTTGTATGATCGTTGTATAATCTTTGTACACATCTGAATGCAAACTTATGATGTATATTTATTATTTGACTGCATCAGGTAAATATAATTACAACATACATTAAAATTGAATTCGTATGTACACAACGTTTATAATAATAGAAAATATTACAAAACGTTATATAAACATTAAGAAACTACGTGTATAAATTCTAATTAAAGAATATATTGTATAATACCGAAGACGTATTTGTTTTGCATAGGAGTTTATTTGTATTAAGTGTATATTACGTCAAAGCACAATTAATAATCAAACAAAAAATACAAGTGTATACAATAAGAAGACAGCGCAGTGCATATGTTATATATAAATTGAAATCTGTTAGCCAAATTGTATAGTATAAGTATATAATAAATACAGAACACATAATACTTTTATATAATGTCAAAGTATAATTAGATATAAATATGATATAAAATAAATGTTGTTTTTAATGTATAGATTATCTTTGAGAAATTCCTTAATAATGAACAACGCGTGTGCCGCATGGTGTGCAAGGTGTACGAGGAGTGCATGGAGTGCAAGGCCTGGGGTGATTTCGTGTCAAACATATAAGTGGTAGTAGCAAAATTTGTAGAGCAAAAGCTGTGACAAGTAGAGCAAATCCTGCACCATATCGTCCAAAATATCCATAACGCAATCCACCGCACATACCTTTGTGATATACTGCTGCTGGACAAGCCCACGCAATACAAAGGGTGATGACTGCAAAAATTGCAAAGAACAATGCAAGGTATTTAGGCACAATAATACGGCATGCCATGAATGCACAGAATATAAATGCCATCATGGTGTTGAAAATGGAAATAATTGCAAAGGCTGCACCACAGTACATCACACTTCGACGATGTCCACAGCTAAAGGCATCTCTACCACGTTGTGTATAACCAGTCTGTCCACAATCAGGCTTGAAACCCCACAAAGTAAAACATCCTGGGGTATTAGTTACATCAATCATGGACAATGGTGTTGCGATGACAACCAAGGCAAACACCATAAACTCGATGCACGCACATAGTGTGGCACCTACTCCTGGTGGGATAAGACACATTTGTATAGTAATAGAAGTGATGTAATACAAAACTTGTTATATTTTATAAAGCTTTTACTGTGATTAATGTAATTATTCAATACTTAAATACTTACTTTTATTTTTGCGATTTGTTTAGTATATGGACAAAGATTAAGATTACTGTCATGTATGTGTTGGCTTTGTTGTAAAATTAAGTAACAATAATAAAAGAAGTTTATTAATAGAAAAAGGTAATGATAAAAGGAGATTTCACAAAAAGTCTTAGAGAGATTAAATATCAATTCTAAACAAAAACTCATTTGTTAATTATCACATAAATGGAAAAAAATTTAAATTAATTGTTTAGCTCTCTAATGTTGTTTTTATAATAGAAATTTTCATTATAATAATATCGTTTAATTTGTACTTACAGTTCGGCTGTTCAGCTTTCACCCATTATCATACTTCATTCTACTGTATTTGCTAGAAAATAATTTATGTCAAAAATAAAGAAGATTGGAATTGGAGGTACGATTAACCTTTACGTAAATTCTATATGTATAAATATTTCGTGTATTTGCAAAAAACAAAAACGTGCTGAAAATTTGTGTATATCGTGAAATTAATTTCCTTTATCACGTCAGAAGATTGAATGAGATTATATGGTAGTTATAGTAGAAAAATATAATTCACATAATTATATATATATTTAATGCTAAATAGCATGAGAATATTATAACAATTTAGGTAAAATAGTTGTTGTATAAAAAAACATATTGTATACTTTTATAAAACCGAAAGGTTTTAAAGTAATCAAATTTATTGACTACTTGTATATTAAGCAAAAAAGAAGAGTATATTTCAAGTTGTATAAAATTGTATCTGGTATTTTAATAAATGATAATTTAGCTTTACATAAAAACCACATTAACGTATATTTTGAGTTAATGTACAATAAATACAGAACACATAATACTTTTATATAATGTCAAAGTATAATTAGATATATCATAGAAAAAAAAGCTGTGACAAGTAGAGCAAATCCTGCACCATATCGTCCAAAATATCCATAACGCAATCCACCGCACATACCTTTGTGATATACTGCTGCTGGACAAGCCCACGCAATACAAAGGGTGATGACTGCAAAAATTGCAAAGAACAATGCAAGGTATTTAGGCACAATAATACGGCATGCCATGAATGCACAGAATATAAATGCCATCATGGTGTTGAAAATGGAAATAATTGCAAAGGCTGCACCACAGTACATCACACTTCGACGATGTCCACAGCTAAAGGCATCTCTACCACGTTGTGTATAACCAGTCTGTCCACAATGTTCAGGCTTGAAACCCCACAAAGTAAAACATCCTGGGGTATTAGTTACATCAATCATGGACAATGGTGTTGCGATGACAACCAAGGCAAACACCATAAACTCGATGCACGCACATAGTGTGGCACCTACTCCTGGTGGGATAAGACACATTTGTATAGTAATAGAAGTGATGTAATACAAAACTTGTTATATTTTATAAAGCTTTTACTGTGATTAGTGTAATTATTCAATACTTAAATACTTACTTTTATTTTTGCGATTTGTTTAGTATATGGACAAAGATTAAGATTACTGTGTATGTGTTGGCTTTGTTGTAAAATTAAGTAACAATAATAAGAGAAGTTTATTAATAGAAAAAGGTAATGATAAAAGGAGATTTCACAAAAAGTCTTAGAGAGATTAAATATCAATTCTAAACAAAAACTCATTTGTTAATTATCACATAAATGGAAAAAAATTTAAATTAATTGTTTAGCTCTCTAATGTTGTTCTTTATAATAAAGATTGGCATGCAATTTTCATTATCGAATAATATCGTCGTAAATTGGTGAATAGACTTTGTCAACTGTCAGCTTTCACCCAGAAATATTATACTTTCTTTCTACTGTATTTGCTAGAAAATATCGTTAAGTCAAAAATAAATTCCTATTGTTTAATAACAGTAAATAGTGTACGATCAAACTTTGGTGAAATAATTTATGTGAAATCAACAATACTTTCGTGTATTTGCAAATAGTTGTATGAACGTGTATAAAATTTTGTACACATCGTGAAATTAACTTTGTCCTATATCACGTCAGACGATATGAGATTATATGGTAGTTATAGTAGAAAAAAGAAAACTAAACTTTGAGTTACGAATTAATTTCCGTTTATAATAGCAGATATAACTAAATCTTGATTTTGAACAAATATCGTTTGTATAGTAATTTAATTGTTGAGCACTGAAAATTACAAAATTATAAGTATTTTTGTAATGTATAACAAAATTTCAAAATTTATAGATTATCTTTCAGAAATTCCTTAATAATGAACAACGCGTGTGCCGCATGGTGTGCAAGGTGTACGAGGAGTGCATGGAGTGCAAGGCCTGGGGTGATTTCGTGTCAAACATATAAGTGGTAGTAGCAAAATTTGTAATGTGAGCAAAAGCTGTGACAAGTAGAGCAAATCCTGCACCATATCGTCCAAAATATCCATAACGCAATCCACCGCACATACCTTTGTGATATACTGCTGCTGGACAAGCCCACGCAATACAAAGGGTGATGACTGCAAAAATTGCAAAGAACAATGCAAGGTATTTAGGCACAATAATACGGCATGCCATGAATGCACAGAATATAAATGCCATCATGGTGTTGAAAATGGAAATAATTGCAAAGGCTGCACCACAGTACATCACACTTCGACGATGTCCACAGCTAAAGGCATCTCTACCACGTTGTGTATAACCAGTCTGTCCACAATCAGGCTTGAAACCCCACAAAGTAAAACATCCTGGGGTATTAGTTACATCAATCATGGACAATGGTGTTGCGATGACAACCAAGGCAAACACCATAAACTCGATGCACGCACATAGTGTGGCACCTACTCCTGGTGGGATAAGACACATTTGTATAGTAATAGAAGTGATGTAATAATACAATACAAAACTTGTTATATTTTATAAAGCTTTTACTGTGATTAGTGTAATTATTCAATACTTAAATACTTACTTTTATTTTTGCGATTTGTTTAGTATATGGACAAAGATTAAGATTACTGTGTATGTGTTGGCTTTGTTGTAAAATTAAGTAACAATAATAAAAGAAGTTTATTAATAGAAAAAGGTAATGATAAAAGGAGATTTCACAAAAAGTCTTAGAGAGATTAAATATCAATTCTAAACAAAAACTCATTTGTTAATTATCACATAAATGGAAAAAAATTTAAATTAATTGTTTAGCTCTCTAATGTTGTCTTTATAATAAAGATTGGCATGCAATTTTCTATTTTCGACATATATATATTCGTAAATTGGTGAATAGACTTTGTCAACATTGTAATGGATTTCACGTTAAAGAAATATTTAGCTTTCTTTCCCTCTATTTCCAAGTATATATCGTCAAGAATTACAAAAATATATTCCTATTGTTTATAACAATATTTATTAAATAGTTGTATGATCGTTGTATAATCTTTGTACACATCTGAATGTAAACTTATGATGTATATTTATTATTTGACTGCATCAGGTAAATATAATTACAACATACATTAAAATTGAATTCGTATGTACACAACGTTTATAATAATAGAAAATATTACAAAACGTTATATAAACATTAAGAAACTACGTGTATAAATTCTAATTAAAGAATATATTGTATAATATCGAAGACGTATTTGTTTTGCATAGGAGTTTATTTGTATTAAGTGTATATTACGTCAAAGCACAATTAATAATCAAACAAAAAATACAAGTGTATACAATAAGAAGACAGCGCAGTGCATATGTTAAAAATATTTATCAAAAATAGTTGTAATATATACAAATTTTTATCTAATGTGAATATGTACACTTAATACATACGCGTGTGCCGCATGGTGTGCAAGGTGTACGAGGAGTGCATGGAGTGCAAGGCCTGGGGTGATTTCGTGTCAAACATATAAGTGGTAGTAGCAAAATTTGTAGAGCAAAAGCTGTGACAAGTAGAGCAAATCCTGCACCATATCGTCCCAAAAATATCCATAACGCAATCCACCGCACATACCTTTGTGATATACTGCTGCTGGACAAGCCCACGCAATACAAAGGGTGATGACTGCAAAAAATTGCAAAGAACAATGCAAGGTATTTAGGCACAATAATACGGCATGTCCATGAGTGCACAGAATATAAATGCCATCATGGTGTTGAAAATGGAAATAATTGCAAAGGCTGCACCACAGTACATCACACTTCGACGATGTCCACAGCTAAAGGCATCTCTACCACGTTGTGTATAACCAGTCTGTCCACAATCAGGCTTGAAACCCCACAAAGTAAAACATCCTGGGGTATTTGTTACATCAATCATGGACAATGGTGTTGCGATGACAACCAAGGCAAACACCATAAACTCGATGCACGCACATAGTGTGGCACCTACTCCTGGTGGGATAAGACACATTTGTATAGTAATAGAAGTGATGTAATACAAAACTTGTTATATTTTATAAAGCTTTTACTGTGATTAATGTAATTATTCAATACTTAAATACTTACTTTTATTTTTGCGATTTGTTTAGTATATGGACAAAGATTAAGATTACTGTGTATGTGTTGGCTTTGTTGTAAAATTAAGTAACAATAATAAAAGAAGTTTATTAATAGAAAAAGGTAATGATAAAAGGAGATTTCACAAAAAGTCTTAGAGAGATTAAATATCAATTCTAAACAAAAACTCATTTGTTAATTATCACATAAATGGAAAAAAATTTAAATTAATTGTTTAGCTCTCTAATGTTGTCTTTATAATAGAAATTTTCACTATAATAATATCGTTTAATTTGTACTTACAGTTCGGCTGTTCAGCTTTCACCCATTATCATACTTCATTCTACTGTATTTGCTAGAAAATAATTTATGTCAAAAATAAAGAAGATTGGAATTGGAGGTACGATTAACCTTTACGTAAATTCTATATGTATAAATATTTCGTGTATTTGCAAAAAACAAAAACGTGCTGGAAATTTGTGTATATCGTGAAATTAATTTCCTTTATCACGTCAGAAGATTGATGAGATTATATGGTAGTTATAGTAGAAAAAAGAAAACTAAACTTTGAGTTACGAATTAATTTCCGTTTATAATAGCAGATATAACTAAATCTTGATTTTGAACAAATATCGTTTGTATAGTAATTTAATTGTTGAGCATTGAAAATTACAAAATTATAAGTATTTTTGTAATGTATAACAAAATTTCAAAATAGCATTAATTCACATAATTATATATATATTTAATGCTAAATAGCATGAGAATATTATAACAATTTAGGTAAAATAGTTGTTGTATAAAAAAACATATTGTATACTTTTATAAAACCGAAAGGTTTTAAAGTAATCAAATTTATTGACTACTTGTATATTAAGCAAAAAAGAAGAGTATATTTCAAGTTGTATAAAATTGTATTTGGTATTTTAATGAATGATAATTTAGCTTTACATAAAAACCACATTGACGTATATTTTGAGTTAATGTACAATAAATACAGAACACATAATACTTTTATATAATGTCAAAGTATAATTTGATATAAATATGATATAAATAAATTTTGTTTTTAATGTATAGGTTATCTTTCAGAAATTCCTTAATAATGAACAACGCGTGTGCCGCATGGTGTGCAAGGTGTACGAGGAGTGCATGGAGTGCAAGGCCTGGGGTGATTTCGTGTCAAACATATAAGTGGTAGTAGCAAAATTTGTAGAGCAAAAGCTGTGACAAGTAGAGCAAATCCTGCACCATATCGTCCAAAATATCCATAACGCAATCCACCGCACATACCTTTGTGATATACTGCTGCTGGACAAGCCCACGCAATACAAAGGGTGATGACTGCAAAAATTGCAAAGAACAATGCAAGGTATTTAGGCACAATAATACGGCATGCCATGAATGCACAGAATATAAATGCCATCATGGTGTTGAAAATGGAAATAATTGCAAAGGCTGCACCACAGTACATCACACTTCGACGATGTCCACAGCTAAAGGCATCTCTACCACGTTGTGTATAACCAGTCTGTCCACAATCAGGCTTGAAACCCCACAAAGTAAAACATCCTGGGGTATTTGTTACATCAATCATGGACAATGGTGTTGCGATTTATGACAGACAACCAAGGCAAACACCATAAACTCGATGCACGCACATAGTGTGGCACCTACTCCTGGTGGGATAAGACACATTTGTATAGTAATAGAAGTGATGTAATACAAAACTTGTTATATTTTATAAAGCTTTTACTGTGATTAGTGTAATTATTCAATACTTAAATACTTACTTTTACTTTTGCGATTTGTTTAGTATATGGACAAAGATTAAGATTACTGTGTATGTGTTGGCTTTGTTGTAAAATTAAGTAACAATAATAAAAGAAGTTTATTAATAGAAAAAGGTAACGATAAAAGGAGATTTCACAAAAAGTCTTAGAGAGATTAAATATCAATTCTAAACAAAAACTCATTTGTTAATTATCACATAAATGGAAAAAAATTTAAACTAATTGTTTAGCTCTCTAATGTTGTCTTTATAATAAAGATTGGCATGCAATTTTCTATTTTCGACATATATATATTCGTAAATTGTTGAATAGACTTTGTCAACATTGTAATGGATTTCACGTTAAAGAAATATTTAGCTTTCTTTCCCTCTATTTCCAAGTATATATCGTCAAGAATTACAAAAATATATTCCTATTGTTTATAACAGTAAATATGTGTATGTAATCAAACAAGTGGTGAAACTAATTTTTGTGAAATCAACAATACTTGTGTATATTTATTAAATAGTTGTATGATCGTTGTATAATCTTTGTACACATCTGAATGCAAACTTATGATGTATATTTATTATTTGACTGCATCAGGTAAATATAATTACAACATACATTAAAATTGAATTCGTATGTACACAACGTTTATAATAATAGAAAATATTACAAAACGTTATATAAACATTAAGAAACTACGTGTATAAATTCTAATTAAAGAATATATTGTATAATACCGAAGACGTATTTGTTTTGCATAGGAGTTTATTTGTATTAAGTGTATATTACGTCAAAGCACAATTAATAATCAAACAAAAAATACAAGTGTATACAATAAGAAGACAGCGCAGTGCATATGTTAAAAATATTTATCAAAAATAGTTGTAATATATACAAATTTTTATCTAATGTGAATTGTACACTTAATACATCACTTCATAACATAATTTTAATTTAGAAGACATTTTGATTATAAATTGAAATCTGTTAGCCAAATTGTATAGTATAAGTATATAACAAATACAGAACACATAATACTTTTATATAATGTCAAAGTATAATTAGATATAAATATGATATAAAATAAATGTTGTTTTTAATGTATAGATTATCTTTGAGAAGCACCTTAATAATGAACAACGCGTGTGCCGCATGGTGTGCAAGGTGTACGAGGAGTGCATGGAGTGCAAGGCCTGGGGTGATTTCGTGTCAAACATATAAGTGGTAGTAGCAAAATTTGTAGAGCAAAAGCTGTGACAAGTAGAGCAAATCCTGCACCATATCGTCCAAAATATCCATAACGCAATCCACCGCACATACCTTTGTGATATACTGCTGCTGGACAAGCCCACGCAATACAAAGGGTGATGACTGCAAAAATTGCAAAGAACAATGCAAGGTATTTAGGCACAATAATACGGCATGCCATGAATGCACAGAATATAAATGCCATCATGGTGTTGAAAATGGAAATAATTGCAAAGGCTGCACCACAGTACATCACACTTCGACGATGTCCACAGCTAAAGGCATCTCTACCACGTTGTGTATAACCAGTCTGTCCACAATCAGGCTTGAAACCCCACAAAGTAAAACATCCTGGGGTATTAGTTACATCAATCATGGACAATGGTGTTGCGATGACAACCAAGGCAAACACCATAAACTCGATGCACGCACATAGTGTGGCACCTACTCCTGGTGGGATAAGACACATTTGTATAGTAATAGAAGTGATGTAATACAAAACTTGTTATATTTTATAAAGCTTTTACTGTGATTAGTGTAATTATTCAATACTTAAATACTTACTTTTACTTTTGCGATTTGCTTAGTATATGGACAAAGATTAAGATTACTGTGTATGTGTTGGCTTTGTTGTAAAATTAAGTAACAATAATAAAAAATATATGATAGGAAATGTGTTTAACATAGATAACTCAATGTTTTCATGCATAATAAAAATTAAATGATTTGATTCAATTTTCTACTTTCAAAAAGTTCATATTATTTATTATAAATGTTTATAGTGGCATGTCATTTTTTTGTTGTCACGAATTAATGATTTTAATTTATTTTTTTTAATTTGATAATTTGTTTTCATTGATTAATGTTCGTTTTATATTTTGCATGTGCACGTTATATGGCAACATCAACATTCCGCTCGATAAAATGCCATAGTCATCGGATACTACTCATGTCATGTTATTACTTGTGTTTTGATTCACACTTCCATATTTATTTATTATTTTATTGTTGTGTGGCTATTAATAATAGTTGTTGTTAATATTGTTTACTTCACGCAGTAAGTATCGCAGTTCTTATTTGTCCTGTGTTATAGTCTTCACAAATTGATTTAATTTCGTTATTATTTGAGATCCTTCTCTTTGCTTTCATTTGGTATCTATGCTAACATTGATGCGCAACGATCGGCTAAGGTATTACAATGACGAGATTAACTTACCATATTATACTATGGCATGTTCAATGTTAGTAAGATTGTCTTTGAGTAAACGCAATATTTGACCTGCCAACATTGTATTTTTGTTTATGTAAATTTGACCATCTCCTTCGATTCGGTAGTCAATCTCATCGCTAGTTGTGCATTCTTCATTTTTCTCGTGCGCCTTCTTGGTCGTACGAACTATACGATTTAGTGTTTACACAATGTGGATTGTGCATTGATTTCGTAGTACAGTGGATTTCAAATTATACTTTGCTATCGTTTTACGCATGACCACTTATTGCCGCAGTAACTCTTCTATATAATCGTCTTGCCATGATTGTTACTTCATACTGGTTGCCACAGTTACTTTATACACGTTGAGGATGTCTGCTAATCGCAACAGACGTCGTTGTCGTTGCCGTAGCAAGGGGGCTGCATTGGTGCGTCATTACTGCTGCATTGCTACACATTGCGTTCATGAAGTCTGTGGTAAAGAGAGCAAGAACTCTTCTCATCGTGCAACGTGCAAGCTGCATAGTACGATGCACCCATCTGATGTAATGTAATTCTATGTTGATGAAAAGCTAATCACTATGCATACCCCACCACGTACTGCCCTGCCACGGTGAATCGCATACAACTGCTACAATCGTTCAAACAGTGTAATGAGTTGCTCCATGGAGGACTAACCCCCGACTAACCGAAGATCAAACGGCTGCAAATTATGCTCATGAAGATAATTTAGCACACTCTACTCCATCTCACCATTCGGACCAACCATACTGCCCGTAATGGAGCAGTGACGCCGTGTGATGTGTGTACCAATACTATTGTTGGTGTTATCTAATATACGACGTCCATGGGCGTTTGGTAAGGTGTAATTGCCACTGTTATCGTAGCCCATTGGCAAAGATGCTCCATGGGTTGGTCCTTAGGGCAGAGTTACCAAGTAACACACCGCCGTGTCTGTTTCGATTAACACCATGACTCCGTGTTGGCGTAATTTGTCAATGGCTATGGCACCACGCGTGTGAAGTGGTCCACACTCTACCGCGTGCTCGCCCTGCCGAGTGTGTGCAAAACGTACCATAGATTGTAAATTTAATTATTACTACTACTACTACTACGCATGTGATAATGATGACGATGAAACAGAATTATAATTTTACGATTTATGTAATGAATTTAGTTATTACTAATGAAGTGTGAAGTCCTCATATACATTCGCGTCAATAAACAAGTTTTGCAACTGTCCTTTGACGATTGCGGTGTTTGCGTTGGGTGAAATAACACAATGCACTGCACGAAGCGCATTATCACCACTACCACTATTACTACTACTATTTCTGAGTCAAAACATGAAACGTACTGGTTTACCGAGCTCCTGCGTACTTGCCATTTTTTATGATAATGAACGTTTGCAGAATTGCCTACTCTCACGCTCATGCATCAATGTTTCTAATCGAATCATTTCTTATCCATTGTGCTGCGCCTTTGCGGCATCGATGCTTCACAAGATATCTGGATGCGCACCAGCCAATTTCAACTTACGAAACATTTGCTGAAGTGTCTTTGCGCGTCATGCGCAGGATGTACATGCAAACATTTTTTTGTATTATTTATACTACAAAAAAAGTAAATATTTAAATTATTTTAATAAAGTATTTATAAGTAAACTGTCAAATACTAATGCTAATGCACACACGCCTTACGATAAATTTTCCTGACCTTTATTTATAGTACAGAATATATTATTATGATGATGTAGAAGTACATTACAAAATAAAAGTTAAAAATAAAAATTTTATATTTAGTCGCAAACATCACCAAATAATATGCAATTGACAATTGAATACGTTTATTGTTATCTGTAACGTGAAATTTTACTGTATTTCTTTCGTAAAAATTATGCAAAGTGAAGAAAAACATCGTGTTATTATAATTGGTGGTAAAAAAAAAAGCAAATAATTACTTTATTACATATTTTTGTGTTATTCAGTTTATCATTTATTGTACCTATGGGTAAAATTATATTTTATGATGCCGTTATTATTATTATTGTTGCTACTTCTGCTGCTGATGTTCTTGTTGTTGCACGAGTAGTTGCTTTGTATTCTTCATTCGTGTAAGTGAAAATGGCCGACTAAATCGAGTAGTAGAGTTATACGCACTAGTCTTTATGTCATGTGAGTGATTTGTTCTTCGTATTAGCGGTGGTGCTGCTGCTCCTTATAATGATGATAACGTTTATGCTGGTGTAATTGTCTTGCTTATCCTTGTAGATTTCACACTATTCATTTTTTTGACAGTTTCACTGTTGTTGTTGTTGTTATTATTGTTATCACTAGTAAAAGTATTATTTGTTAATCTTGTACCTGTATTGGCATTGACATAATCTATAGCTTCACTTCGGCGTCGCTTGTAAAGCGAAAGTGAATCACGACCATTTACGAGTTGCGTAATGGCACTCAATTTTGCTTTTTATGTAGTTGGCCGTATTACTTACTTCTGTTTTATGTCATGTGCAATATTACTCTTACTTTCTCAATTAGGAGTAGCTACATACTTCGTTCCATCTTGATCGTTTGTGTGTTTGTTATGTTAACTGACATTCGTTACACATTATTATTCCTACTTTTTTTCTTTTTACTATTTACTTATAGATTCAAGTGAGCAAATATTCTCACCTGAAATAGCATCATTGAATTATGTTTTGCAATCATTATGGTTGTACTTGAGTGATAGGACACTATTTTTAGTTTTATTAGGTTACACTTGATATGTTTGTTGTTGTTATTTTTGCTACTTATGTTGTTCATGTTGCTACTGCTGTTGTTATGGAAAGTTGTGCTAATGAATGATGCGCTATGCTACTCGAATCGCACTCGACACAAACTAGAGATTTACCATTACCCGTCCCATATCGGCTTCCTTGGCGGTTCACTTCTCACTCTGCGTCAGTGGGTCATAGCGTGGGTAGACGTCTTCAAAGTTGAACAAGTGGTACAGCCGTCGAGACGCCGGCGGGGAGCTGTACTCTACTTTCATTCCTCCTGATTTACTATTTTTGCCATTCGCATAGCCCTTCCTTTTGTTATTGCTAATGTTGCTGATGATGTTGTTATGCACACTGTCAGTGTTATCGCTATTGTCGGTTTGCACCACTTCCACCAGTTTCTTCTCGATGGCCATGTTTAAAAAAGCACGGGTTCTCCCCCGAAGTGCCCACTTGAGCAGTTCCATGGACATAAGTAGCTTTGCCAATCCACGACGTTGGTGTTTGATGTGGGTTGCACTGAGTGTGACATGCACAAAGTCTGAAACGTCTACAATGTCTAAGCAGGCCTGCATAGCTTGCGTCAAACAGGCTTGGTCGACACTCTTGCGGTTAATCGCACTCTTCAGTTGTGTAATGGTGGGTTTCAGATTACCATACACGTCCATGCCATTGGATAAGATCATGGCGCGTATCTTGCGCTACTTGCGACATCGTAGCAATGTACCTTGCACATATGGGTGTAAGTGTGAGCGAATCTATTTCAGGCAGTAGGCTGGGTAGGTTTACGAGAAAGTAGCATCACGTATAGCCACCTCACAACACTCCACACACTGTGCGACATCTTTATCGGTTAGCTATGACATGATGGAATTCATGTGATTAGTAGTAACATTACAACTAGGACTACTAGCAGAGCACATATTGTTGTTGTTATTCAGGCTACATGTTTGTGTAATCATTGGCAAATCAATCACATCATAGTTCATGGCATGTGCTACACCATGAAGTCTTTGTAATAACTAGGACAAGTATGCTGCCCCAGTTTACGGTAAATGATCGGGTATTTCACGTAATCGTAGTGGTATTTGACGTGGTGCAGGTGGGTGCCGGCCTAGCGTGTACGTAATTGAGCTAGAAGTACTAGTACTAGTACTACTACTTCTAATATTATTACCTTTCATGTGTTCTTTTTGATATTACTACTATTACTGTTACTACTTCTACTTAAACTGACTTTCGTCTTGTGAAAGTTGTTACTATCTTGTTCGTTTAGCAGTTTGATTTTTACCTTTTACATTCTTTGTTTCATGTAATTGTCAATTATTAAATTTATTACCATTAGCTATGCTAGAAGTGATAAGACCATTTGTGTTTATCGTAGGTGTAACCGAATAGGATGATGACGTAGACAGACTTGCACCTTTCTATGAAATATTTAGCATCATCACCGCTGGGTGGAAGTTAGTAGATTCTTCACCGGTGCAATATGGACAGACAAACGTTTTGGTTCGTTGTAAATGACGTAGCTAGGCATGGTCTACCCTAACACAGGCAGGATGACACCAATTACGACACTTACAGCATTACAGCAGTGTTTACTGTGGGGTGATGAGAAAGGCATTACACACACAACGCAACACGCCACCAAGCAACAGCACACGCGGAGACATTGGAGACGACAAATATGAAGATGACGGATTAGTAAATGCAGATGATGAGGATGACATATGTTGTCCTTGCAGCTATTAACCTTAGTGCGTTATTTCATATTTACCTTTTATATTGCTGCTATTATGATTATTCTCATTATCCGTGTTTTGCTATCTGTGCTAATCGTACTATGCATTGATACTTTTTATTTGTGCTTTGGTCTTTGGTGCTGCTGTTAATGTTGATGATGGATTTAATGACGCTGACAAGGAAAGCGTGTTAGCTGTCTGTGTTGGACCGTGTTTACTATTCTTACTGCTAGCTTTATCATTTTTATTAATGGTATGTAGTGTACTTTACAAATGTAGCGATTAGGCTAATTCGCTCAATGCGGGTGAGGTGCCGTTGAGCAAGCTGCGTGTAATCATTCGTCGTGGTGGTAATACAATATGTGTGATGATGTTTGCCCGGTTGCTACTTTTCTCATTACTACTGCTACTGGTGCTATCGGTGCTAGTAGTACTTATGGCTCGTTTACGACCTCGTGCCATTGTTGTTTATACACTCACACACACAAAGAAATATATCAAATATATGTTTGCGTAAAGATACAATTTATAATAAAAAAGTATATATATATTTTTATTCTTAGCTTTGTTGTTGTTGTTGTTGTTGTTTATGTGTTTGTTAATAAAGGTGTCATAAATAAAGTAAACACTTTTGAAGTATAACGGGGAAAAAAATTGTTTGTACCTTGATTAAGGTGAAAACTAACAATATCTAAAACGTGTAAAGGCAAACCGGCCTTTGCATACATGTAAAAATATATATATTTTGCCAAAATAATTCAATCCCGGATTACGCAAAATTAATAAATTACCAATATTTGCAATCTTAAAATAATAATAATGTAAAATAAGTATAGTAAACAATGCTAGCTTGTTCGAAAAACATTAATTTTATAATTAATGTTTGGTTTTTTTGCAAATGTTGTTTTACAATAATTTTTTGATTGGAGAAATCGACATTAAAAAGTATTATAAAAATAATGCTAGTTTAAGTTGTTATGCTAACAATAGTTATTACGATGTTATGTAATAAATTATTGTACTCAATAAGAATAGTGAATGTATTGCAATATTTAATACAACAACAACACACAATTACAGTAAAAGAAAACAATGTAAAGAATGAAGTTAATAATAGAAAATAAAAAGAATAAACAGAGTATAATTTTGATTGAATGAAACTATCAGGTAAAATTAAATTAAAAAAACCCAACTAAATACATTTATTTTTAGTTTTTGCGAGCTGGGTAGTATCCATCGTATAACGGGTTGTCCAGTCGAATGTTGTGTTTGATGATAAATGGACTCACAAAGGAGTCAATCGCAGAAATTACCTCGTCACGTGTGAGAACGTCATCAAATGGTTTGGTGATCAGTTGCAATGGCTGTGATGACAAATTATTTGAAGAAGTTGCATCTTGCAAAGTCTCTGCAGACTTTGTCCGCTGCAAGTACAAGTTCATCAAATGCTACAAACACTTGTCAAGGTGTGGTCCAACCTCTTGAGCCACTTTGTACGGCAGTAACGTTTCCGTAATCATGTAATAACGCGAGCGATAGCGTGAGGTGCAGGTGCGTTCAATTCATTTTTCCAATTCACGCAACGCACGAAAACGAGGGAGTGAGGTCTTGTACGCCATTTACACAAAATTTTCCTTTGCCATATTCGCAATCGCGTTAGAGCTGGGCTGGTGATAGGCCTACAACTGTGCAAAGGCAGCTTGCAAGATGGCACATCGCTCATCAGGTCTGCAGCCATGAGATGTGGTAGACATCGGACGCAGGCCGGCGTTGTACACGAACCGCTAAAGTAACATGGCGGTTTCAAACCCCAAGTTCATGCCTTGACCAAAAAAGGGTGTAATAGCGTGTGCGGCATCGCCGACGAGCACCACGTTGTGCATCCAGTGCCACCGCGCACAAAACAGCGTAGCTAAAGGAGAGGCCGAGTGGGTTTGTATCTGATATACATAATCCGGCACGTAAAAGGGCAGATCCGGGTAGTACCGTCGTACATGCTCACGAATCCGTTCGACACTCTCTTCCAGTTCAGCAAAGGTGGGCAGTGGTACTTCATGTGCATTCTCACTTATATTTTTTGTTTTGTTTGTACTAGTTGTGTCACCGTTCTACTCTTCATCTTGACACTGTGGCAGTTAGGCAAGACGATTGGGCATGTACATGGTGCCCGTAAACGTGTTGCCCACATCTGCCAATGCCATGAGAAAATGAACGCCATGAGGCCAGATGTGTAAACCTTTGTGATTCATCGAATACGTTTACTTGGCCACATCTTTCTTGGCATCATTTTGCTCTTCTTTGATGTCTATTTGTTCTGCTTTGTTGCTAAATAGTTTGTTACTGTTGTTGGTGTCTTGTGACTTCTCTTCATCCCGCTACAATGCGGTAGGTTTTGCTCCCATCAGCATCTACTTGTATTTGGCACTTTCACACGGATATCGTTTGTCATACTACCGGGCAGGGAAGGTAATCTCCTTGTAACTCACCCCAAGCTGCTCAATCCTCTCAGGTTGTATTTCACTCTTCATGTTTTCTGCTTTCTTATTGTTACTGCTAGCATGCATTCGTAGCATACATCGACGTGTGATGCTGCCAATGCCATCTGCCCCAATAAACAAGTCCGCGTGCAAACGTAATACCTTCACCTTTTGTGAAGTATGCTGCTCCTGTTCATTATTTGTGCATGAGCTTGACTAGTAAAATTGTTGTTTTTGATCTGTGATGAGTGACTTGTACGTTGCCATCATAATATTCAAGTCAACATCCATCAGTTCATGATCAAAGATCACATGCACATGACGCTTTTCACACTATGTCAACAGTAATTTATTTAGCTCGTTGCGTGAGACAGAGTAGTTGACCTCCTTCTCGTTAAGTCCATAACGTTGTAGTATTGGTTCGTCTGCAACTGTACTTTGAATAGATGATGTGTTTTTGTTAGTGTTGTTGTTGTTGTTTATAGTGTGAATAAGACGTCCTTCAACTGGCACAGTAATTTACAATGCACGCTACTTCAGACCAACTTGCTCCAATGCATACAAACCACGAGATGTTAAGACAAGATTGATACTTCGGTTGCCAATTCCATCACCGGAAAGTAAACGTAAATCACAGCGTTTCTCAATCAATGTAATTTTGGTACAGTAGGGCTGAAGAAGAAGTGCGGTGAGGCAACCAACAGGACCTGCTCCATTAATCACCACATGAAACGAAATGTTATTGTTAACACTTGACATTTTTCTACTTTTTTTCTCGCGTTAACTTTTTTATTGAATGTTCAAACAAATACAGCTTGTAAACTATGCTATTATTACTGTTGTGAATATGAATTTATAAATACACTTATAACAATCTATCCAGTGATACAGATAAAATGTATAGGAGAAAAAATGTTTTAAAACTACCCTTATAATAATAAAGTATATAATTATCATTACATCAAGACATTTAATACATATTATTACTATAAATGATAACTTCCTGAGTTATATAAGATGAGTTTTACGTTTGCATATTTTTTAAAAAAAGTTTAATTTAATTTGCATTGAATATATTATAAAAGTAAAAGAGAAAAATACAATTTACACATGCATCGTGAATATTATTTTTAGCATTAACTAAATAATAAAAATTATTTTATACAAAAAACTACCATTACTATAAATTTAGCCGTAATTTAGCTAATTTGCACTTTTGCTATGTGATCATTGTTGTGAAGTTATTATCTAAAAACAAAACAAGTTATGATGACCACATTTGTGTCTTTACTTTATAATTTATTTACCTAACTGTAGAAATAAACAGTAACTGTAGTTACATTAACAGTACTGTATTTATTACCTTTTATTCTTCCCATCACCCTTTTTTTTGTTACGTGTACGTGAAAGAAATTTTTGTTTTATATAATGATGCGCTAAATTATGTTTGTCCGTACTACAGCACATCAAAATCTTTTTTGCCCATACTTTATTTACAGAAAACTAACAACAAAGCAAAGTGTTCTGTAACATGTAGTTTATTTTTGACTTTACATGTGTACCACTTTACTTATTAACCCTCAGGTAACTCATAGGTAAGCAAATTTACACTTATAAAACAAATGCACAAAAGTCGAGGAAAGTCAAAGAGAATATGAAAAAGAATGAATGAAAAAGAAAGTGTGAGTGGTGAGTAGTGTACTTCTCAGTTATTGCTGTTTGTTTATTCTTTACCTGTTTCACTTAAATTGTTTTTGCAAGTGATGAGACAAGATAGTTGTTTTTTCATATTTTACCATTACTCACATGTTATTCCTCCTTAGTAAAATCATATTTATTTTTACTTTCCTACATTCAATCCGCTCATTAATAAGCATTGATAGTAAAGCAAAAAAAAGCCAAACAAAATCACACAAATGTTTAGCAACAAAAAGTAATACTAAAATTAAAAAAAAAAAAACCAGATGTTTTAGAAAGTATTTACAATTGTAAAATTTATTTATATAAGAAATAACGCACTGTGCGTGCGTTACACTGGTCGCCCTCGTCCAGCGGCAAACGCCACCAACACATCATCCGGACCAAGTGGCCTAATAATACCCAGCTGGGCATGTTGGCCCTGAATATCTCGTCAGTGACGAATCCCTTTGAAATCCATCGGACGAAATGGTGCCGGGGTGACTGGTGCTCAGGCTGGGGTGTTGGTCTGCGATGATGATACATGAGACGATGTATTCGTTCTCGTACTTTCATCACCATTATGGTGGTGGTGATGATGCCTGTCATTAGTGTTATTAGTATCATTAGATTCTTCTGCAGTATTTATGTTAACATTAGTGGTATTGGTGTGAGTTGCATATCGCATGGCAGGTGTGTTGGCGGACGATGAAGTTGCCGATGAGGTATACGAGGTCGTCCTGGACGATGACGTTGAGCGAGAAGGTGAATGCGATGATGACGCAGATGATGATGATGATGACGATGAAGACCTGTTGTGCGATGACGAAGAAAGAGTTACATTGGTGTTGGTAGTAGCCACTGCTGTTGTGGTACTTGGTAATGCATACAGACCAGGTGAAGGTCGATGATACGTGTTATCAGTTTGATAGTTATGATCATGATGATTATTTTCCTGGTGATATGCTCTACTGCGTACATTGGCGCTACTTCAGCGATTGTACGTATCATTCTTTGTAGAGCTATTTGCATTTTTAGACGCAACAACTGATGTAACAGCATTTTTCTGTGCGTGTGTGTCTACTTTACTCGGATTACTCTACGTGATGGTGGTGTTGTGATGGGCAAAGACGCTATACCCACCAAACGGACGTTGTATACGAATCTGTTTCTCATCCATGTAGAAATGCATGCCATAGGTCAAGCACCGCTGCTTTAACACACGTACCTAGGCGTTGGTCAGTTCATGTCGGGCAAACATGACACCTTCATTCTACTCACTGGTGCGTAGAGCACGAATGAGTTTGGTGAGGTGAAGCTACGTAGACGGTGTCAGAGGTGCACGTGGGTCAATCGGTTCACTGCCTACTTCACTGCTTTCATTGGTGTTGTTTGCACACATTGGCATTTCATAATACTTATTCACATCATGTAGTTGTGTCTGCTATTATTTATTATTTTCGTATTTAACATTTTTATGTAATTTGCTGCTGTGCTGGCGTTGCTGGTTGTGGCTATTATTGCTCAGCTTTTTGTAATTGTTGGTACTACTACTAGTGATACTATTTGCCAAGACAGCTTTACGCTTGAACTACACCCGTAGTGATTTACCACTCACACTCATCAACTGCAATTTCATCTTGCTGCTCTAGGCCAACTCACGATTGGCATACTTCAAAAAGACAATACCACGGAAACTACCATGTTCACTGTGTAAGAAGCGGTAATAAGTTGGTGCACAGTTGTGCAACGTCATTTCATTCATGACATTTGTTCATGCGGATAGGTTTGGTGCGTTCTTGCAGACCAGTGTACAGTTATGCGTGTGTGTATCTCGTAAAGCGATTCGAGTCGAACACGATGGCCAGTGTTTGTGAATAAAATTAACCGCTGCCTCTGCCTCACTGCGTTCAGCGTACAGCACTGAAATGAAATACTCATTTTATACTTATCGAATGAACGAAGTTGACGTGACAGCCTCATTGCCATGTGTACCATGACGCGAATGACACACATCATGCCCACTGTTGACATCACACACTGTGTGCGGGTTGTTTGCCCTGTCGATTTGCTGCGCAGCAGATAGATCAAGTTATGCCGGTGGGAGTGAAATGGCTGGTGGGAGTGCACCAGGGGTTCATTCATTTTCATTTGCCCCATTCGCAGCTCACTCCGCCTCCGCATCATGAAGCGGGTCGGAGGAAGAAGAGTGCCAGTTGGATGAATTTGTGGCATGATGCTTATTTGCAGTATTAACAGCAGCAGCAGCAGCGGTAGTTCATGCGGGTGTTTTGAATGCCTCAATATCAAATGGTTTGCCCAACACAGTTATGTTAGTATTAGCGGTAGGAAATGATGTTGGTTTTGTTGCCTGTGATGACTATGCTAAAGCCGATTATGATGATGATGATGTCGATGCGTTTTACTGTTAATGCGCTGATTACACTTAGATTGATTTGTTATTCTTAGCACTTCCTTTCTTTGCAACACTGGATTGTATTGGATTATTATTATTATTATTATTATTATTATTATTATTATTATTATTATTATTACTAGTACAATTTTTACGGTCTATCAGATTTACACGATGACCCAGCTCTACACACTTGATTGGACAGATAAACTGACACAACTGCTCCTTAAACTACTTTACATCAATGTCATGTGGGAAATTGACATGGACATAATAGTCACATACTTCATTATCGTCGTCTTCACTAGTAGTGTTGTTATTACTGCTCGTCTGAATATATTCTTTACCTTTGTTTATTGTATTACTATTATTATTATTGTTACTGCGTCGATTGGCACCATTGCCACTATCACCATAGTTGTTATCATCATGGTAGTAATCATCACTGGCTTGGTGCTGCTTATACGTTAATTTGCTAGAATGGTAGGCTCGTGTAGGACGATGTTTATTTTTAAAATCATCATCATCATCGTTATCATTTTCATTGTTATTATTATTATTACGGTGTGAGGATGGCAGTGGTGATATTTCATCATGAGAGTAGGAATAACCACGTCTACGATGACGGTAAGGACGATCTTTGTCATTACGAGCATACTCACCTCGATCATGCACTGTATTAGTGTTATTCATTTTATTTCCACTTCGTTGATGTTCTTGCATCGGTGTGTAGGATGGCAAAGACGAACTATCATTATTAGTGTTGCTGCTGTTACTGTTACAGTAATTGTTATTATTTTAACATTCTCGTGTGTTGGATTCAGATGCACTGTCAGTTGCCGGTGGACGTCGTCACGAGGAGACTGCAAGCATTTGACGCTTTTTGGAAATCGGAATGAACTGCGGATTGACAGGCATTTGCGTGTGTCGAAATTTTTTAAAAAAATACGAGTCAAATGCAAATACAGAAAGAAAAACACGTCAACGATCAAAAAGAATTACTGTAAAAGTGTAAAGCCGTGTAAGGGTGTGAGCGAAGCAGAAAGGCTAAAGAGAAATAATAATGGTGGTGATACAACGTATACCTAAAATGTACGGTGAATAGATCCTAGTAACAGCTAGTAAAATATAATTTATACTTCAATTTAATAACAAGGCAAAGCATAAAATAAGACACACACACACACAAAAATAATAATAAGTAACAGGTTATCATTACAAACATTTTGAAAAATAAGTAGTTCATTTGTTTTTTTCATTCATGTCTTTTATATATGCACACTTCAGTGCATAAATCTTTAGTGTGATAACCTGAGAGAAAAAATTTAAAAAAAATATTTAATTTTCAGCTTTTATTATACTTATTAGAAGTGTAATTATACGAATAATATGTATAAGTTGAATGTCAATATATTAACAAGGATAAGACAAGGGAAACGACACACAAAAACACACACACTCACACACACACATAAATATAAAATAAAAAAGTACAGAGCATACAATTTAAAATTTTGTTCTTAGTTATTATTGTAGTTTGCTTTACATTTAGTATATTTGACTAGGTAAAACTATTTAGCTTTTCAAAAATTTTACATATATTAGTCAAGTATTATGTAGTATTAGCTTATGCAACACATCAATTCCTTCTTCTTCTTCGTCTTTTCCAGTTGTACATTTCTAACATTATACTTTATTTTTTTTTACAACAAATCAATTTAACTTGTAACTATTTCCACCTTTATCACACAAACGCACACATTTACTAATACAGTGCTCTCTTTGAAGTTGACAACAACTTCTATGGCACACGTCTTTAGTTTGCCCCAAGAAAAAGGAAGAGAGAAAAATTATTTGTGTGCTGTAGCTAATTAATTTATTTGTGTAATTGCTGTTGTGAAGTTTGTTCTTCTAATTTTTATGTAAAATAATTATGGAAAGTAGAAAATATTTATATTAGCTGTAAATAATTTGTTTTTGACTTTATTTACTCAAAGAGTGACAAAAGTATGAACACAACACACTTTGACGTCGATCTACGACAACCATCTAATTACTAAAAAGCAAAAATACTATTTACCTACCTAAATTTTGACTTTTTTCCCCTAAACTAAACTATCTATTATTATTTAATCTTTTTTTGGGTGCGAAATCATAAATAGTAAGTATAAGTTTATGTATATATTTTTTTGACAACTAATTGTGTTTATAGTGAATACTAATATACATACATATCACTTGCAATGCAATCAGACAGTACGTATAGGCACACTCACACACACAAATACACAAGCACAGTGAGAAGACAAAACGACACAAAATTTGATTTAAAAATAAATTTTGTAAACAGTTACAAGTAAATACTTATGACTGTAAATTTTAGATAAAATCTACAAAAAATAAAAAAGAAGATAATATCAAAACAAATCTTTTTATTAGGGGTACTAGTACACCAATTTCCTTACAGGGAATGGATTTCAATGTTATCGCGCTAGGCCAGGTGTTCGTCGGTGATAAACTTAAGAATGTTATCACTCCAGTTGCCCTGTAACTGAATTACGGTACCAGCGTCTGCGGTCTTGATTACTGTACCGTTGCAACCCCAGCGTCGCTGAAATTCACGATTGATGGTTTGAAAATTTAGATTTGGGTTAAGGCCTTGAACGGTGGTAACCATTTTCTTACCTTTACGTTGTTGTACACGAATGTGCACCTTATGCGCACCCAAGGCTGCCTCCTCAGTTTGTCTCTGACGATTGAGTAATAAGTCTTCTCCAGTAGTTTGCATGAAGAATGATACAAATTATGAGCTGCCTAACTTGCTTTGTGAAACAAAGGGAAAGAATTTCTATAAAATAATATTTATTAATTAAATTTTGTAATTGTTTTGTGACTTTCTGTGAGTTATATTTGTATTGTTGCTTGTTTACTGTGATATAACGAAAAACATCCAGAGAAATATGATAAAAAATATTTTTTTAATTAATAGGTTAAATTAACAAATGGTTGCAAATAAAATATTGTTTACAAAGCATTATTGTAATAAAAGTGTTTTTTTTAAATAGGTTAAATAATGTGGTGACAAAGTATAGATTATTAAAGTTTTTGGTTTTTATTGAATAGCTTTTTGTTATTTACGTTATTACCACTGTTGTTTTAGTATTGTGAATTAGTTGATTGCAGTGCTGGTGGTAGATCGTGCGAAAACGAAATGATTGTAGGCACGCCATACATTGCCAAAACACTTTGCCCACTGCGATAGAGCACTCTCTGCGATGGCACAGTACCCGTGTACGCTTTTACACGTTTATTTTGAACTTATCGTAAAAGATTCGCACTAACTTCTTCTCCACGTTGTTGCACACTCGTACTATTACCATTTCACATCTCTTGACTATATTTTTCTGCAAACTTGTATTGATCAGCAGACACATTTTTACGTCTACGTTTATGTGATGGCTTACCCATATTGAAGCCGTGAGCATAGTTCATCATTTTCCTCGAATTTGATGCTTTCTCTCAGTTTTCACTGAGCACAACATTTCTACTATTAGTTCTATCAACATCAGACATTGCACTATTATACTAAATTTCACCTTAATTACTTTGCATTCGCATTGCCTAACGAACACGTGCTGCGCGTTAGAGTGCCGCTTGCATTCGCTTTGCTAACGGAATAGTAGGTGCAGGTCGTTGTCGAAATGCAGAACGTAAATCATGTTCGTCTCGCATTTCTTTATTGTGACTATCGTCACTATCTTATCCACTAGAAACAATATCTTCATCATCAGCATCAGAAGAAGAAGAAGATGAGCTTCTTGTTTGTACAGACAATATAGATGCGCTCTATTAATGAGACTGCTATTATTACTGCTTTTGCTACTTTTCTTTTTTATGGTGATGATGATGATGTTGTTTATGCCTTTTGCTATCTGTTTTGTGCTTGTCTGCGTGTTTATGATATTGTTTACTATGATTACTACTAGTACGCTTTTCGTGCTACTTTACTTTCTTAACATTCGCTAATCGCTACGTGAAATGACGTGATCGCGCTAACAGCCTGTTTTTGGCCTCTCTGCGTTCGCGTCGTTACTCTCGTCAGACACTCTACTACGTCTCTACGATTTCACCTTATAATACTCCAGCTATTTACTCATCACTGAAATCGCTCTCTACCTCGTCCGTCAACTCCTCATTGCTGTCGCTGGTGAAGCTCGTGTCGGATGAGGCATCACTGAACGCACGAAGCGCCTCTTCTTCTTCGTCACCTAGACCTTGTTAAAGTAGCTATTGCAAACGACTACCTGCATTAACTCGTCGTGGTCGCGTTGCTCGCTCGTCAGCCAATTACATTATGTTTTTTACTTGAACTATGCCCTAACAAAAAGGATCACGCAAAGTACACACTAAAGTTGACGGAGAAGAAAAAAAAAGAAGCAAATATATGAAATTTATATAAATTGCATAAGTGTAATCGTTACAATAGTTCGTAAATATAAGAGTGTAATAAAAAAGAACAATGAAGCAATCTTAATTTTCATGTATTTATGTGTATAAGCTGTGATGCAATACAGACGACTTTTTTATTCACAGTTGTGAATGCCTGATAATACACCAAAGAATCTGCATTAAAAAAAATTACTATTTTTGGAAATTTATATTTCTGGTTTTGTTGATGGTAATTGTATAACTATTTGTAAATTTGTGCCTATATATACAGGATTATGATATATAAAATTATGTATACATATACATTTAACTATATATACAATATTTACACTTCGTGAACACAACATATGTATATAGTACGTGTATATATAATTCGATTAGCTCAATTTGAATATATATATTTTAAACTTATATTTTTGGAAAAAAAGTTAGAGGTGATGCAAAGGAAATAAAAATGAGAACAAGACGGACAACGTTAGTGTTTGTTATAAAACGCAAATAAAAAAAGTAATGCATAACAAATCAAAAGCAACTTGAAAATGTAATAAAATTGTTTTTCATATTCTTTCTGTAGAATTTTATTTGTATTTACTTTAGATCTGTAATAATTTTATATAATAAATATTATATATACTAATTTATGCTATTTTTCTAATATGGCGAAATCAGTATGATCTTCAGTTTACAATACTTTTTATATAAACTTGCATTTATATGCTACAAATCTAATAAAAAAGAAATTATATCGTTAAAAGGAAACAAAAAGAAATATTGCGAGTTAATTTACTTTATTAGTTTTATTTATTTACCTTAACGATCCATGGACGACATAATTTGTGCAATTCGAACAAAAATGTTAATCACATTGAGGAACATCTGCATTGCGTCTTGTACGTAATCGCCTGCCCCACAACGTGCTCGTTCAATCATCGCCTGTGTATCTACCGCCACCATCGCAGAGAACAGCGCCAGCCCACCATACAAGATGAGTGAGTGTGCTATGGTCGATGGGAAAAAAATGTTAAGCAGTGAAATAGCCACGAGGCCAATAAGCGCACCAAACAGTGGACCTTGCCATGCTACCAGTGAGGCTCGTGGCGACAAATACGCCGCCGCGCTAAACCCACCAAACACCGCCGCGGTAAGTACTAATGAGGTGACTAGTACACCCTTCATTGATGTCATCAACACCAGTGGGGCAATTGCCATGCCCTACAGCAATGTGAAGGCGAAGAAAAGAGACATTTTGGCAACTGGATCTGCTGGAGGGGCAAAGCTCAACCAGAGCAGTGGCACAAACCCACCCACCATGGGTAACCAGAACGGAATAGCCGCTCCTAATGGGGTGCAGGCCATCAGGAACGAACCCAACCCAGCCACACCCACTCCCGCACCTAGTAAGGAGTAGACTCGACCTAGATGGGCACGTACGTATGGGGTGAGACTGTCCATCTGACTCCCACCGCCAGAACCACTACGGTTGTACTCATTCTCGCCATAATGCATGGGACTGGTGACGGGACGGACGTACGAATCGGAGCTGCCAAAGCTGCGATCTTTTACACGAATACGCTGCAGGTGCGACTGCATAAATGTTCGTTTAGCACTATACAACGATGATATGGATGATGATGATGATGCATGTGTCTGCATTGCCGATGAGCATAATGCAGAAGTACAGCTTGGATGATGATAACATTATTTCTGTTTGCGTTGTGTTTTGCAATATAGTGAGCTAGGCAAATAGGTTTGACTTGCACCAAACACACTTAGTGAGATGAGTCGCATTTGCTGTGATAGCAGTGATGAGCCGAACGGTTACACACGATTACCAAGTTTGTATAAGGATCGCAGCATGTTTGTGTGTATGTGAGTGTTTCTGTATAAAGAAATGTGTTTATATATTAGTTTTTTTTAAGCAACTTATGCAGAAAAAATTAATATGGTAGATGAGTTTGTGTTCTGAGTTTTGCTTCAAAAATAATAGAGCAATGAATAAAACGTTAACCAAAAAATATTTGATTACTTTATATTTATCGTTGATTGTGTAAAATATACATAATATTACAGTTAAATAACGAAAAAAACGATACAGAACAAAACGTATATCTATTAGCACACAAATGTTATAATATATATATATTCTTAAAAATTAATTAAATTAATATCAACTTTTATAACATTTTTATTACTTTTTGTTTTGCCTCTTATTTTTATGCTTATTGTTACCAAACTTACCTTTGCCAAGCTGCTTACCGTGTTTACTGTCACTTTTACCTCTTTTTGCACCTTCTTTCTTGGCCATTTTTTTATTGCCACTCTTCTTGCTCTTCTTTTTGTCGGTGTTGCTTATTTTATGTGAACTTGCTGATCTATCTTTCACAACATTCTACACCGACTCATGCAGCGATTTCATTCGTTTTGCCCACTTCTTCGCAGACTGTCGCTTCTTGTGACGTCGCTTTGCGAGTGCCCTGGACAAACGTACTGGGTCATCTTTCACCTTTGTGCCTTATGCCCGTTGCGTCGCTGCAGAAAGCAACTGTGCTTGTCGTACCTCTGCTCCACTGTTCGATTTGAGCAAATCACGCTGCACGACTGCGTTTCGTCTGGCTTGTTTCAGTAACTGAGAAAGTTAGCGAACTCCACCACCACGTTTGCCAACACTTTGCATCTCTTGTGTCTCAAAGTTGCCAAAGGACAAATTCACAGGCATCGCCTCTGACACCGACAGCGTCAATGGGTCTACCACTGGCATGGTAGCACGTTTATTGTGATTGTGATTATGATTGTGATTGTTTCAACTTTTACGACTTTTGTTGTATTAATTATTATTATTATTATTGTTGCTATCATACCTACGATAACTACGATTATATTTGTTGTTATTATTGTAGTGTGCATCCCTATTATAATTTTTACTATTTTGATAATTATTGCTAATCTTATTGTTGTTGTAATCAGAAGTGCCATGCTCAAAGCGACTTCTGATGTTATTAAATTTGTTCTATTTGTACATTTTGTATAAATAAAACTTGACTTTTATCTTACACTATGTGTGGAAAGTAATAAATTTTGGACAAAAGATCAGGGAAGCAATAAATAAGATAAAGAAAGTAGTAAAATAGAATATTGTTTTCTATCGCATAATAACTCAAGCTAGCATTCATATGTTATATGTATAAAGAATAAAATATCCATCACGTAATTATTTTAGTGTATCAAAACTTTTTTTAAAAAATTAAATCAACTTCAATTTAGCATAGGTCAATGTACTCTAGTGCAGAGGCAAGCACAGCAGCCTGCTGCTGACGTTGTGCCTTTGTTAGCTTGTGGCCATACTTGTTCATTTTATTTATTCACATTTGTAGTTCATGACTATACGATACATTTTTATTATTATCTTTTTTGGACTTATCATTTATGTTAGAGTTTTTACTATTATTGAAGGCACTTGGTTTACAACGATGACATTACTGTACATACTGTAGCACACGTACTGGTGTAGATTTGAGTGTCTATGGATCAACGAGGTAACATGGCGGTAATGTACAGGTTGCCCGTTAAACTGTATCTGATTGCTACTAACTTCTATCATTATAATCATTACTCTTTGTTTCATTTCGCTTTACACTTTGACACGTTTCACTGTCAGTTTACTAACATTGTTACTGCTACACTGCCTTCACATTCTTCTTGTTTGCGCCTACGTGTTCATTACCATGTAGGTCAAGACTGCTAGCTTATTTACGAACGCGTCAACAATGTTGGTTAATCATCTCACGTATTCGACTCATTCCATGTGTCATATTTACATCTTATTTTTTAGTGCTGCCTTCTTGCAACTACTCCTGAAACTTTCCATTTTCATTTTATTTAGGCTACGCAAAAATCACTTCAAACAAAATGCTTGACTAACATTATTTTGACTACTATAACAACAACTAATCTGACATTTTCTCTTTGTGCTAGCGAGTAAATGCTTCAATGCTGCGTTGCTTATCATTTGTATTTCTATTCTTCTTGTCAATCTTATCTCTTGTAGTTACAATAGAAGTGACTAGCTGCATCGCCTTTTACACCATGACTGTGTCTTCTACAGACACATCGATAACAAACAATCCCATCAAATGTGATGCATCTTGCTACCTTGTTTGTAATTGTAACTCCTATAACTATTTCTACTAGTCACTATAGCTGTTTGCCATCTAGTCAAATTACTTTACTGCAATTTGTTGTAAAAATTGTATTGCATGACATAATAAAACAGACATCACCTCCTGATTATTATTTTAGTTAACGCTGGTAGTTGAATAGACAGCTGCTGCTGCTGCTGCTGCATTTGTTAGGGCTTTAAAAGTACAGCAAACTAATAATGCATCGTATTATTAAAACTTTACACATGATGCATTTTCAAGGTTAATGCCCTGTCGTGTACAAATACCACCTAGTACATTTAACTTTACCGATGCCGTCATGTATTTGTTTGCAATTTAATACGACAAATGTGGTGATGGTGGTGGTGGTCCCACCATTCTAACTTCTGGCGTATGTTCATCCATACAGTGCAACAGAAGAGATGGAACGGTTGACATTATGGACTTGTAGTTGTTACACTGTCCTTGTTGCGATAACACAGAATCAAAGTCAATGTCAAAGCATTACGACAATAAACTGTACAAGATCTACTCCTCACTTTATGCACTTTTGCCAAAAACACTCAGTAAACACGAATTAACCTTATTACTATTGATGAAAGGTATACTATTTTAAACACTTTTTGTGTTGTTATTGATATAATGTGTTTGCTATTATTTGCCAGTATACAACGCATGAGGAATTACATAAGATGACACTCGACGCAATTTGTATTTCCAGTCAACACAGTGTAGTGTTTCACGAAGACGATCATAGCCGTGTGTTTCTCGTCATAGTAAATTTTATTGTTGTAATTGTGTTGTTATTGTAACATTTTTAGATTTCTTCAACAATATTACTTAGACGTTATACTTTGAAACACATTTATGTTAAACACTATTATAGTTGTTGTCATTACTGTTGCTGGTAACACCACAATCATCAAATTCATGTTAATCATCATCATTAATATCATCATCAATCACAATGATGGGATCAATGTTGTATGACTGTAATTATTACACAATATATTGCAACGATGGTTGCCAACCTGAACTTGAGTCCATGTCTGCCGTTGAATATGTTAAAGGTTCCGCTTGCAATAATTACTTATACACGTCAACTGTAGCAAACACATAGGCATGTAATGCAAAACCATCCGTGTGTGTTCACGAAATCAGTTATTTTTGCCGAATTGCTGCCATGTTAGGATGAAACCAATAGTAGTGCATGCAGCAGGTACGCACGGTGGCAGCGTAGTAGCGATTCACTAATACAAGCTATGATACATTATTAATATTATTATCACGGTTACAGCTCTTATTTTTATATTTATGTGTTAAGTTTGCTGATCTGCATTTGACAGTGTAAAATCGTTCTGTTCATTTATTTGTGTGATTTTATGTTATACATTAGTGTGACACAAATGCATTAATTGCTGCAGATGCACTATCACTCACTACAAGAAACACATTCTGGCGAGACGGTAAATGGTTTTATTCACTTTATTTATTTTTTTGTATATCAACTTTATTATCATTGCTGTTGTGGATGGGCTAACAAGTATAATTATTATTTGTTTGCTGTTCTCATTGTTATTACGGTCATGGAGTTTGTGCAATAAGTTGCATCAATCGATTAGTGCCAGTCACCGGAGAGGACAAGATACCTAATTTACCAACATTTGCATTTACACTTTCTCACTTTATCTGTGTGCTACTTGAACTATTGAAAGCACAATTGCAGTTTGTCTTATCTTGACAACTATCATCAGCAAGACGGTAATACTCTTATGGATAACGATGTACCTATTCACATTCATGCACTATTAGCTCGATTTCTGCATTCACGCACACATCGCGTCACCTACTGACATTATTTGTTTTACTGTTATTCATGTCATTTGATGTTTATTGATTGAAATACATCACAGCCTTCAGTGCACTAGATGAATGAGTAAACAATTATCAAATGACATTTTGTGTGCGTAAATGCGGAGCAGCAGATGTCAAGTAAACTACACCCACGCTATTATCATTATTATTCATGTTGATAGTATCATGGAGCATGCATTATACATTTAGTTTTTGACATTGTGCGTTGATGTTATACATATTGTACTTGATAATTATCTCATTTCATTTTTTCACAAATACATTACCATCATTGTAGCTACTACTACTACTACTATTATTACTATTGCTAATTGATTATGTGCAAGTTGCTTTTCGGTGCTGCTTTTGTTTTTACTATTAAAATATTGTGTTCTGTTTATTGCGTTCATGATGGTTACTCTCATATACATCTTATCGATTGATGTACAACCCACAGAGCAAGTGAATTTATGTTGTGAAGTATTTATTGGCAGCTTTAACTTTTTGCGGGAATGGCAGAAAAAGATAAACACGACTACTGTTGTCATTATTACTGCTATCTACAATTATATCAGCTGTTGTTGATGCACACTGTACATTGCTACCCTACTGTTGATGTTACTTTGACATTTTACGTAAATGTTGTGATACGGTAAACTGAAATACATCTCTCGTCATCGCTGCAGATGGTCACTGTGCAAGTTAGGCAGCACATCATCATGATAGAGGAACTTGATTTGATGCTTGTGGTGATGCATCAAGCAACACTACTAGTGGCATTGTTTACTTTATTTTTTTTGAACCTTCGTCTTTTTATCACAAAATGTGTATTTGCAAGGTAGAAAAGCATATAAATAAAAACAGTTCACAATTCATTATTATAAATTTATTGTACTTAATCACATTATCACCGTATTGTGCATAGTAGATTTATTCTACTATTAATAACTCATTACATTCATATTTTTTCACACTTTCAGATAATGTTAAACTTACTCTGATTTTGTGAGTAAAAACTCAAGATAAAAAATAACAACAACATTACGGAATTAAAAAGATTAATTCACTTATAACAAACTAATAAATAATGAGCATACAATATTGCACTCTTGTAGTACACGTAATGTTTAAGTTAGCATCTGCTATTAGCAATCACAAAGCTATTCTGTGATGAAGTAAGCAAGAAAAGCACACACACACACACACACACAAATGATAAATATAACAGCATTACATGAAACTGATCTGACACACTTCTTCTCTCAGACAAGAAAGTAAAAGCAACGTAAAATGTTTATGACAAAAAAAAAGTAATTACTTCATTTATTCTAGAAAAAAAAATAGTTAGCGCTAGTATTTGTTTTAGCTCTTTACGAAAAGAAGTATGGTGAGTTAATCACCGTATTAATGTCCAACTTACCACGCTGGGGTGGGTCTGGCAGACGTACACCGTGACGTCTCAGATCCATAAAATAGGCCTCCTCTCACTGCTCCTTCAACTCCCACAGTGGGTCATATTTGGAGTAGAGCGCCACAAACTGTTGCCGTAAGATGTGCGAAAGAGCCGGTAAGTCACAGGCGTAGGTCCAGTACGAGTCATGCACCGCCATCATCGACAACCCACGGTGCTGCATCTCGAGTGCCGTCATCGCTAAATGGGTGGCATCGAGTGAGTGAATCAAGTTTGGTGCAATCGCGCTAAGCTGCTTCTTGCTCGCTGGTGCGACGGCGTCGCCTGGGATTTTGGTCATGCCTTATCGGGTAAACAATGGCACCTCCCTGTGTTGACGATACGGTTGGCGTACGACTAACCCTAGTGGTGTGGTCCAGCACAGTGCATTACGCAGCTCTGGTGGTTGTACCTCTCAGACCATCGTCGACACGGTTTTAATTCACTTACGGCAATTTTGCGTTTCTCTAAAAGTAATTCCCAGTGACTCGAGCAGCTTGTCTCGAATATACGCCGCCATTTACTTGATGTCGGTGCTGGTTCACAGTCCATGTCCTTTGTTTTGCTTCTCCAGCTGCGTTTTGATTTGCTCCGTCATACCATACGCCGTCACACCATACACCTGTGTCATAATCGGACGCTTGATTGTTTTACGTTTAATGTGGTTTTTATCTTGTCCTTTGCCCGTGCCAATACACCGCTGTGCTATCTGGTGATCACGCTGTGCATCTACCTCAATCGACTTCATCATCTACTTCAAAATACCCGTGTAGGCATCAGCAGGACGCTCACTCGGCACCAGGTTAACCAACGCCGCCCCCAACTCATCTCGGCCAATCGCCGAGTAGTGCTGCAGTCCATTATAACTCCCATCCACGGCAACGGGTAAGCGCGATAAGAAATTTGCCGAACCTTGCGAACACTTGAGGGCATCGGCTAATTCTTTACACGCCATGAGACACTGCAGTGGCTCACTCGCCTCTTGCCATCACTTATCACCGTGCAATGGCGACTAGGCACTCTCAATGACATCTTACACGTGTTCATCAACAAAGTGCACCCGCTCATCAAAGGACAACTTACTCATGCCAAACTTATTGGCCAGGTGTACTTTAAGCCAGTACAGTCCGACACTGCCTAATGGCTTGGGTTAGGCGTATTACAAGAGTGCACGAAACGGATCGGAACCGGTGTGGTTAAGGCGTCCTGGTAATGGGTACATTCGTCCACGGAAATCCATGCTGTTAGGGAAGTACAAGTGAGAAAACTGCACAATAGACCGAGCCTGACGAAGTGCCTGTAGGTAGTGAATACGTGTACTACGAACATCGGACAAGTCCTTTCAGTCTTTGTTTAATTGAGCCATGTGCTATCACTTCTGACGCAGGTTGAAGACCAAATTACCATCTTATGTATTATCTGCCTCCTAATATTCACTCTCGTCTTCTCTGAATAAATTCATAAACGATTGTCCTGTGTATTTTGGCTTTATGATTTTGCCTTTGATATTTTAATTATCACTCGTCAAATTTTCTTCTTCATCGTCCTCCTCTGCTGTCTATACATTATTATTATTATTATTAATATGATTGTAATCTACATTATCTTATTCGTTTGACACAAGAGAAGTGGTTAACTACTATTACTACTGCTAATTTTAGTAAGTACTATCGCATTCATTAGAATTATTAGCAGCTACTGAATTGATTTTAGTTAGCTTATCTGTAAGTGTTGACGTATCTCTCACTTTGTGATGATTACTATTACTACTTGTGTTAGTCTTGTGTTCAGGAAAGTGAATGTCACCAGAACTCATCTACGTAAAACGCAATGGGTAGAATGCCGCTTTAATCTTGCCAAACTCAAAACCTTCACGCACCATCGCCTCTTGTACGTGTAACATGTACTTGTTAATTCGTCACGGCACACGTGAAATCGCATCTAGTGCCTTCATCATCGGTGCCTGTGAGATGAGCATGGCTTGATTGGTAGCCCCTTTCACCGCAACAGAGGGCAGTACATTGTAGATTGATTTCTACCGAGTATCAGACTCATTCAGTCAGGAGTTGTACGACAACTGAGGCGGGAAGGCGATTTGTAAATCACGTACTTTGGTGAAGCCAGGATCGGTGAGTCCGAGAATGGACAGCTATGGCCGCTGCAACACACTCGTAAAGCGTTGTACAATGGGCTGACGACCATCACCACCACCACCACTACTACTACTATTATTATTCATCAATAAACGTGAGGCAGACTTATTCGCACTGCCACGCATGGACAAGTAAAGCAGTATAATCGACAAAAACGCAATCGACTTCACCGAGGGTGGACTAATGTTAAACTATTTCTCAAAATACGCTGCCGTCTTGTTCATGTTCAGTGCTTTACGTAAGCGCACCGTTGCCCTGTCCGTTGCGTTCATCTTCTTGTACAGCTGCAAAAGGCGAAAGTGGAAGTGTAGCGTGTTGGTGATTCGTACAAGTACGTGTGCCAGTCCAACCGAACGCGTACACCGAGAGGCGATGTAGGTGCACTCCTGCAAGATCACCGCCACACGTTCACCGTGTAGTGCGTTGTGCTCCGCTTACCCAACCGCACCTTGCATCTGTGAGAGCACCGCGGGAAAGAAATCGTGCCGAATGACCGCCTTGTTTTCATAATTTAATGTTTGCACATAGGTCACCAGTGATCGCAGTGTATGCATGACTTTTTATTCATCTCCGTTGAAGTGTCTGCGTAAGATAAAACGGGGTGCACTTCGGATGGATGTGACAATATCCGTGTCTTGGTAAATATCACCGTACACTTTCTGTAACACGTAGCAGTTGGTCACACCTACCAAGATGGAATCAAAGAAGCTGCGTGGGACATCGTTTAGCAATGCCACATCATTTCGCACAATTACTTCTCAGTTGTTGAACATGCGAGCGAGCTCATGGACTCAGTGTGGTGCTAGTTAGGTGTTTCAGTGGGTGTGAGATAATTAGGCAAAGTGCATCGCTCGCATCGCAAGCAGCTATGGACGTTATTGCGTTCCGCGTGTGTTGTTGATGAGATCGTTGTTTACCTGTGATTACACCTATGATGTGGTTTACTCTAACAAACTCATAAGCTCCTGCAGTGTTGGGCTAATTACACTGTGAGTGGTGTAACTACTCTGTATTCTCTGACTTATTTCGTCCTCATTATTATTTTTAGTAGTATTTTATTCATTATCTTAACTATTATAGTTATTATTTGTATTAGTTGTTGTTGTGCCACTATTGTGAGGTGTAAACGATGATTACATATTAGCCTTTGCCAGTGTAGCACTTGTACTCGTACTGTAATTTATTACCTCATCTTCCTCAATGGCAGGCGCAATGAGGCCCAACTGCATCAGCTTCTCATTCACATTAATGCGTGTAATTAAATGCATAGTCGCACCATAGCGAATGTACGAGACGAGAAAGGCAGCAAAGGGGCTAATGATTTACGACACAGAGTAGCGTTGCACCAAGGCATCTAGTTATGCCTTGTAGCTTCGGTACATACCCCCTACCGCGCTGTTGGCGATCTTGTCATACTCGCTCTGAAACGGACGCGATAGTCTACGCAGGATTCGAGTAGACTAACCCACATTACGTCGTACCATGATCCCGATAAAGGCATTTGACATGTTCTCAAACCCCAAGTGCCGGTCACACGCCTGTTCAATGTGTGACGCCTACAACGACTTATTCGTTCACGCAGAGCGTAAGCCACTGGTGCGAACGTCTTCGTTAAACACATCACCAAGTAAACGTTTGGTGGCGGTCAGATCTTTGCTCTCACCATGGGCTTACTCATGGGCGATGGAGATGAGACGAAACACAATTTAGGCCTTGGAGGTCTGAAAGAGACCACGAGTGCGGGCAAAGTTAATGAGCACATCACGTTTGCAGTAAAACAAGTCATCGCATAACATGTCAATCGCACTCAGTACACGTTCATTGACGTTTTTACTTTACTTATCACCTTCAATAAAGGTTTCATGTAACGCATTGTTGGTGTTATTTAACGACTTTGACATAAACTGACCTCCATCACGATCATTTCCCAGATTGTGTGCGGCATTGAGGTCAAACCCAAGGCTGTCTGTGCCGTCATTGTCTAAATTAGGTAACATGGATGTATCACCAATGGCATCATTGTCATCGTTATCATACAAGTTGGCAATCATGGCTTATTGCTTTTCTTTCAAGATTTACTTGTCCGTCTTCAACATGGACAACTCATATTGCGTAGATGGTTATGACAAAATTGCCTCGTCTGTTGATTGCTCTTCCTCATATTCTTCTAACTATTATTCCTATTATTACTGATTGACATTATCTTCATAATCATGTTCGCTTTATAGTTATTATAAATTTTGCTATTACTACTAATAATACTATAAAATCTACCGATTTCTGTTCTCACTCAATTATTTCTGCTGCTTTTATTTTTGTTTTTTACTACTACTACTACTATTTAAAAATGTGCTTTTGCGTTTTTTATGTTGCTTTGACGTGGCCTTATGACTAAACTACTCATCCAGTAGTGAGTCTGTGAAAACAATCCCACCGTCACTTCACAAATCTGCTTGTTGTACTTTTATTTACATTTTATTTGGCAAACTTTACGTATCAACATTCTAGTCATCACTATCGAGATTAGGCAACTATTGCAATATTTCATTATCGTTATTTGTGTTTTTGCTTTCCCTGACTACATCACTATCGTTACTGCCGATATCAATGTCATTAATAACTTACGCATGATCAATATCAAATGAAAGTATATTTTACTCCTGCTATTTTTATAATAATGTTGATGAATGCGACGAAGTAGTAAGTGTCTATAATTTGTCGCGTAAATTATTTGCCAGCGGTTCTAATAACCTGTCATTAGATGATGTCAAAGCTGCTTGATTGTTTACACTCTTTCTACTGCCAACATTATTTACACCTACTAACGATCTTTCTTCTTTTTCTTCTTTGCATTATTATTATGATGACAATGACAAGGCTTAGGTTGACACTAAAATTGACTGTGTCTTACCTTTTTTACGAGTGTGGCTTTGACGCTCATTAGCAGAAGTAATTGGTGAGATTGATGCATGAGATGTCAGGGAGTCATCCGTATTGTTTCTATTCGTGTACATTTAGTTAGTAGTCTTGTTGGCAGTAGTGGTAGCCATGTTGTTAATGTGCCGCAGTAATGGCAGTGCCACGGTAGCACACGCTAATCGCTGCAGTTTGTGCATCGCTACTAATTAGTCTGCAATGACTGTAATAACAGGTAAGGCGAGATAATAAAAAAAAAAGAAAAAGTAATAGATGTATAAACTACTACATAAAATCACAGGATAAGGAGAAGACAACAACAAAAAAATTGTTTTAAAACAAAATTAATATAAATTAGAAAACATTTGTATGTTGTTGTTTCACTGAAAGAAAAATAGACAACAGTAATATTTACAACATGTAAGAACATCAAGCTTTATTTTATCAAAATTTTTGTCATTGAAGTAAAATTAGTTGTAAAACATCTTGTTTACAGTTTTTAAAAATTATTTATTTATATTTAGTTTTATTGTTAATTCTTCGTAGTTAATTGCTGAATTTGCATGAGTGATGTTATTAACTGGTTGTAATTGATCATTCCATCTGCATCTGTGCTGACATTGCGCAATAGCTAAGTGGTTCGCTCTTTGCCCAGCACATTGATCAGTGTCGTTTGGAAATCACGCAGAGCCACTTTACCAGAATAATTTTGATCAAAGGCTAAACAAAGTTGTCGTAGTGTATTGCACAGTTTTGCCTTCAGGGCAATGGTCTACACACGACGAATAAACTCATGAAAGGTAATCGTTTACGCGGTTTGTGGAAATGCACTTTCGAAGTGTGCAATGTACTTGTCAAGCAGGTCTGGATCGACAAAGTTAACAGGCAACTGATTTACCCCATCCGCCAATGCATCAAACAAATTGAGCAGAGCATAAAATCGATTTTGGTCAAACTCGGTGGCACGCTTTAGCTCTGCCTCACTGTTATTCTTCGCATTATCCGTCTTTCCACTTATATCATTGTTTCTACTTGTCATTTTTTTATTACTGCTGTTAACTTATGCCTCACTTTCATCATTTGCATTGATTTACGTGTGACAGGCTACAAGTAACTCGTCTAATTGTTGCTTTAGCACCACACGAAGTAAACGTAGCAATGATGGCACCAGTGCCTCCAGTTACTGTGCCTGTGGTGAGAGTAAGGAATTGTAGACAAGGTCAAACATTACATACGATGGCAATTTGACATTCTGTGTTCGAATGTATATTAACTTGTCAAGAGCATCGGTTGCATTCGTGCTTTACATGATATTAACTTTATCAAGTATAGCAGCGCTGCTTTTGTTTAGGTAGTCATCACCTAGCACGTCTAATATGTCGTATCAAATTTTCTAAGAGGCATCACTATCTGCCAAGAATGCCTACACATCAATTTTTGAGGTCAGTGTGTCATCAATTTCGTTATTAGCTTTATTATTGTTATTGTTATTACGAGCACGATCACTGCTTTATCTTTGTTTTCGTGACATGTTTTTTCTATACCTTGAAGCGAGTGCGGCAAAATTTGATTGTCGTTTGTTGCTCTGGTCTGTATGTTGAAAAAGTGAAAATGGGTTTCAAGAAAAATGGCGTTGCGTTGTACATAAAGTTGAGTTTGTGCACGCAGGTGTACAGTGTGCGTAATTTAGTTTAGTAGGATGCATCACAACTATAGCTGCATGGACTACAGCACTAACTGCGAAGAGAGAGCGACAGCAATGTTTGCAACACTTCATTTACTTTTGTAATGCTTGGTATAAAAATACTAATATATTACAAAAGATTATATATTGTCTTGATATCTACTGATATACTACTACAGTAAGAATATAAATAATTAAATGCAGTAAAATGATATTTATTCAAAAGATTAAATTTGAGTAAAACAATTTATTCATTCTGCATTTTTCAGTCAACACTTGATATACTATAATTAACAACATATTGCTTTATTTTTCCGATGAAGAAAATAAATTAATATACAATAATCTACAAGATTTTATATAATGTTATACATAACTTCTGTTTACTTGCTCAAAAGTGCATGTATAGGTATAATATCTGCAATCTTTGTTATTAGCATCTCATACTACACATTCTCTCGTGTAGCAACATTTAGTTTCTACTGCAAATCAGCAACGGCTTGCTGTGCAGATTGTAATTTGTGCTGCAGTTGAGCTGTGCACTATGAAGGAGGTGTTGACAATGTATTTACTTTCTGTGTATGTGATGCACACAGCAGCTATGCGGCACGTGCTAGAATGCGATTGTCGCTTTCTAATTCATCATTTGTGCGCTGCAACGCATTGCATTTGTTTTCCCACTCATCTACTTGATCATTTGTATTAACATTATCTTCTTTACTCTTGAGATTTGTAGTGTCTGTTTGACCATCATGTTATTGAACTATTTGTAATTTGTCTAATTTACGTTGCAGTCGTCTATTCAGCCTCATCAGGGCTACATAACTCTACTTTGTAATATTTTTGTTTTTACAGTTATCATCACTATAATTATTATTATTTTACATGTTCATTGTCTCTATCTTATTTTGCAACAAAGCAACTTACTCCTTGTGAAAGACACACTAATCACGTATGCGTTGACACTACTCCCGTAGTTACATTAACTATTTATTACATTTGTCTAACTCATTTTGCGTTGATCGCATCTAATGTTGTACACGTTACTCACTTTACTTGACGCTAAACAATTACATTTGTATTTATCTAATGCGCTGCTTGAACATTAACGATTGTGAGTGTAAGACAGAGTGTATTATTTTGCTTTACTCTGTGCTAGTGGCCTTATGACTACCGCTACTAGTAAACTGTGATGGCAAGCGTTTAGCATAAAGTGCCGTAGGCGTGTCATTGAACACTTTACACTAATTACGATAGCAAAGCTCATTTTATTGTTTTGACTAATCTGTTTCTCACAGTTCATTTTCATTGGTAGTGTTGCTAACGGCAAAGCATAAATCATCTTTATCATGTAATAACAATTCATAGGTCTTGTTGCGAACAAGTAGCCGCTACACCTATCGAGTTTGTTCAATGATGTGTTATTTGCTCGCACAAAGCTACTTATTTATTTTGTCTATTTCACGGTCTTTATCTAGTAATTTGTTGTTTAGTGTATTGCGTTATTCACTAACATTCATTAACTCCTGCTGAAGGCGTTCTACTTATCGTGCGAGTTTGCCTCGTGCTGTGTCTAGCTCAATGCTGCGAAGTTGTAAGTCGTGCAATGCAGAATCACGTTGGGCCAAGTTGCGACGAAGTTCATTAATTATTTTATTATCTACATGGAATGCACTACGATAACTTTTAGTAGTAGTAGTAGTACTATTATTACTACTATTTTTATTCGTTGCTTCATCACATTTTAATTGTTACGACTTTTCTTGTTGTTACTACAAAACTTCATGAGATTGACTATTTACATCGTGTGGACTTTTTAACTTGTCAGTTTACCTTGATGGTATTTTCTAGCTTTTAGTCACGCAGTAATTAACCATGTCATTTTGACCTTTCACATCACTCTTACTCTTTTACACGGTGCGATTATTACCATTACTGGCACTATTACTTTACTTGATTTGCTCTTCTATTTCATACGCCTTCAACTTCTCCTTACAGTCTCACAATTCGTGCACTTTGGCCTTCAGCTATTGCTTCAATCGTTTGATTTAGGCGTATTGTAATTGACTGCGATGCTGAAAATTTACTCGTTCATTGCGCAAAAAAGTTAATTACTCATGCAATGAGTAGAATTGATATTTATGTACACTATCTTGTAAATTTTTTTAACTAGACATTGTCCTATCAGTGCTTTTCTTACTAACACTTCTACTTTTATTATTGCTGCGACTTGGTCAGTTCACTGATTTATTATCATTCACATTTGTTTTGCTTGACATGTGAGTAGCAGCAGTAATAATATTTTCACTATCGTGCAATGGTTGCTATCTATTCTTTTATTGTTAGTATCTATTCTATAACATATGAACAAAAAAAAATAAACAATTTTTGATATTTTTTGTTAAATGTTTAAAAAAAATCAAGTTAACTTCTGCTCTAGATAATTTGATATATAATTATTTAGTATGACAAACTTTTTTTTAAACAAAAATTGTGCAAGATGGCAAACATCATTTAAAATTTTACATTTTTTTTTTCAGCATCATTCTTAGTAAGTAAAAATTACTTAAAACAGTAGTTGTGCTCAACACAATTGCCATTTATTTTTGTTTAAATGTTAAATATAATTTAAGGAAGATAGCGTTCATGTAAAAAAGATGTAACAACAAAATAGTAGTCAGTAACAAAGTCATACATTGAAACATACAAGGTGTACATATATTGTAAAGCACAATACAAAAAAAAAAGCATTTATTTACATCATTGTTTCTTCAGCGCACACACACACAAATTATTTATCTGATTAGTCATATCATAAATACATGCTAGTAAACAGTAGAAAAAAAAGGAAGAAAAGCAAATTTTAAAGTCATAAAGTGTTTTACATTCAAACTTTTACTGATTTATTTTTATACTTTATTGTTCAATAACAATTATTACTATTTTTTTATTAAACTACATAATCATTCATGTGCGCTATACGCTCCTTGATCAACTACTGTAAAAAGGCATGTCGAGCCATTTCATCCTCACCCAACAACGTCAAGGGATAGGTGCCCATTTCAGTCTCAGCGATTGCACCTTGTGCATCTGATTTTTTTTCCTGTGCACTTTGCAGTGTACGACTTTGACCGCTAGACGGTACAATTGTATTTTTTATCTTGATGTTAGTGTTATCACCCTTCGATTTGCTCATGTCATCTCCTTGACTGTGTACAAACGAATTCTACGCGTTGTTAGTATCTGTAATTATTCCTGCTGCTGCTGCATCTGCTGCACTAACATCATTTTTACGCGAAAGCGAAAGTGAAAGCGATGACTCTGTTTTAGTTTTATTTCGGTGCAGACGGGCACTGCTACTTTCCATCACACTCACATCTTTGCTGTCCTCTCCATTCACGACATGGTTATCATCCGTATCGTTATCGTTATCCATGTTGTTATGCCCATGACTATCATGATCACTTTCACTATTCATAACGTTGTTTAAATGAAGTGTACCGATGAGCAGTGGCAGTCAGATGGGCAGTAGCGATGCGGCTAACATGGGCAGTGTGTCAAATCACTTGTCAAACTCATCAAAGTTGAAATGACATCGACGCATAACATTGAGTGGGATAACACTATTAGTATTAGTGTTGCTCGCAGTGCCACTCATTGTTCCTGTTGAAAGTGTAGCAGACGATGGAGATGAAGACGAAGATGATGAACCTGACTTGGCGTTTGCAGAGCTCATTTACGCAGCTTCTGATGCCTTTGTGCTACTATTGCTATCTTTACCTTTACCACGTCGTTTACCTCGCTTAGACATGAGTTTGATGTACTATGCCTCTTCATTTTGTGCAATCGCATCAAAGGCACAGTTTAGCGCTGCCACCAGAGATGGTGTTCATGCACTTTTACTGTTACACCCATCGCCTATTTTCGTTTTCATAGAAACAGACGATGTACTTTACATGTTATCGGTTTTATTTTTGTGTGTGCTAGCAGTTGATGTGTTTTTCTGGTTCATGTGACATACCTGCTTCTGCTCTATGCGAATCTTGTCAAGTCAGGCTCGATGAATGTAATTGTTACCGTTGCTATTGAGCACAAGCGCCTGAAAACACTGAAATCGAGCAATCTTGCCCGTTTCCTTGCTGTTTATCAACCCATCCAGTGCGGCAATAAGCTCATGTAAATAAATGTACTGCTACAGGGCATGTTGCTTGACACTTTTACTGAAAATGTTATTTGACTGTTGACGCAATATACCGCTAATACTGTTGTACGTCATAAGTCCTGCATTAGCATTAGCAGCAGGAACCAGCATGTTTTTGTTTTCCATACTCCCAGTCATCGCACGAGACACATCTCTTGACATGCCACTAGGCCGGTTGATGCTAATGCTATTCAATGGACTGTTGACGTGTGAGTTGGGCTTGTTACTCCGACTCATGCTCTTATTTCTTTACTCATTACTATTGTTGTTGCTATTCGTGGTAGTCGTGATGGTGTTGTTCATCATTGCGTTGTTTCGTAAACTGATATTGTTGTGTACGTTTATATTTACCCCACTCGCAAACGCAGACGAATCTGTCTCTTCTTCTTCTGTTCCTCTGTTTGCATCGTAGCCAGTTGCCGCATTATCATGCATTGCCTGACTGTGATTGATAATTCAGTAAAACAACGTTCGTACGGCTTCGTTTTGTGCATTCGAGTTAACTTCAAACGGTGCACTGTGAAAGGCACACTATACAACGCGTAAGCTAATTCGTCCACCACGATCGGTAAACGGTAGCAGTGCATTGATAAAATAGGTCAAATTAATTGGTATATTACTGGGCTTCTCCTCGTGTTTACCAGTTTTACGCTTTTTACTATTTTTTTTACTACTCTTTCCATCTTTTTTGTTTGTTTCCTGGGTAGTAATTTGATTTGTACTAGCTGCAGTCATCGATATACGTGCAAACGTATTTGTCTTGTTAAATTATGCGTTGGTGTTGTTGCTACCACCACTGATTTGCACCTTCATCTTTGCAAATGCACTTTACAACTTATTTAACAACTACATTTTTTTTGCATGTAATTACAACAAACTGTTAAATTCTTTTTCACCATGGTTTGTAAAAATGTTCTACGTGGATGGCGAAAAAGGTAGATTGTCGGCGTTTAATGTAATGCTGTTGCGTTGGTGTGTTTGAGATGGCAAGTGATGATTGCCTTGAGCGCTAACGGAACGGGCAGAGGAGGCCGATGTGGGGAGTGGTGGAGGTGCTGGAATGATATTATTTGTATTTGTATTATTAGCAGTAGTAGTAGTACCCATCAACATCATAGACGACGAAGATGTAGAGTTGTTAAAGGTATTGTTAATGTTATTGTTGCTATAGGTGTAATTAATCGTTGACGTTGGCGACGGTGTCTTGGGTGATTGATTTCAGTTTGGTAGCGGATTGATGCTGCTTTGCGTGTTGATGTTCGTTAATCGGGTTTTATTCACTTCCTTTGACCGTGTTGTGAAAGTATTGGAGGAATGTGAGGCAATTTATCGTTTGTGTTTGGCTACTTACTTCTCCACACGTTCTGCTTCATGAACTAATCCAGTTTGTATGTCATTCACTAGTGAGGCGTTGGCAGCATCACCCTTGTACAGGTTACAATAATAACTACACAATGGAGGTAAGGCCATCATCGACAGCCGAAGCTGTGCTGCCGCGTTCTTCTGTTGCTACTCGATTTGTTTACGAGTGGCAACTTTCACAATAACATCGTTTGCCTGTGGAGGACGTAGGGAGTTGTACAAATGACACAAATCACTGTCCGCTTTGTTTACATCATTATCTATCATAACACCAAAACTGTCTGCATTTCCCTTCTACACTTCTGCCGCGGCTGATGTAGATGACGCATGCTAATCGCTTTTATTATTGTTGTTATTATTATTGATTGTAGTATTAGTAGCAGAAACATTTGCCCCTTCTACACCTTGTGCCCTTTATTCTGACTTTGTTTATGTTGTTGTCGTTGTTGTTGTTGTAGTTGTTGATAATAAAGGTGGTAAGGGTGGTGTAGTAGACGCAAGGCAAGAGTCAATCACCCCGTCACTATACTCATCCGCGTGCATTATCTCAAAATTGCCCTTTACCGCATAATACTAAAACAGAGCCTAAGACGAAACTTTGTTGGCGCCGTAGCTGCTATTCTTACGCTCCTATGATGCGATGCTGTTGTTGATGTTAATATACGATGTACCATTTCGATTACGTAAACTAGGAGCTTTGCCATCTGCGCTGAACATGCCCAGAAGCGGAGATGACGCCATAATGTTAGAACCAGCTATGTTGTCGTTAGCTCGAATGGACTTGCGTAATCGTATACTCTTATTGTTAGTGTTGTTGGTATTAGTAGCATTTTGCATCTCACCAAATGACGACGCTGGCCGAGATGGGCTCGGAGAGCTGAAAGACATTGTTGACTATTTATCTGTAACAAATATATCAATCTTAACAAAGTAAATGTCAATATATATACACTTTTACACTTTCGTAAAAATACTTTAAAAAAAAAAAAAAAGCTAATATAACTACTTAAATGGAGTTAATAAACTCTTAAGGTCTTTCACTTTTTTTCTGTTGTTGCTGTCGTGGATACAAACAAAAAAATATCAAAAAAAATATGTTAATTTAATATTGATTAGGAAAAACAAGACATTATAAGTTGATTAAGATTGAATAATCGATTTACATTTGCTGCCATTAATAATATTGAAACAGTTTTCGTTTTCAATTTTACAAATTTATATGTTTTATTAATTGTAAGCACATGTATAGTTGTAAAAGCAGATTATAATAGGTGTATTTATAATTATAAATGGATCTGTGTTCATTAGTCTTAGATATAATTAGATCTATTCAACAAGAAAAAAAAATTAAGAACATATATAGTAATAATAGTGTGTGCGCGTATATAATAGCTTACTGAAAAGTAAATTATTATCAATATTACTGCATTATAGCACGTAAAGTTTAGTGTTTTTGTTTGTTTACATCATTACTTCTTGTTTTAGTTCAGTATGCATCTATTTGTGTTCTTCTTTAACCACAGGCTCATTGGAAGTGTTGCCATCATCTACAGTATCGATCACATGTCGATTACCCGTCAAGCCACAAAATTCTCACTCATCCTTGCGTAACTTACACAGTTAGCAGGTTAACATTTATTTGGTCAAACCTTTACCTTTCTTCTTCTGCTTCGTGTTGTCACCATTCTTGTCAGTGCTATTTTTTGTACTAGAAGTATGTTTTGTAGTTTTTGACTTTTCCTGCATTGATGCTCAACTTGTCCTGTTCGTCTTCTCATTCTTCTTCATTTTTTTCTTTTTATTGTCACTGATATTACTATTTTGATTTGTATGTTCAATAATGGCCGTTGATCAGGATGGTGCTTATTGAGCGTGTAAATCACCTCGTCGACGAGTAATACGTGACTTTGTAATTTGTTTATTTCCTACACACTTTACCTTCGCATTTCGTTGCGCCTCTGTTATACTTTTTTTGCTTTTATTATTGCTGCCGATACTACTTTGACTACCACGTTTGCTACTAGTGGAGGAGCTAACTGAGCTCGCTCTCTTTGCGTGCAGATGACGTTGTGCGGCAACTTGTACGGTATTAAGCGTTTTACGCTTTCGATGACTTGCGTTATTGTTGCGTTGCTTCTTACTGCCATTAATATTTTTGGTATTGGTGTTACGACCTGACGACCTGCTGCGTTGACTTCCTTGTGTACTACGGCTTGAACTTCGCTGACTTGACATTAATACTGTATAATTTTGTTAATGGTATGCAAAAAAAAAGATGATAGTTTTTACACGATTATATAAATAAATATAAAAATCGAGAAGGTAAAGAAAGAAAAAAAAAGAGAAATATAAAGAAAAGCTAAAAAATTATATTTGTATTTAGGAAGTCATACCATGTTTATCAATTCCTCAGTACACATGTGTCTCAATGTAATAAAACACGATAAATCAATTTGCATGCAACATCAAAATTGTTTATTACGCATATTGTGTTTACAGCAATGATGTCGGATCAACATGTTTGTGATTTGTATGCGTTGACTAAATGTTATTATTATTACTGTCGATTTCTTGTGTACCTTTCTGCACATTTGCCAACTATTTTATTGCTGAAATTGTTGGTATTTGTGGTGATGTTGCCGTTATTACTTTTGCTTTTCCTGTCAATAACATGTAAGGATGCAACTTTGCAATTAATTTTTGCTTGTTAGTGCCATCGTGCTTGATTTGGTCTATACATTTTTGCACTTATTGCACAAACTGACGCAAATACGATCATATAATCGTCTCATCTCCACTGCCATCTTCACCATAACCGATTAACATCGCACTGGTGTCATTTTTCACATGTTGATACTGTAGTGCAAGTTGTGTGGTTAATTGCAAATATGTATTTAACGTCTCATTGATCATGTTAGGCAATTAATCTTATACTGTCAAATCTTTTTAATGCTGTAAAGTTTCATTTGCATTACTAATTTTATCATTGTCACTATGTATAGTGAACTTAGACATGGGAAGCCGCTTTGTGTATCACTGAGTTTTATTTTTGGCCTCATTTTGCAAATGACGTAATCGCTGCATAAATGTGTTCATTTGCGTTATGGATTGGCCAACCTAGGAAAGAGTTGTAGACGATAGTTTCTATAAGCAGTGTAGTTATGCTACGAAGGACAGTGGACTAATGTGCTTATTGTGGGTTGACATGATAGATTCATTGACTTCTATACCCAATTAGGGCTTATCTACAGGTTTATCACTGATGCAGCTATCCTTGTCATTTTTGTGCTTTCTCTATTCTAGTTACATCATTTGCAATATTCAGGCTTACAACATGGTAGTCGTCTTGCCATCAATACTTTTCACCAAATTAAGTTGACCAAGACTTTACAGCTTGAAACCAATCGCATCGGCGTGAATGGTACCCCGGTTTACGTAATTGCCCAAGGCTCGAATCGAACGCAATGCCTGTGCTAACGAGCCATGCCGATCACTCACCAGCTGCACTGCGTGATTGATTTCATTGAGTTGTTACGTGGTGCGTGGTACCGTATCGGTCATCTCTGACATGCTATTTCACAGCTGCAATCGCTCTCGGCAGTCACGAACGTATTTGTACAGGTATACAAGATATTCTTATACATTATTGGCTGATATGGTTGCAAGATGTACATTGTTTCGATGCACATTTTACACTGATTACTATTATTTGCTTTATTTTTATTACAGTACATCTTCTTAGCAAAAGTGTACATCATGCTATTGATAAAATGAAAACAACGCGTCAAACTCATCCATGGATGGTAATACCGCAAGCAGTGTGCTTCGTTGATCTTCATTTAGTGTGATTGCATCACAATGAATCAATGCGGTAATGAGTTTCGGTAAGGGCATACGAAGACGCTTGAGGGTAATCCCCAAGTTTTGCAATCGTTGTGAAGTGAAAAGGTTGCTCATTGGCACTGATTGACGGACTTTACCCTTTGTTACACCACTGTTTTCATTAGCATGGCTATTATTGTTTTTTTACAACTTATCATTCAATTATGCATCAAGACGCACTGTAGTATTTTATATTTATTGTTGCTATTTCTTTTCCTGCTATGCTTTTGCCCTTTGTGCGTCAATGTTGACAGGTTTGACTTCAAACATTGCTTTCAAGAACGACTCATCGATAACTTACTAAATTGATGGCTTCAATTCATTATCTTCAATATTGTTAGGTCTAGCGGTATTATTGAAACCAGAAATTGTATCTACACTTCAAATCCCACTCGACCTTGACAATTTTTTCCAGAAAATGGTCTTCATCTTTGGACCAGCATTAACAGACGTAAAGGCAGTGCGAGCGTTTGCTGCTTGTGGTTAGTGTTGTTATGAAAAGAGACTTTTCTTCGCACTATTCACATGAGGTATAAGTTGTTGTGATGACCTAAGTGTCATTCTTTTTGGAGTGTGCTGTAATGTGCCATTGGCATGTATTGGTGGAGGAGGTGGTGGAGGAGGTTTAGGGGCTAGTGGTATATTGCCTTTTCCAGTCATCATTGGTGGAGGAGGAGGGGCTAGTGGAATATTACCTTTTCCACTCATCATTGGTGGAGGAGGAGGAGCTAGTGGAATATTGCCTTTTCCAGTCATCATTGGAGGAGGTGGAGGGGCTAGTGGAATATTGCCTTTTCCACTCATCATTGGTGGAGGTGGAATAAAAGCACGATTTATTGTCGGAGGACGTGGTGCAGGCGAATCACCGTTTTCTATGTTGTCATTCACAAAAAACTATGTTACAGTTTCGTCTGTATTGTTAGCATTATCGTTATTACTGTATTACTAATTACTACTCACAATTGTTATCTTGTTTTGCTCCGCTATCTAGTTATCACAAGCATACTGCCGTATCTCTTACTCCATCATGTTTAGTTCAGTAGGTAGGTACAACATCACGGCATGATTAAGTGGGACAGACTTAGACTGGTGTTGTAGAACACTTTGCATTCGCATTTACTACACACTTTGTTCTTGTGCAATAGTTATAGTAGCATTAGTGTTATTATTATAATGATCTTGATTATCATTGGGTATATGTTTACTTCTACTTTTGCGTTTTCTTTGAAAGTACATTTGATACAACTACTTCAGTGTCACACGAGTGCCATCACTTTTGTAATACACTATTTATTCCTTATTGACATTATTATGATATTGATCGTACTCATCTTCTTCGTTCAATTCGTCATAATAAATATCATTTACATTCTATTATTACTATTACTATTATTCATTTTGTAAATCGTACAAATCAAGTTATTCGTCCAGGTGATCGCCTCGACCACGCATACTACGAAGAGATTGACGATACTTGCTCTTTTGCCGTCCAGCATGCACACCCTCACTTAATTCACGATAGTAACGCTATGAATAATCTCGAGGAGCGTGATGGCTAAGCTTGTTATTTCTGCTGCTGTGCGCTTCACTTGCTAACGCTTTACCTGCACGTATACGCTGCGGTGAAAGCTCAACACGTTCACTGAGTTGTGTGACATACTAAACATCATGCACCTACTCCATAGCCTCATCAAAGTGCAGTGCGATGTAAAAGGAATCACCCAGTGAATTGGCTAACGCGTAGTCCATGTCCTTGACACGTACTCGATGTGTGGTCTGACAGATGAAAATGGTACTTAGTGCTAATCGAAGTAATCGTGTCTTGATGTATTTCTTGTCTTACTGCTGTTTTGTAGATACAGATGGAAACGAGAAAGAAGAACTGGACTTGGTCACGACACATTATGCGTGTAACATTGGTGTATGTGTGTGAATGAGTGGTCCTCATCTTGTTTCTTGTGTATTATTATTATTACTACTACTAATATGGAATTCATTGTCTTTTACAATAGACCCAGTAGTAACATGATGCGCATTTAGACTGTTAATGGTGCCTTGAATTAGTGATCTCTAGTTTGTTGCTTTGCTACTAACATTTTTATTATGATTGATATTTTTACCACTAGTAGTACTTCCTACCATGTCATAATCAAACAACTGTATCGAAAAATCACCCAGTAGTGTTTCATTGACATCCAGGTAAATCTACGACGTAGACGCGTCTCCGTACTTTCACGCGGTAGGATCACTAAACAGTTTGATAAACTTTTCACACCCACTACTCTACACCTGCAGACCAAGTGTACGATGTTGTAAATGGGGTGCATCGTGTAATGAGATGCGTGTCAGACGCAGCCGATGTGGGTTGGGTAAGACTGGGATAATAAACAGTAACTGAAAGCAACTGACGTAGCTCTACTGTGAGGCGGCATGCAGACGACTACGTGGAATGCCAATGAGTTGCTCTACAATGGATAGTGTTAAATTACCATCGGCTAATGCAAAGCTGTTTGCATTCGTCATGCTATTATATGTATTGCTGTGCTACACTCATGAAGAAGCAGTAGAAGAAGATTATTACTAATGGTGCTATGTTATTTCGTTTTACGGGTACCTCCACTACTCCTCTCCGTTTCAGCCTGCAAAGGTCAAATAGCATGCCACAATCATGGCGGCATAGTTTGGGTAAACCACCGCGTTGGCCTCTTGCAGGAAAACTAACACCACACAGTGTGCGTTATTTTACAAATCAGTCTCCCTTTTATCGTTATCACTATAATAATTATTAATATTTTTAGTTTTATTAATGTCTTTAACGTTATGTTCATTTCCTTCATGAAGACCTAATGCAAGTCACTTGTTAATAGTAAAGAACATTTACAGCAAAAGAGCAAAGTTCTACACGGAATGCGTGGCAAAGTCAACAATCTGTCCAGTACGACAACTCTCGTACAGCTCCATGAGAAACGGAGAAAAATTAACGAGCATGTACCGATCGCCTCATCGTGTGTTGAGCACGTTACACACACTTTGCACATTACGCAGTGTGGTGTTGCTTCGCTGTCACTTGCCATTGACAAACGCCGTACTACCAGCTGGTATGTTCCAAATGTATAAATGACTGTGCATCAATCGACGTAAACTACCACTAACACTATTGTCGTTACTATTACTATTACTAAAGTAACTATGCAGACCTTTGAACAAATTCATCTTTACAGTAATCTATGCTATGTATATATATATGTATAAAAATTACTATATTTGATATTAAATGAATATGTATAAATAAAAATAATTTAAAAAAAAAATAAATTTGTAAAAAAATATTTGTTTACTGATGATGGTGATATACTAGCTAATGTGTAAATAAAAAGAAAAAAGATAATGCAACGTTATTATGACATGTGAAAACTAAAAAGTGACCTTTACTATAAATGTTGTAAACAACAACAAAGGAACGATTATGAAGAAAATTAAGATATGAATTATGTGTAAGCTAGTAAAAGTTATAGAACACATATATATAAACATCACATCTCATTAACTAAAACTTGTTTTCATTATCAAATATAATTATTTTTTTCAGTATCAAAAATTAGTGGCATGTAAAGGATTTTTGTATACTATTATTATTTCATTTATTACACATTAGAGCGGCGTCGATCAAACGCAAAATCAAAACGTGATTTGGTTTGTTTGTTGTTGTTATTGTTGTTACTGCTTGATGCAGCAACATTTCTGTTATTACTAATTTTTGTGGCTGTAGTAGCAGTAGCAGTAGCAGTAGCAGTAGTAGATGATGCTATAGCGTTTGTTAATACTGTTGTCTTCTGTCATACTAATTTTTGTTTTTCTTGCTCTGTTCGTTTATCATTTGCACATAACACGTCCATTTGGAGTTGGGCGTAATTGTACGGACGTAATAAATTTAACTCATTTTTTGGCACCTTGTACAAACCACGTCCACCTTCCAGTAATCACTACGGCTACACTGCCGTGAGCAGGACCAAATACTCTTTACTCATCATGAGTAAATCATTGTAAATGACATACTGTGGCATGTGCACTTTCCCGCACAACGCCGAGTTTGGGTGCAAATGACAGCTTACCCCAACATTTAGCAACGGCTTGTACTCGTTTCAGTTGTTACCTGATCGTTGTGCGGCTTGAGTACAAAACACTTTGCCAAGGCAATACCGAATCCGATCGGTGTGGTGAACGCCACAGGACACGATGGGCAGTTTACACCGGTGCATTCGTTATGTGAGTTGCTACAAAATATCACACGCACGTGAGAGGGTGGCAAAGTGCAAAAAATGATCACCAGCCCACTGCCGAGATTGACCGTGTTCAATAAACTGGGAAAGTACATTGAGCAGCGTTAAGTGATCCGAGTCTGGGGCATGAAAGCGACTGTGGTGTTGTGCGGCACGTTATTCACTACCTTTAGGCAGTTCAAATAAATTTTTAGGGTCTGCCGAGATGCAAGCCACAATTCGGGCCATCTACAATGAACACAACACAGAGGACATTTATCGTTACTACAGTGAATCATTGTTCTGTTTTGTAGTACTACTTGAATTGTAAATTTTTATATTATTTTTATTATTATTATCATCACTAGTAATAATACTTTGCTTGTCATGATGCTGTAAAGATGAATGCTCCTTTTCATGCGATTACGTTTGTGCACTTGCAATGAGCAGCGTAGCTAGCTTTGGTGAGAGTGGGAACTACAGAGCACGTCGTCCTGCTCTAGTGATTTCTCCATGGCCGTCAATCAGGCCCAGTAATCATAAGTGCCACATACTATTACGAATGTTGGCCTACGGGGGTGGGTCCATGAAGTCAAAGTGAACCAATTGGCGAATACCAATACTTTTCAGCAAGAGCACCACGCTATCGACACTACTTCGCTGAATCTATGGCACACTACTCGGTAGCATTTACTGTGCAAATTGCTATTCGGTGTAACAGCGAAAGCATACCCCACTGGTGGTTCGCCCAGCACGTCCACACCGCTGAGTAGCCTGCGCCTGTGAGGCCGGGTAGCGCTGTAGTGTATTCATGCCCAGCTTAGGACGAAATACGTTGGTCTTCATAAACCCACAATCCACCACAAATCGAATCCCGTCAATGGTCAACGACGTCTCAGCTACATTGGTGGCAACCACGCACTTACGCATGCCCAATGGGGTAGGATCTAGCACTCCAACTCGTTTAACTTCTTTCCTTGTGGCATTCTTATTATCATTTTTAGGTGTACAAGACGTATTGTCATTATCTGTATTCACATTCACAGGGCATTGTACCTCTATGGTGTTATTCGCCGCCTCAGACATACATGGTATGATAATCAACAACTCACCATAGACAGGGTTGATTTCGTTTAACTTGCGACGAATCAGCTCACACGTGCCATAGACATCATCTCGACCTGTCATGAACACTAAAATGTCATGTTTTGCCTACAGTGGACTTTGCAAGTGAAGCTGTACCACACGATAGACCGCCTCCGCAACGTAATCACTGACAATACCACTGCTATAATTGATCTGTACAGGGAACGTGCGACCTGGAATGTGAAAGCATGGCGCGTGATGGAAGAACTATGTAAACTTGTCAATCTACATCGTGGCGGAGGTAATGATAACTTTTAAATCTGTTCGTTTGCGTAGTGCCAGCTTTAGCACCCCCATGAGTACATCCGTGTCAATGCTACGCTCATGGGCCTCGTCTAACATAATGACCGAGTACTCGTTTAACGCTGGATCATGCATCACCTATCGTAGCAGCACCCCGTCTGTCATAAACTTGATCTGGGTCTTGTCAGAGGTCATGTCATCGAGGTGAATGGCATAACCTACTAGTTAGCCCACACTGCAGTGCATCTCCTCACTCACACGACGAGCCACACCAATAGCGGCTAATCGACGAGGCTGGGTGCAACCAATTTTCATTTTTGGCATTTCTTCTTCTTCTTATTATTATTATTATTATTACTACTTTTCATGTGCTCCATTGTTTTATTGAGAAGGCTATTGCCTATTGTTATTACTTACATGAGTATTTATCGATGCATTCACACCTGTCTTCTTCACCGTTTACACTCGTTCTTTGCGTCGCATTGCCCTATTACCGTAATGATAATATTATTGACTTCTATTACAATATCCTTCTTCGTACAAGTACTGCACCAGCTGTGTGGTCTTGCCACTACCTGTCTCACCAATAACAATGGTAATTGCATTTTAGCCAATGCACCGCATTAGCTCTTTCTTACACAAATGAATAGGTAATGAGAGTTGCTGTTCTTTTATTGCAGCTCAGCGTAGCTATTGCTCCTGCTCGTCTACTTTTGGTATTGTCGATTGTTACGTGTGAATAGCAGCAATATCTCCTTCACTACTACCATCTTTTTTATTTTACTTTTATGTACATGGTACACCTTTCTGACTTGCACGTGTTTACTACAAATGTTATTTATTTGAAATGGGTGTGCGTTCATGAAGATTATCGTGTAATTTTTATTTTTATATTCGTACTCTGCGACGAAGAGCTTCTTCTTCATGTTTGGCAACTTGTACCTCATTCACACCAAACTATTCTCAGCTTTTGTTGTTGTTGTTGTTGTTGTTGCCATTATTAGAGTTTATTTGCACCCCACTCGTGTCTTTGCGAAGTAGTGCCGTCAAGGCAGACTTGGAGGTGTCCATGGTTGCCCTGTTCAGCTTCTCTCGTTCAAGTAACCGGTGCAACTATCGTAGTGCGGCACTTCCTTTCATGGCATGGATGGCCATGGCGGAGCGTGGGTTGAGTACTGGTACAATAATCGAATTATTGGTCGATGTGGTGTCAGCATTAAATTGAGTTCAAAAGCTATTAGTGTGACTGTCATTGTGTGTTGTAGCACTTTGTTCTTGTGCACTATATTAACTTTGCTATGTGACTTATGAATGCACTGGTGTGAAATCGTTGCCAAGAGTGAAGAACAGTGGCTGTTCCATTTACACATTCACGTACAATTGTAAATTTCGCTCTGTTTATTGTTGTTGTTGATGCTCCTGCGGATCGTGTTATCTACTCTCATCATAGTCATTATGTTAACGCATTTACTTCATTTTGTCAAAAACTGCATTCATGCTATTAGTATTATTGTAATGAGCATTAATTGCACTGCTATTTGTTCTACTTGCTTGATGTGTTAACAGACCTCGATGACGCTGATCTAATTTGTGCAAATACGTGTCTTGCAGATAGTATTCATTTCCATACGCTCATTACGATGTTTCATCATTTCAGGTCATACTTTGTTACGTGTTATCTCGATCGTGCTACAGTAACAATTACTACTAGTGCTACTAATTGTCTTACTGATGATGACGCGTACGCTGCATATGCATTCCTGTCACTGATATTTGTGCGTTGTATCTGCCTGTCTTTTGCTCTACTTCAGCACTAACATCAACTCGTTGACGTTTGAACATTATACTTATATAATATATATAATTATATTCTATGTGTATACTATGAAAAAAATAAAATCAATTACAATTGTAGAAATAAAGGTAATAAAGAGAAGAAAAAAAATGGATGTACAAAAAGTGTTTGTTAACAAAAAGAATTTGTAAACAAAAGTGTAGCATATTTTAGTTACAGGCAGAAGACAAAAAAAAGCAAACGTGTAAACACCAGAAGCAAAGTACATAAAATTAAATGTGAATTTTTGATTCAAGTAAGTAAATGTAAACGCTAAGATAAACAGAAATTTATTTTATTGAAGAATTAATCTCAAGTTAATATAGATCAATTCTTTTTACGCACCAATATATATAAGTAAGTCCAAGTAGGCACGAAAATTATATGAGTTATTCGATTAAAGGTTGAAAGTCATGGTCAATTGTATTTAGCACTGAAAAGAATGATGTTAGTAAATGCTCATAAAAAAATCTATGAGCAACAAAAGTTATAATCAACTTGAAAAAGAACAAGCATTCTTACAAATAATAGTAGAAGTATTGAAAAAACTGTGGTAATAATTACAATAATTATATTAATTTAGTTTATTTTGCTGTAACATGTAAAATATGTCATTTGTGCTTACACTACCGTGAAGCAATATTTATCAGAAATGCAGAAAAAACAAATAAATTATAGAATAGGTAGTGCATTTTGGACAGCTATTATGTCATTTCCAAGCAAATAATTTATTGCAGTTATGATCTTATTACCATGAAGATAGCTGATTATTAGCTTAAAATAAATGTAATCATATAGTTATTATGGCATATTAGAGCTAAATATAATTATTATTTTGATTCAAAGAAAATGTGTTTATACTTATGGTTGCTATGGCTATTTCTTTGCATTATGAAACTTTTGTAGTAATAAACGCATTGACCGCTGCTACCAGAAATGGTAAAATATTGCCGCGGTGATGAGTAAAATTACACCACCCAGTTTGTAACCAACATAATTAATCTGACCAAACACATTTCACTGAGGGTGAATAATCAGCATTAATGATGTCACAGGACCGGCAAGCTGTAATACCACGGAGGCCAACGTGGGTGAGTTTTCGTTCAAGAAGGTGCAACCGATAAAACTCATCGCATAGCCCAGTGCGTTCAGTAAACCATATCGAATCACACGCCAATTGTCAAAGGTGAAATCAAATGATTCACAAAAGCCACGCCATGCCGATAACACCGAAGACGATGTACCATATCACGGAATTGCATCCGCAGGAAACTGCAAAAGTGAGAAGATGGTCTGAAACGTAATACCGACGTAAATGAGCATTAGTTTGGAGGCCATACTGTCCACATCACTTCGACCCCACACTCGCTTTTCAGCCAATAGCTGTGTGGTGGCTTGCGTTTCGTCTTCTTCGTACTCACACTCATATTACTCATTTTGTCCTTGATGATTTGCATTATCTCTGTTACTGTTATCATTTTTTGCAATGACAATATTCGAATTACTGCTGCTGCTGTGATGGTAATGGTTAGTGCGCTTATTTACTTACACTTCTCTGGTGTTATCATTGTTCTCCATCTTACCAGCCACATCCGCGTAGACAGAAGTCTGAGTTGTTTTTGTTTCTCCTCGTCTTTCTTCTTCTTCGTCTTACTGCCACTGCTGTTGATGATGATGATAATATTCCTCTTCCACTTCACCCTCTCGTAGTGGTGGTGGTACTGTTGTTTGTACATTAGCGCAACAAGTAGTGTGAGTAATGTTGTCTTGATCAATTTGTTACACCGGTTCATGTATCGTACTGACATGCTTTGTAGCATCATCACCAATATGATCCTCTTTAACAATAATCGCATCCAAGTAAAGTCGCTGCACCACACATCAAAACCCAAACACAATACAACTGGCAATGTAAATTAGTGTTCACGATCATGGTGTGTGGTAGCCATTTTCACCCGGGTGAACAAAGTCTCATAGACTACTGAGCAGTGCACCGGCAATAAAGAAGAGAAACGAAACAATGAAGAACAAGGACAAGTAATTACGCTGCCGCTACTCCGGAATAAACACCACCGTCCACGCCTGAGCACTAAATGGAATACTGCACATCAACACCGCTTGAATAAATTGAGGCGTGTAGGTCATCGAGTACGTAGCCAACAACCCACACAGCGCGTTAGAGAAGCCGGAGAGGAACATCATGAGAAAACGATACCATGGTCCACGAATGCGGTTGGTGTCTGTCATAACATGCCAAATAGGTGAAATGCCGTGGTAAAAGACAAAAATAACAAAAAGAATGCTAAAGAACATCATTAGAAATAACATCTGCACCACCTGAATGGCAATTTGTGAGCTGTTATGCACTAACTGCACCTGCGGGAAGCTGACAAGTCACAAGTTGTACGAAATGAGAATAATGACATTGCCTACGAGCACAAACGCACAGCACACCAGCGCGAGCACAAACAAGGCGTTCATCTTGGTATTTGAAATGTCATCTCATGTATGCCATAGTTCATCGGTGATGGCGTGGTACACGTTATGGACACGTTGTCCACACCATGTCTTTATCGTATATAACCTACTGGGCATTACTCGCTATTTCTCTTCTGTCTTAGCTGTTTATAATTTACTGGATAAATATAATACAAAAAATTATTTGAATGTATATACTTTTGATACAATGTAAAACTTTGATAATTATTTGCAACTTTATCTACTGTAAAACAAAAAGATAAGCTAATATGTACTTTTTTTTAATTACTTATCAAGCAAGATTGTAAGACGCAAAGTTAAAGATGATATCAAAAATAAACAGAATTGAAAAAATAAATTTATAAGGTGCTGTTTTGAGCAGTGAAATCGATAGCATTAACATAATAACATTAGATGTATACATTTTCAGCAGTCGTTTTATTTTTGTATTAACTATTAAGTAAATAAAAAAAAATAACAACAAGCCATTATTATTTTCACAATACAAATGTACACGGTGAATTCAGACATAAAAATAAACGAACAGACTGACCTGCTTTTCTCACAAGAAAATCAAATTTAGAATGAAAACGTTTTTTAGACGAAGCAGATATAAAAAGTAAAACAATTTTCTAATATAAATACAGTGTTTACAATCGATCATACTCCGCACGGCGTTGTGGATCACGCAGGACTCGATAGGCTTCATTAAGTTTCTTCATCTCCTCCTGTGAGCCTCCCATATCAGGGTGTAACTTCAGCACCTGACGCCGAAACGCTGAACGAATCTAATTGATACTTTCATTCCCGTGTAACTACATGATTTTGTAATAACCTTTCACATCACGCATGACATGTTGTTGTTGTTGTTGTTGTTGCTGCTGCTGTTGTTGCTGCTGCTGCTGGTTTTGTGAGAAGTGTGTATTTCAGCCATAATTATCATACTTACGCTGTGAGTAGGCATGACTGTCCCAGTATGACGAGCGTTGATATTCTTCCTCAACTTGCTATGAGTTGTAATGTGGACGAAACCCACTCCGGTCTTCGTAGATGTGTGATGCACGCATCGCCATTCGCCGTTGACGATGACGATTACGTATGTAAATTGGGTATTTCTTAGCCAGATAAAAGGCCAAGTAGTACAAGGGTAAACACGTCATCATCCCATAAATTAACCCAGCCACTTTGTTGGTTGAGATAGCTAGGCTGATGAGAATGTTTGCCAACGCCGTCGCACGTGCTACACGAAGTGCATTAGGCAAATACGGCCCACTTACTGTCCCTTCATGTCCAGAAACGTACATGGTGTACTACTGTGTATCGTAATTTGCCTTGACCACATAACACGGCATAAATACGGGCGTTACATCATCAATTTTGATATCAAACTATGAAAAGGTAATATTAACACTCTACACATCTGGAGCGAGCTTCTTGATGTGTGCGGTTAACGTCTGCTGAGCCTGATTGCGGACTTCACTCTACAACATCTACTTTAGTGTTCGTGTGGATTGCTCAAACAGGTTAATCGTTGCCCCCGTGGTGTCAATTGCTGTCATTTTACGTGTTCAGTTAACATTGTTCTACGATCGTAGTGCACGGTGTACGTGATGAATGTTATACTTGTACCCGGCATAGAGTTGTGTGAGGTTTTAGTTAAACACGCTGCTAAGCTATTGCGGGTTGGTGATGCGCTGTGTCATTTGGGGTAATGGTGTGGTATTAATATACTTGACATCCCCCTACACCACGTAGGATGCGGTGAAAACGGCATGAAGGTGTCCAGCACAGAAATAGAAGGGTAAAAACTACTTGGACGGTGGTTGTAGTTGTAAGTAGTTAAGTTAGGCACCAAAGAAGTATTTTTTGTACTTCCGCTTAATTAATTTGAGTGCATCTTATGGTGTAATGCTAAAGTTGATACCCTTAGGACTGTGTATTACATATCGTCACAGACGCGAAAAGCGTAGCATTTTCTACAGCAAAATTAAATTCTATATTCAGCTATATGATTTATATGCACACTATTTAGTGAAGTTAAGGAGGGGTACTAAAAAACAAACAAAAACTTACGTTACTCTGCACTACGTATGCGTTTAAAGAAAATTAAATAACAATTGATCGAGAGAAACGAATGTTGATAGCAAAAAACATATCATTAAAGTTCACTAGACATGAAATGTATATTTAGTATATGCAACAAATTTGTTATTTTCACAAATGACTAATCGAAAACAACAAAGGCCCTTTTTTTAATAAAATAATAAAATTTATGCAAATTACACTTTTTTTATTGCATAAGTATATTTTTTCTCTTTTTACGCTATTATATTCATGGTAGGACGAAACTGAACAATATCAAGATTTACTAACTCTCCTACAATACCCTCGTCTAACTTTATAATACTGCTGCAGTTATCTACATGTCTTCCGTCATTACTTTGAATTCTGTCATCATCATCATCGCACACAACATGTTTATTTATTCAAAACACACGTACAGTTGGTGTGGCTACTGTGTGTATACTTTCCTTGTTTGATGCAGTCGTGGCCATGTTTGCTCTTGTCATCTACAATTGCTATCTATTACTTGTACTAAAATTGTTAGCAACCAATTTTTTACTGTTTAGGCTTTCAGTTGCATTTTCAGTTCTGATACTATTACTAATGCTACTATCAGAACTGCTGATGCTACTATTACTGCTACTTATAGTGTTATTATTAATATGATTAGTATGAATCTTTTGCTCTTCGTTGCTATTTTGATCATTGTTCTTGTTACTATCAGTTTTACTACTTTCACCATCTATACTATTATTACGTCAAGCCGGTAATGGGATGGCATCAAACGGTACAACCACAGTACCTTCCATCAACGAAATCACACGTCGAACACGTTGCTTACCAACAATGTTTCACTGCGATTTATTTACCACAAGTTCAACAACAAACTATTCTCGCTCTGCAGCATGTTAGGGCCAATTAGCTGGATTAATCACAAAGGTTATCGCAAAATGAACAACCTGACCTATTCTGATCTTGTCGGCAAAACGCATAAGCTACAATTGTCTAGTTGCACTAATGTCATCAGTATTAACATAACTATCTTATTTTGCCAAATCTATGTCTCTATTATCACCTGCGTAATTCTCCGTTATTCTTTTCATATCTATCATTCTTCTGTTGGAATTGAGATTTACAATATTGATGTGTACACTGAAAAGCACATTACGAAGTGCATCAAATGACGCACAGTATCCTCAATAACTGTTACAGTGTTAATAAAGTTGAATTGCAATTTGCTTGTTTAAGCAAAGTGCCTGACTTGCAAGCTAGTTACTGCTGCTTGCATCCGAACTGCTACCGCCATCACTTTCAGTCTCACTTTAGGAAACGACATTTTCAGACACATCAAGAGTATCGGCAGCAGCTATAGTAGTAGTAGGAGGAGTAGTTGTGTCAATATCACTTCATTCGTACATTTCCTTTTGATGATAGCGCAAAACAGTGTTTTTTGTTTTCTAGTCTTGCTAGACTATTTACTGTTCCTTTGTGCTATGCTTTTGTCATGGTGAGTAAAAAATTTGTACTTGCACCGAGTGCACTCTGTTAGCGCTTTTGTTCATGTTGTTTGTAGTGATAATATTTGTCCGTGTAAGAGAAGACAAGTCTTTCAATGCCAACTCAAAAAGCAGCTGTACCTCCATCTGTGGTTTCCACTCACACTACAATAAATGATTGTAAATTGGTGATACACGTATTACCTCATAATCGCTATCATTTGTGTTTGTCATACTCTTGTAAAAGATATTGCTACACATCATGTTACAATGGTTATGTTACTCGGTACTATCATCATTACATGCACAATGTACGTGTAGCAGTGCACCACGAAAATGTAATGAGGTGTGCGTGAATAATGTACGCATTGACACGATACAGTACACACGTTGATGCAAATGACGAAATGTATAGCGCACATCAAAGGCCGGTTCGCAGACGAACAGTGGACTACGCAACACACAACTTCGTACTTGATCCCCGTTGATTTGGAAAAAAGATAGCTTGACATGTTGCGTATAGTCAATATTATCTTTCTTTTATTATGCAATAGAGGTGATGTTGTTAGTGGGTTGTTGACCATCGACTTTGGAACGTAATAGAAATGGCAAGATTGGTAATGACACCAATAATGAACAGGAAGTAAGATTTACTTTTTCAATTTGTAGTTATTGCGTACTTGTCTTCACATCTTTATCACTTTTTACAATATTATCATCAACTTTGTCAGTTGTACTTTCGTTACTTTATTTTACTAACCGAAAGTGCAGGCCATGACGCAGTAATGATGATAATGAGTGTAACGGCACAGCATGTATTGATAACTACGGTAGTTATGCGTATTTGCTTTAGCACGTTCATTCTACTTTCGCATTTTACAACAAAGATGTTGTCTGCGCAGCGTGTGGTGAAAGTAACTACGACAGTAGACAAGGTATACTTGTAAATGACACATTGTCATTATGATACTAAGACTTGTGGAAAAGGCAAACATGCATAATGGCATCATTTTTACAAAGTTCACTGCAAATGCTGGTGTTATTGACAAATGATTTTTTATCACTGCTTGGACTTAGCAGCATTGCAGAAGGCGATTCCATTCCAGGAGAGGCAGATATTGGGTGCAACAACGCACTTGATGACGTCTATTGCTTACTAGAAGATAAATCGATAGCATTTTTATTTGTGTTGACATCATTTATGTCATTGTTAGTTTTACAATTAACATTATATGATTTTGGAGTAGACTGCAGTGCAAATGATTTATTTAGTAAATACGTTTGTCCTTTTGCCGTTACACATATTTGTGCTGCGTATGATTCTACGTATTTTTGTTATTGTGAAAAGCTACTATGTACATTATTAAAATGCGGAGGAGAAAGTTTTACCTGCATAACACCAAACAGTGAGGCATTTGGTTGCAATGCAGACGGCTGTCAAAACGAGGCGGAGGCAAAAGATGAAAATGAATTAAACGGAGAAATCTGGTCAAGACTTGTTTTGTTTTGCGCTTGTGTCTTCTTGACAAGTTGATGCTTTTTGTTGTTGTTATTGTTTTCATTGTTTACTTCAGCATTATCGATATTATTACATGACTGTGCAACTTTCTACATGTGCTAACCTTGTTGTTTGTATGATTTGTCATCAAACAAACTGTTTTTGTTTTGCAAAAAACTAAATTTACAAGTCGGAAATAGTATTAGTTTATTGTGTCGACTAATATCGATACTTTTGACTTGCTAAACTGTTTGTTGGTGTAATTATTATTATTAGGACTACTATTACTACTACTCATTCTACATTTACTATTATTACGTCAATACCTCACTTACTTTAAAGTAGCATTTTTGTACACTACTATCAGCAACATTATTTATATTATCATTCTTTATCATGATGTTTTTCTACATAGAATCAATTGATTTTATTTCCGTTGAGTTGTAAATATTTAAGTCTTATTGTAATTGTACTCCGTCTATGCGAAGTGCAAATGATGAGGGCATGTCAGCAAAGTAGTGTTCGTCTGCATTTGCCCTTTTGATGCCTACACTTTGTTATTATTTTCATAGTTGCTTATATTGATTGTGAAGTTAATTAGGCATATTCTTACGTAAATCAACATCTCTTATATTTTTATTGTTTTCTATTTTAGCCATTGAAATGATCAGTTATTATTATACATGTTATTCTACATGAAACAATGTGTTTCCGTATTACTGCCTATTACAATTTTCAGTAAGCCCTCTACAATTCTTGTAATCGTTATTGTAACTTAACCTGTCATGTTATTAATATTAATAGCAAAGTTAAGTAGAGTTGACATTAATTTGTATATTTTTCACACAGTATTGACCAGCATGACAGATGTTGAATGGGAAAGTAAGCTAAATGTGATATACATTTGTTGCCATAGTCTTGTCGTTATTAATATTCATTTTTGGAGGACTAGTAATTTGTGCTGTTACAGTATAGTTTTGTAGTGTTACAACATGCACTGGCTCATTGTCATCTTCTCAATCTTGACAAGATTACAGGGTCAGCTTAACACGTGCAGGTGCTATAGTAGTTTGTGTTTCTTTTTACAATAGTGATTGGTGTGAATTATTGAAAAGGTCAATAAAGCAATTCATCGATAATACGATTTACACACTGTCATTTATTTTGTAATGAGCAACTGGTGTGGTCTACTTTTCATTGTTTCCGGCCGTGTCTGTTAACTGTAAATTGTTGTTATATATTGTACTATTACTATCAGTATGTGGTGTAGACGTAATACTATTTATCAAATGTACATGGAATGAAAAGTCTGTTGCTATCCGTGACAGATCGTGCCTAGTTGCGTATTGACTCTCTTCATTAAACAATCCACATTACTTTACAAGATGGTCTATTTGTAATAATCGTTGTCAGTATTTGTAAGTAACATCGTTTGCATTGCTATCATCACTTTCACCAGGATCATGAGCATGAGTGTAGAATGCAAACTGTCCAAGTTTTATGTATTTCATCTGCTTTGCATTAGCATAATCTTTTATGCGATCTATTAGTGATGAAACATACATATTATACATTTGCAATGAAGCAAAAGTGTTTGCCATTACATCTTTCATGATTTGCATTTGTTCATCTTGACTTGATGCTACACTTGTTATTATTATATTATTTGTACTACCACTGCTACTACTACCACTGCTACTACTACTACTAATTTGATTGATCTATCGTCACACGCAATCAATTCATATTTATTGTAGCAGTTGCATAATAGCATGTCATTGAAATACACTTTTATTCTGTAATGTTACATTTTATGCGTGTAGCGAGTGTAACAAGTACACGGCAATGTTTTTAGCTAAACGCGTGTGTGTGTTTGCATACGACACACACAGTGACAATCAGAGAGTAAACTACAATTTGTTGTATTCTACCTTGTGGAGTTAGCGATAGCAACATGCCGCTGCAAGAATGAGTTACTGCCATTACTACTTGAGTGCGTTTTGTGATGTTAATAGTCCTTGTTAACGAGAGTGCAACATTTATTTATTATCGTTACCTTTGTCTAATTTTTCCAGCTCTACGTCTATACCGTACGTTACATCTCGGGCACTAAGACACAAACTTGCTATCACTTACAACTCTGCATCTGATAGCTTTTTGTTATTATTTCTACTACTCCTGTTGTACCTTCCATCAGATATTCTTTTTGTTGATTTGTGCCCTTTTTTGTTATTTGTGTTTATTGTCAAGAATGAGGTTATGCGGTCATGCAAATGATGAATAAGTTACATGAGGATATCTGTTTTACTGTTTTTTTATTATTTTATTGTACACAGATTTACAGTTTGCATGTATGACTACAACACATCTTCAATAACAAATTACTATTACCGCTATTACTACTTCTTATCACTCTCACTATCATTAATGTAGTTATGATTATCTTCAACAACATAATGAGTTATGTCGCTTTGTGTAGATTATGGCTACTAAATGCACACAAATTTGAAGAACAAGTGCAAAGCCGATAAGTAGCATTGCAGCTGAAATAAATGTTGATCATTGTGACGTGTCATTTTGCGAAAACGTAAATCGGTCTTTTTGTGGGTTGTGGAGCTGGTCATCTACACTATGATAAGTGACATTAATTTGTTCTACTCATCAAATTTTTATTTCAGAATCTGCATAAAGAGACGCAACGTGTGTTCTACACTTTACAAATCACGTAGCATCAACGCACAATGCATTTCACACGCCACTACTCACACCAGTCCTCGTAGTAAATCAATTGCATAATGCATTACATGTTACGCCGAATGACGGTAAATTGCAAACAATCTTTCTCCCTTTTTACTCAATTTGTGCATTGTGTTTGATTGCCTCATGAGTGCAAAATCATCGGAGTTGTTGTAATACATGTGTAGCATTTTGTCAAATGTCAACTGACACTGTTGCAATTTACCAAACTGTAAATACTGCACAACAAGCCGATAACCCAAACGCCAATAGTGCTGTATACTTCAATATTAATGTTGTACGTGTTACGTTAACTTTTATGTCTATTTTCGTGTATTGTGCAAATCTGCTAAGCGATTGTTATTGCTAGCATCATTATCATCATCATTATTTCCGTTCTAAACACTCCGTTTCATATATTAACGTAAATAATCATAGTTTAGCTTTTCATGAGCGGCAAGAGGCAAACGCCGCTGCTGTGCTGCATATTTCTACACGTCAGACGTCAGCTTATCTACTCGACGTTGCTGAGCGTGTCATATGGCATCAATGACAAACAAATGAGCATCCTGTGAAGTGTACACACACATTTGTGCAGGAGTAAAATGCAAAGCTTGAAGTTCAGCAAAGTATGGCTCTATTGCACGTGTTCGGACAGACGTGTTCTTCGTTCTTATTGCTACTCCTGACAATGGAGAAGATGTCAAAGACGCAAAGTGTGAATGCACTGGCGACTCGTTATTACTACTATTACTGTGGGCTCTGGTAGACATTGGGGTAACAGTAGAGGAGGCGGTCATGTAATCTACCATGGTGTGCAACCCTCACTTTGACAATTTGATGTTAGGTTTATTACTTGTCATTTTTGTTGTTTCTGATCTTATAGTTTTAGTGGTCTACAAATGACTACTATCATCCTTACTGCTACTTGTTTGTGCATCTTGCTCAAATCTATTATTAGCTGATTGATTGTTATTGTTATTGTTGTTGTTAATAATTTTTTTATCAGAGCTACTGCTTTGCCTTAAATAGTTCTACAGCTTTTCATCTTATCGTTCTGTTTTGCTATTTACACTTTCATTCATCTATTTTTTCTATCATTACATTTTATTAATAACATCTGTTGTTTCTCTTCCGTCTTGTTCTTTTTCTGCTTGGTATGCAATATCCTTGTGGTAAAGCATAAATAGTATGTCTTATTGTTTGCCATTCAGCTGTAATGTTTTGCGTCAGTCCGATGCCATTTGCCTCAGTATAGCAGGGCTAGATGTGCCTTCGTCAATGGCGTACAAGCAAATATACAGCAGTACATTATTGGCAACGTCATTATCCTCTGATAGTTACTACTGCTAATATTACTATAATTATTTTGCGTGCATAGGCTTGACATTATTATCAGCTTTATTGTTACTACCACTGCTGCTTGCAGTAGTAGTGGTGTGATTAGTTTGGTTGCCAGCACTCATAGCTATGTTTGAATGATTTTTAGTTGTATTGTTAGTTTTACTATTAATTTGCACATTTGATTCAATTACTCCGTTTGTTTTGCGTTATGTTCTGAGGCTTGACAGCGGCTCAAACACATCAAGTGATTTGCCAAATTATAATTTGACGTGTGACTAAAACTTTTTGTGCTCATCTGTCATGTTTTATTTATTATATACTATATTTCCATTATTTTAGTAAAAAATAATATCATTATTATCATCTTTGTGTTGACTAACAAAATTACTTTCATTTAACGGTTGAATAGACGATGCAGCAATAGATGGAGTAAAGTACGATTGTAAGTCTCGTACACATTTTTCAATACTAGATGGTGTAGTAATTGGTTTGCGTTCTTTATTCATATGACGCACCAAGCACACAATCAACGGTGGTGGTACGTCAAAGTACTTGCCAATGCAACAGCTACATTCATTTTCGTTATGTAAATTTTGCACTTATTCAGCATTCTCGGCTACTCTGTGATTGCTTATATTAAAGCTATCTATACTATCCACACTATCATCATCATCATCATCATCATCATCGTCATAATAACTACTAGTAAGTTAACTGTTTGTGCGTTTGCTGATGGTGTTGTGCTGACGATGAATTCGATAATCTATCTCGTCAACGTGCGTTTCAGTTGTTTTGTGTTTTTTATCTTTAGATTCTATTCGATATGGTAAATGTAGCATTGCTATATATTAGTGTTTTTTTTCTTTAAAAAAAAACAAACTAATGAGATAAATAAACTGAGAATCTAGTGTATAACTAAAGTGCTAATAATAAACTTTAAAGGATATGTATGCTTTGCCAACGTAAACGATGTAGATTGATTAAATAAATAAAACGTTTGTGAAAAAATTGAAATATTATGTTGTGTGAAAAGAAAAAACACAGATATAAAATATATTATGATCACTGCTCAATTTAGATAATTAATGAAATGTGCAAAGTATGCACTGTCATATAAATACGTACAAGAAACATAAATGTCATTATCACTACGATAGTATGTCAATTGACAAAAAATTATTCGACAAGTTTTTGACTATAAAATATATATTTGTTACAGACAGAAAAATATAGTACCATATATGTTTTTTGCGTAGTTTTGATGTATCATTTGCTAAAGTAAGTAGTACAGCTTGTAAATATAGATTAGATTTAGAACAATCACTATTCAAATTTGAGTCAAATTCACACAGGTAAATAGTTCAAGAAGTAGGTAAAAAATATTACACTTTGCATATTGGAAAAAAAAATTAAGTCAAATATTATAAATTACAACATTTGTAATAATAAGTAGTAGACAAAAAATACATTACCTCTAGCATATATTACTTTATTTATAAATTAGACATTACTGGAAACTCAGTTGCGAAATGATATATTCATGGTCAATTTACTACAGACAAAACCCTCAAATTTTTTTCATTCAACTTTATTTCTCTTGTATTTATCATTAAAATTGAAAACATCATTTTAAATTGTTAACAAATACTATAAATTCCATTATTTCTTAAATTATTATTTGTAGAACTAACTATTATTTAATTAATAACTTTATTACAATTTGACCGTGTCTTCCACAACATACGTGTGTGTTGCAGGATCTTTATCACCACGCTGGCAAAGCTCAATCTCGTCAAACGCAAACGGCTCTAACTCATCAGACGAGTAGAAACCTTGTGGTGTTGTTGATTTACTGAAAAAGGACGAAATCATGCCAGTAAGAGCACCCGCACCAGCATTTCCTGAAGTCGATGATAACTCAGACCTTAGTTGGCCTATTGCCGCATCTTGAAACTTTGACAATACCCCAGTAGCATCATACGAGTTGTACCTTGACTCATCTTGCCGTCACTTGTTATTCATGATTGTGACGTGTGGTAGTTTCTTACTCTGCTAGGCGTCTGCAAAGTCATCGATCAACTCTTTCAAGCTGTTGTGCAGTGTATTTTGCAAGACACGAATAATAGTCTTAGACATTTCATCATGCAAACCCATGTACACCACACGAGCGTGTCTGGCATCAGCTCGATTAGTTTCTCGATCGGGCATCACGTTTAGCCCACTTAATAAAATAGCAGGTGCCCACACATCTTAATCATCTGAATACGAAAACGATGATGTCTTTTTGAAGTGTTTATCACGTTCACTTGATTTGTATTGCCTGAGCAGTTATGTCTTGGCCTTGCGCCATGCACTCTCAAAGCTGTTGTGCAGCAATTACTTCGCCAATTACACATCACTGTATTACGGTAGACGCAGCAGCAACAGTGTAATGTGCAGCCGCTCTACCCGCTCCACGAGTTACGGGGTGAGATGGGTAGTCGAAGCAGACAGTGAGCCAGCTTCACCGATGGTGTAGACACACAACGAGGATAAAAACTACAGCGCAGACTTGTGAGCGGAGGCAATTTTGCCAACAGGGATGGAGACAAAATGAGTGTATGGTTTATGCCGCATGGAGTTATAGATGCCCAGGTCATTGTCGCTCTTTTCACCAAATATGTTTGACGCGGTAACTACCTGGTCATATGTTAGGGTTCGTGTTGGTGCATTTGCAGGTGGCTTTGGTTGATGTGGAGGAGGCAGTGTGAAAGCCGGTTTAGACATGGTTTGCTTTTCTGTGTTTCGCGTTTTATTAACTTTCTTTGACGTTCTTTGCCTATACTCATTAAATTTGTTTATTACATTATCATTATAAATATCATCAATGTCGTCATCATCACCATGATCATCATTGTCATTGTTGTCTTTGTCATCGTTTAACTTCATGTGAGCCTTATACATCATTTTCTGGTATTCATTGCTGGGTGGGTTTAATACTTGAGAGCACGGTAGATATGGTTATATGTTGGTACGATAATATAAATTACTTTCATTAGGAATATTGAGGAAATCAGTGTTACGGTCTGATGAAAATGGAGGGTAAAGTGATAGACTTGTGTTTTGCATAGGTTGTAAATTCAGATTCTTCCTATATTATGAAAGCGGATCATTATGCATTAGATCAGGAACATGATATCTTTAAAAATTTTCTGGCGCATTACCACCGATGCCACGTTATTGTCGAAAGTGAATCGGCGGCTGTCGTGCATCTGGGTTTTTATCAGTATAACCGTGAGGTTGCCAGTTAGACATTTTGTATTGAAAATTTTAATTTCTTTTGCTGTTGTTGTTTTTAAGTCCTGCTTGTAATTAACAGTGTTATAATGCTGCAAAACAAATACACTTTGGAGTAGTGGAAAAAATAATCGGTAATAAGAAAAAACGAAATTGTATTCTTGAATTTATACAGACTCTTAAACTTGATGTGTGTTATTTATTTTTATTTACTTAGTAGTTTAGGAAAAAAAAATTAGGCTTTTTTCACTGCTGATATAATTACAGCTTCAACCGCTAAAGAAAAGAAAAGAAAAGAAAAGAATAATTAAAAGAAGGGAGTAATTAAAAAAATTCTTAATGTTCAAGCAGATAATTTGTAACAAGATAACACGTTTGTTGTAAATACTATAATAACAGCCACAAACATTTTTGAAGTTTTATTTCTAGTACGCCTCACGTGCATACATAAATTGTTGATCTAGTCTATGCTAATCACAAATTGTTAGAATTAGTTTCCACTTTACAATTATTGTGTGGAAGTGAAAACAACAACAAAATAAAGACAGCAAATTATATTTTTTTTGCACAGTACTAAAAGTTTATTTTTTATGTGTGTTTACGTTTATCTCGTTATGTATTATTAATATTACTGGTGTTTCCGCTATTGATGTTGCTTTTATTGTAATTGTTAGCAATAACAGCACTACCACTACTATCATGACCTTCACCTTCATCCTCGTCATCGTCAATAGCAATAGCCAACTCATGACTTGCACCGGGCTTATACCGCTCATACTTACGTGGATCGACTAGTGGTTGCACTCCTCTCAACTATATTTTATTTTTTTCGTTACTATTGATGTCTTGATTGCCGACATGATCAACGTCAACTATCACTTCCACGTCGTTAACGTCACTATCATCTTTATTGGTAGTAGAAGTAGTAGTAGTAATATTTGGAAAAGACGAAGAAGACGATGTGAGAAATGACTACTGCAGCGCACGTTGTCGTTTTACACCTCGCTATGAATTTTCTTGATGTTGTCTATGATGGTACTAATTATTATAATTATTGTCAATACTATAAATATTATTTGATGCAGAAGTCTGTAATACTCGTCCTGTGTGCTCATCAATGTGCAGGCCCATCGCGGTGAGCAGCGGGTACAGATGTGGATCGGTGTGTACGCGAGATCGAATCAGCTACTCTACCATGTCCGTTAATGTTCGTCCATGGAACTCGATTTGACTAGCCTGAAACACACGTCGTACCTCATTCGCCTTCATGGCGTTAATGGAGCTTTGCAGACGTTGTGCCTCATCCATCTCACTCACATCAAACATGCCTGTACGACGAAACTCATCGTAGAAACGGCGCTCTGCTTCGCCGTACTGTTCATTGTGGTCGTATTACAAGAACATACCATATTTTTGTGCATAGACAATGAGCGATGGGTCAATCTGACGCAGCAGACTATCCTCACTGAATACCTGTTGTGTGCTTTGTTACTGGTGTGCGTTTAGTATCACGGGTCGTCGCAAAGCCCGCATGGACCTGTGTAGTAGGGCCAACACCTCTTTCACATGCATGCCCGATAGCTTGTCCCGCTTGATACTTGTTTCTTACACAATAGTCTTGAATAACCACTATTTGGCTAATTTTTGTTCAAAGATGGTGTACTAGAGTGTGTGTAGACACAACAAACGATACACAAAGACTGGACGAAGTTGGCCATAACGAAAGGCTCGGCCAATGGCCTGCTGATCATCAGCCGGGTTAAAACTGGTGTCAACGAGAATGATACGTGTGGCACTCGTAATCGTAATGCCAAGTCCACCGGCCTTCATGCTGAGAAGGAACAAATCTGGTCCAGTGGACTTGTTAAACTCACTTAGTGTGTTTGCCCGCTGTGCACTGGTGTGACTACCGTCTAATCGACAATGACGAATCAAACGTGGCAAATGATGTGTATTGGCAAATTCATTAACGTTGCGAAGCATACACTAGAAAAGGTCAAGCAGTGTCGTGGACAAGCTAAACAGCAGCACTTTTTCATTCATTCGCATTGCGGTAATGATAATCTGCATCGCCACGTATAGCTTGATTCCATCACGGAGAGATGGGACGTAGTTTGTTGAAGGTGGGTGGCAGAGCTACTCGTACTGAATAAAACGCGGTAGCGTAGAAAAGGACAAGTGTGACAGCTGCGTTGCCTCATCCTCGTCCTCGTCTAATGGAGAAGATGGATCGGCTTCACTGTTGCCATTATTCACATCCTTCGTGTTGTATTACAATGACATGTTATATTATTACTGTTGTTGTTGTTGTTGTTGTTGTTGTACAGATGTTATTTACTTGTTTCTTATAACATTATTACTATTATTACTACCAATAGTAATGTTCTTGTTCTTATCGCGGTAGCTATAGACCAACTGCGGGTGTGCGGCAATCTTACCTGCCATGGAGACTGCTGGCAGGAACTGAAAGCCATCACCGCCGTATTTTTGAATGAGTTGCAAAAATTGCAAGTACAACTCTCTCTGCAATGGTGAGAGTGGTACAATGACAATGTACTCGTGTAGTGGTGGCAGTTCCTATTTCAATGGGGTGCTATCCACACGCTGAACAAAGTGTTTGACCTACGTTATCAGCGTAAACGTTTTCTTGCGAGCCATCTCAATCTCACTCTTAGAGGCACGTCGGTCGATGGAGGACTCAATTGGGTTCACGAAGAAATCTCTAAAGCGCAGTCGATCAAAGTACTTGTGTAGTGCAAAGTCCACCATGGCCCAGTACTCACCCAAGTGGTTTTGCAGTGGTGTGCCTGTCAGTAGCAGCCGTCGAAGTGGGTGTAAGCCACGAATGGCTTGAACAACTTGCAAGTGAACCGACTTGAGGCGGTGTACCTCATCACACACAATGAGTTACGTGAAAGGGTCTTCTTGCCCACCATAGGCGGTACTTCCTTCATCACTTCTACGCGCGGCCTTGGCGAGACGTGTTTGTAAATAATTGGTTTCTGACTTTATTTTATTATTACTGGTGCTAATGTTGTCTTCTCTTCTGTCATTTTTACTATTTTCATCTTTTTGATCTCCTTCATTTTCGCTCTAAACATCATTTACATCATGGTGATTTGTGCTATCTTCGTAGTCATTCAAATCCTAGTTATTCATATTATTATTTCTGGAAGAAAAATAGTTTGGCTGACCTTTACGAAATGAAAATACACGAGTTGACTGACGTAGTCTAAACGCGGCATCAATCTCTACCCCATGCAGCACCTGATCCTACTCAATCAACTGAAGTAATTTGACCAGTGCCTCATAACCAATAAGCAAAATACCACCATGACGGCGTCAGTCATAATATTTTTATATTCGTTGCGTGGCATTACAATTTTACACCGTCATGGGAGTTAGTCTGTGCCTTTATGGAAAAAATTGTGATCACCGGATAAACTCATCGAGTCAGCCTGCCATGGTAGATTTTGTTACCACGATGAGAACTCGCTGTGGATTGTAATGTTGTTGATGACGTTGCTCATTTTCCTACTCCTACTATAATTAATATGGTTATTATTTTGGTCTTTTTGCCTTGTTCTACTTACCTGCAGCTGATGCTCTGTCATACCTACCAAAGTAATTGCCATACTGTTAACGTGTTTACTTTTTCTTGTTGTCATTATTAAGTGAGCGTTCACTTTTGTGATGAAAGGCACACATAAATAAGTGTAAGAAGATGATTACCTGTGCTGTTTTGCCAAGCCCCATGGTGTGAGCCAAGATGCATCCCACCGCTGGTACCTCGCCTACTGGTCCTTACACCAGTATATTTCACAAAAAGCGAATACCATCAATTTGGTGCTTACGTAATGTACGTGTAGTAATATTGTTTGCTTCGTTTACAGCTTTACCATTGCCTTCTATTTGTTTCTGTTCAAGATGATTGGTCTGTTCTACATTGTCACCTATTTAACTATTGATGTCATTATTAGTGCTGTTGTTATTGTTGTTGTCTCTTGTCGTTGATGATTGCCTAGATGTAATGTAGTAACTAGACATCGGCACAAGTTGAGCAGGCAACAAAACATCATCCTCATGATCATCAAAACAAATATTTTTAGAATTCTTACTTATTCTGTTTATATTAATATTATTATTATTGTCTTTGGCATTATGTTAATGTACACTCCAGTTTCGTATATTGACCAATCGTGCATATCGATCACATTATCGAATATATATTTACGAATTGTTGCTAGTATAGTGTGTGTTTGTTTCATCGAGTGTGTACTGTGGCAAGGCAGCGGCAAAGGCACGTTCTCATTTTTATTTTTACGAAAAAAAAGACATGAGCCGTACTCGCACCTCCAATGACGTCATCCCACGCAGTGTACTGAGTGAACGCGGCACAGGTAGTTACTACTCGAGTCGAGAACGCGGCATCGCGACTGGACTGCCTCCAGCAAATCAAATCTGCTTTATTTACAATGATGACGATACATTGACAGCAGTTTCTGTGTTTGGTGCTGACTATGCGGTTTATTGGAACTACGATGTGCTAGTAGCAACATTATTATTATTATTGTTAATATTTGTTTTGTTTGCACTTGCCATCATTCGCCTTTTTTGCAACGCGAAGACGTCACCGAATAATATGTCATCGGCTGTTTGAGTTCGCTGTACCGATAACGTTTGTCGAGGTAACTAAGATCGATTACTGTAAATTTTTTCAGTTTTGTTTATTGAAGATGCAACATTGTTGTTTTTGATATTACTGCTTGCTATTTTGCTTTGTGTGTTTGTGTTACCGTACAAGTTGTCATCACTATTATCAACATCATCATCATCGGATTAGACAAAGTACACCTACTACGCCTATAATCGCTAAGAACGCTTGCTCATGGTTTATTCTATGATTGTGATAGTGGAAAAACAACGTAAGTTAAGTTTGACTACTAACGATACATAAATCATTTTTATCAATAAGATAGTTGTCCAAATAGCAGAAAAATGTATATTAGAACTTATTTATATTCAATTGAATAATTATCTCATTTTCTATTCATACGAATATATTTACACAAGTTTATTTTTATCATGCTATAATAAAATTATAGCATTATATTAGCCTTTACTTTATTTTTTGCATTAATGTTATATACATATATAAATTTTTTTGTTAATTACTAAAAATAATACATTAACATAACTTTTTTGACATCATGCGTGTGCATCACTTGCAACACTTGCATTGTGGCTATAAATAATATAATATAATGACATATTTATATTGTGAGAGATAAACACAGCTATTAACAACACAGAAATATATTTACATCTTTTTTTTTTGGTACAAACAGTATCACAGATCAAACAGAGAACGACTGAGCTAAAGAAAACAAAAGTACAATAGTTTCACTTCAATTATGCATGAGCGCATCAAATCTAACACATATCAAAAAAAAGTATTTTACAACAGATTAATTACAAAACTATATTTTCTTCTGTTTTATTAAAAAAATTGTGAGTTTTACTTAGTTTAACGACGTCGCTCAGCTTCTTCTTTTTCTTCGGGGTCGACTGGTGTGCCATCAAGACGCGTGAGTTTGGGTAAACGCTGCAGCATCATATATCGATACTCCTGGTTGCTACTGGCAGAGTTGCAAATTGGATTGTTAATAAATAGCACATCCGTTAACTATGGACACTGATTCGCTAATCGGTCAATCTCAGTCCAGCTGTTGATGAGGTTATTACTCATGTACAACGTCTTCAAGTTTTTCAGCTTGTCCAGACCTGTCAGCTTGTCAATCTTGTTATATGAAATCCACAACTGCTCTAGCTGAGGAATGTCAAGCTGTTCAATCTTGCGAATACTGTTACGTCCTAGTGACAAAATTTTCAGTTTCTTGAGCTACTTCAGGCCTGGACCTATCTTCTCAATCGCATTGGTGCTCAGACCTAAATGAACGCACTCTTTTAGCTGTGCAATGTCCTTGTCCATCTTTACAATGGGTGGTAACATGCCAATAAGCAACACTTTTTCTTGCTCAGCTGCGATTACCTTTGGAATGTTATCGCGTTCAAACTACGGTGCAGCTTCACATCGACGCCTGTACTCGGCATCCTCGAAACGGGCAATGGCTTCTTTGATAGACGTTGCTGTAGACATACGAGATATGTATGCAAATATATTTATCTGATAAAGTTGCTGAAGAAACGGAAAAATAACAGATGATAGCAAAATGTCAAGTAAAATATTAACTCTAAAATATCAATGGAGATATTAATTCCGTAATTAGCTTGAAATGCATGTATTCAAAATCACGTGCATACACACGACAAACACACAAAATAGGTAAATTTACACACAACTTATAGGATAAAAATTAATTTCAGAGAGTGTGTAATATGATCAACTATATATCTACATAAATAGCAGTACCAAAAGTTATAGCAGAGGTAAGAAGTATCAGAAGAAAAAAATACAAATGCAAAATATAAACATGTTGATGTCATTAAATTTGAAAATAACATAGTTGTGTCTTCTTACGTCAGTACACTTGTTGCTTAATTTCGTTTCCGTCTTCGCTGCTGTTGTTGTGGCTGTGGTGATTTATCTGTTGACTATATAATTGAATTATTATTACAAGCATCACTGTTCTAAACAACACTGTTACGCTTTCGTTTGCTTGTTGTTCTTGCTTTGCTTTGTACACATTACTACTGTACCTTTGCTGCATCATTATTATCATCAGTATCATCAGTATCACAAATTTAGCCTTTATTTTCTGTGGGTAGCAGTGATGTTATATTAGCTGCTTACGATTATTGTTATTATTCTACTAGTGTGTTACAATTGTGTATTGCACTTATTTGATTATTATCAATGTCGTCAACAGCAGTGCTTTACAACTGATCACTGTTGTTTGCTTTCATTTCGTCAATGGTGTTCAAACATAACTCTCTTGCTGTTTTGAAAATAGGTAATTTACATTCAGCATTGTTTCTAGCGAAGTTCTTATACACAGTAGAATTTTACATGTGAGTAGTCCAGTCATGTTTAACTTACTACTCTGCGCCTTATTCACCCACTTTTGCAGGTTATACCTCATGTTACTGTAATTATGGCTCAATATCATTCGTATTTGTTTGTTCAACCTATTACGGTTACCGTAGTTGCTTCACTAACATTTTTAGTGTGGACAAGTCGTACACTTGGCACTTGTCAACATAGTCGTAATCTGCTGGTACATGTGCCCGTTGTCGTATTTCACGCTTGTTTAAGTTTGTATGTTTACTAATATACTACTACAGTATAAAGTAATTATCCGTTCAACGATTGATTGCCTCAATGGCAGCATCTATGTTGCACTTCAGTTTTTATGGCAGCTCTGGGTCATACTTTGCATATTTTTCTCGTTAATTTGTCAGTTGTAGTTTACGCTGGACTAATGCATTTAGTTACTGTTGATCTTTCTGTATTTATGCATCACTGCCAACGCTAATTCTCAACGCATCTACTTCTGCTTTAATGGCATCATGCTGTTTTGTAGCCTATTATAATTATTTTTGAAGCTGTTCGGCATTTAGTATGAGCAACCGTGCTCGTTACACTTCAGCGGCAGAAATACGTTTTGCTTTATTACCGTTGTTGTTACCTATAAGAGAGGAAGAAGTAGCAATCTCATTAGGGTGGTCACGTTGTCACTGCGTCGGCGCAAATCACCAGAATAGTGTGTGAATGCCAACTTTGTCTTGCTGGATGCGGTTTTACGATACGAGCAATTACAGACACTATTCAATGCTCTGATACAGCACACCGGTATTCTTTGGAATAATGTTCATTAATTCTTTGAGAGTGTACGGGTGTGGGTGTGCGTGAAATCATTTCTCTACTTTTTCAATTTTCTATTCCATGGACAGGCCCTTCTTTTTGTTTGCACCACCACTAGTTTTATGCACCATCTGTGACAGTAAAGAAGAAGAATGGAAAAAAGAAGACAAACAAATATTTATTTGTGAAAACTATTATACAAAGTTAACTGTTCTATGAAAAAAGGAAAATATATTTTTTTAAAAAAAGATTAGAAGTTATATCAAATTTGTGAGACAAAAAATTACATAGTTTTCTTAACAACATAGGAAAACAGTATCAATATATAATTTTCTGAAGGTAATTATTGTTATTAGAACAACTATACTATTTTTTTTAAAAAAATGTTGATAAAGTATAACGATAAAACAAATTTAAAAAAAAAATAATATGATAATTTTTATAAAACAATCTAAAATATTTCAACATTCTATGTTATAAAATTAATATTTTTGAATTTATTATTTGTTACTTGTCAGTAAACAAATTTCTTATCCCTTTCATTACTCACTATCGCTATCGCTACTGACACAACTACTTTCTTCAGTGTCATCAACATCATGAATGCTGTCACTCTCACTCTCATCACGACTACGCTTTTTGCCTCTTGTGTTTTTTCCAACATTTTTTGTCTTACTGCTTTTCGCGTTGCCTTTGCCCTTGGCCTTAGTTTCGGTTGTTGTCTTTGTTTGTCGTTTACCTGCCGTAGCTCTCTTTGCACTATTACCACTGATATTATCTACTTTACCATTTTTAGCAGAACGACTAGTTTGTGCTTTTTGTTTGCCTTTAGTGTTGTTACTTGTAGCAACTTTACTTTTTATACTACTTTGTCGTTTCATCTACGCAATGGCTGCAGCTCGTCGTTTATCAATTTCGTCATTCATTTGATCATTCTCGTCATCGTCTTCATCGTCACTGGAATCACTAGAATCATTACTCTAGATACCTTTATGATTATTCTTCTTTGTCTTTTTGTTATTGTCATTTTGATTGCCTTGTGCTTCATCGTTCATGTCATCCTCATGACTCGTCTCCACATGCTTGATGGCACTCTTCACAAAGTTTTACATACAGTGTGTCTTGTTAAACTATCGCGTAAATGCGGTTTTAGTAGCTGTCGCAATACATGACAGTGGCAAAGATGAGGACGACACAGAAGTAGGCGAAGTCATCTTCTTGTAGTGTGGAATTGTCTGTATAAAATCTCAGTCATCACGCATCAAGTGATACTGATCCATTACTGTCATGACTTGCTCAATTCCGTCTTTACCATGCTCGGCCAGTGGCATCGTGAGTGGTAGTTATCATCCTAAGGGGATGTAATCCAATGCCACATCCTACTGTGTACCACTGATTCCACTGGCCAAGTTGGACGTCTGCATCGTGAGAAGTCGTAGCAGGCGTTTGTTTTTGTTAGCACTCGAGTTAAACCCAAGTCAGCCTGGGAACTTGACTGGACGTTGTCGGTCAAAGAACACCTGCTGGCCTGTAGCAAAGCTTTCATATCTGCCTCGGGTGTACAAACAAGGTGCGATGGAGGAGAGTAACACGTACGAACGTGCGGCACCTCAGTTTTGTTCATTGTACATCATTTTATGCGCGGCATCGCCGAACGACATGGAGGATGCGGCCGATTCGACACTGCTCATTCAATCACGGCCATCAACACTACACGGGTTAAAGTGCAAATAGTTTTACTGCACAAATAAGTCAATCAAATCGGCATTGTAGTAACAGATGCTCATTTCGTTAATCGTGTGCGTTTCTCCGTGTGAGGTGCCCTGCAGCAAAAAATACTACGCGGCTTCAAACAATCCCACATCGCCGTTCTTGAACGAGTTAATCGCACACTTGGCCAGTTGCCGCTGCTCTAACGATTTGGAGTTGACACATCAGAGTTGTAGACTATTCAGCATGTTGCGAATATCACTACCGGCACGTTTGATGATGTCTTGCAGTAGTGGCTTTGACAGGCTGATGCCTTATCGTGCCAGAATCTTTTCACACAAGTAATTTGCCACAATATTACACGGTGGACGAATAAAACGAATGTCCTCCACGTAGTTCATCAAACTTCGCAGCTTCGGGTGCCAGCGATCGTTACACGTACAGACAATTGGAATGGTGGTGGTGTGCTTGATCATCTCAATTACCTCACCCACTCCACCAATATCACACCCGTCTACCTCGTCCATCAACAAGAGCACCTTCACGTAGGACTGCGCGGATGAGGCAAACGTGGAGTTGTTAATTACATCACTAACGCGTTACCGAAGCGACTTGCGACTGCGAAAATCACTGGCGTTGTACTAGACAATCGCATAACCACATTCTCGAGCCACCACATACACCGAGGTGGTCTTACCTACACCCGGTGGGCCAGACAACAATGCTCCTTTCACAGTTTTACTTTACCTGTTAGTGCTGTTACTGCTTAGCGTGGAGTGTTGACTATCCGGCAGTGGTGTGGTGCTACGTGCAAATTACATGAGTCAGGCTTTGAGTTTGTTGGCACTGGTAGGGTAGCACATATCGGCAATAGTCTGTGGTGCATACTTGACAGATCATAGTTCGTTTAACTTATTTGCTGACGTACATTATTAATATTATTCATGCGAATGTCCTTGACCAAAATGATTAGCGGTGAGTTTGTCAGCATGAAGTGGGGCAAGTAGTGTTTGCTACGTCGAACGTGATCGAGATCGTGATCTGCTTTTACTACCACGTGCAGATGGTGATGTAGTTTGTACTGATGACCTGTGTAATGCCATTTTCTCAGATAAAAACAAAGTGCAAAAATAAGCAAACAAACAAGCGAAATGTCTCTATCCTTGAATGCTACAAAGATGCTACTAATAATAAATGTCTATTAAATTAATTTTGATGAAAAATATATATGTAAATTATTTGCATTCTGATTACGTGTAAAAAATTACAATTATGACATTATTACACGCAATATTTATAATCATCTATTTATCATCTTGTTTTTGCCTAGTGAGAAGTAAATATAAGCGCATGATAAGAATAGGGCTGAAGTACACAAAAAAAACCTTATTTTGTTTTGTATTGCCGTAAAAATAAACACCATCATTATTTGTGTGTGTATGTGTGTGCGTGTATACACGTAGGTAGTAATTGTAATTAATTTTTTACTCTAACTATTTCTACGAAAATTTGGTAGTAAATACACATATAAACAATAGCGCAACTTGCAAAGAAAAAGAATAATGTTGATTATCATCAATACATACACTAGTCATTTATAATATTATTATATTTTACACAAAAAAATAATATTGTAAGCGTTAATGTACAGATACAAGTACAAAAATAAACTATTCTAGTATGTAATCGCTTTCAAAAAGAAAATGGAGTGAAAAAATGTAAATTATATGATGATAAGATATCATTAAATAAACTGAATTGTCACAGATATTTATATATAAAAAGTGTTATAATAAATTTATTTATGATTAATTCAGTGTTTATGATGCCAACGGCTGCACATGAAATCGCTCCTTATAACTTTGTGTGTACAGGCTGTTTTTGCTTGATGTAGAAGTAATGACTGGTTTGGCTTCAAATTGTAAACTCTTCGCCTTGGTTGACCCGTTTGTGTTACTTGAACTTGTTATCGTCGCAGTTGCATCTGCGTTGGTGTTCTTTGACGTCAGTGAAAGCACCGACACCGGTTGTGCTGGTAGCGATACCGCTATCTGTGGTGGTGGTGATTGTATTTGTTTTTATTGTTGTTTCTTCTGCTGTTCACTACGAGAATCTGAAATAGGGGCTGCACCTTGCACACTTGATTGGTTTTGTTTTGTAGTTGCTTGTGTATTAGACGATGGTGCAGAAAGTGTCTATATGTTATTTGCGTTTATCTGTGATTGATAGTAGTGATGGTGCTTTTTATTATTTTTTATATGCGGTGGCTTTGGTATTTTATGATTACGACTCATTACACAGGCACTACTGCCAGAGGTTCAGACAAGCGGCTGCAAAGTTTTGCCTTATCCTACCACACCATACGAACTACTAACAAACGTGGGTAAGCTGGAAGTTGTGTTAGACAATATGGCCGATTGCTTTTGCGCAGACTGCTTGGCATGTTAGGAGGGCAATGATTTGTTGTTTGACATGGTGCTAACATCTTGCACTTTACTTTTATTCAGCTTTCTTTATTGTGATTGTTAGTGTTGCGATGATGGTGTTAAAAAAGATGAAGAAGACTGTATTTGAGGATTGTGCTGAATGTGTCGTTACACCACTTTTACTACTCGACTCGTGTCTCGACTATCGTTCATATTGAATGGCTCATTGTACAGCTGTACTGCATTGTTAATTTAGTTATACTTATTCGTGTTTAATGGAGTAGTACCTGTATAAACGGTGTATTGTTGTGGTGTTTGTGGGACTAGTGGTTCATGTCGAAGTTGATTATTTTGGCTATTGTTATTTGTTGATTGCGGAGTGACATGTCAAGTGTCATTCTTCCTCATAGACACAACTTTCACCATGGGCTATGGTGCAGAACGAGCGGCATGAAATGCTTTTCTCTTTTATTATTACTATTTCCTTTTTTGGTGTTTGGTATGTGTGTGATAGTTGTACAGATCATGGTGGTGTGGCTTAAAGAGCGAGCTAAATGGCTTCGGTGTGGCGTATTTCCTTCACCGACCATGATCCATGCGATGCATTTATGCTTCATCAACGCGTTCGTAGGTGCTAACTTTATTTTGGTTATAGTTTGGATTGCTTACGTAAGGCACTTGTGCTTGGACTGGTACAGCCACATTAGCAGCACTAGCAAACACAGGTGTAGTAAAACGATTGCCTGTTTCATTATTTGCTTTTTATTTCGTGATAGACGCAGAAGTAGATGATGTTATTATGGCATTACTTGCCATAGGTTGGGGTAAAATAGGAATGACAGCGGTTGGCACGTTTTCTTGTGAGGTAAGCGGAACCGATTAGATATTGGTACGTGGCGTAGATGCACGTGTTTTCGGTAAAAGTGAGCTATAGAGCAAACCTTTTTTCGTTTGACTGGTACTGGTGAGTGGGTTATTTGGTACAGTCGATTGAGCGGAGTGAAGTGCATCACTGGTGCTTTTCACTGCACTGACGCTGCTACGAGCATTTGGTGGTGCATTTGTAGGCTTATTGTAGTCATTCCTATTACTAATGGTGTTAGCAATAATATTATTATCATTTTTGTTGTTGTTTATGTTGTTAGGTACATAATGTACATTCACACTTGCTTCGGAAGGGGTAAATAAAAGTGGGTCATTCACATTGACAGCGATACGTCGAATAGGTGTGCTACGAAACGAAACTGCACCATCACTAACTGATGCAGATATTCTGTTATTATTATAGTACTTATCATTGCCAATTAGCTGTCGTTGTTGTTGTTGTTGTTGTTGTTGATTTAGGGAATAAGCAGGACGTGGAGGTGGGAAAGACAGCGAGGCTGGTCTATTGGCTATATTAGACTGTGACCCACTGGGGTAAATTAACTTTCGATCTTACACACTACCAGACAACGCTGGACGTAATGAGTAGGATCGACGATTAACACCACTACTACGACGATTATTAATATTTATATTATTATTCTTATTATGATAATTATTATTTTTGCTGTTATTTAATAACGTATTTGCATCGAGTGAGGTGGTTGGGTTCAAAGATGAGGTAAACTACTCACTGTTGCCCTGTCGAAAAGTTTGGGTGTAGGTGACTTGGCTCGGCACACGTGCACGTCGGTGTTTACGATAATGCATCTCATTACGTTCATTGTTGTCATCATTATTACTGCTAGTAGTAGTAGCACTACTTAAATTACTGCTGCTGCTGCTGCTGCTGTAATTTTATGAGATGATCGAACTGCACTACTAATACTACGAGGATGGTGGGTACGAATATGACCGACGTGTACTTTTTTTTGTTTTCTTGTTATTATTCTTGGCGTTTGCACTTTATTACACAACAAATAATTTACTAATGTCACTATCACTGCTATTTATATCTTTATGAGTTGTTGCCTTTTTCTTGTTATTGCTGGTGTGGTTTTGTCTATCATGTGCGTTGGTTTGATGCTACTGTGGTTTTCGTTATTTACCTAGTGCAGTTTGCTTATTTCCAGCTTTTTGAAAAGTATCTCCGCTTTTGGCCTTCTCACGTGAATTTGGCTTTGAGGTTTGCAGCTGTGGGTTGCCAGGAGTATCATCGTCTACCCCTTCATGGCTGTAACTTATTTATGCATGATGATGTGTTTCACTGTCATCATGCACATGTTCATTAATTTTTTTTGTGCGTGCATCACTTGTTAGACTGTTACGTCGACTACTGCCACTTTTACTAACAGCGTTAAAGTGGTTGTCATCTTTACCTTCATCCATTTTGGGCGAAGACAGAGAATGAAAGTGTTTTGGCTTGCTACCATGACTAGCATCATCTTTTTCAACTTGCCCATCTCGATCGTTATTGTTATTAGAAATATTACTATTCTACTTATGATCATGAATATTATTTTTGCTGGAAATGCTGTTTTTACGCTCTGCTGCAGGGCTACGGTAGTGATGTGGTGAAGATGACCGAGAGGAATTGTTTTTCAAAGCATTCAACTCACTATTTACCGTAGACGGAGTGTACAAGGCACGTGAATGAGGTAAATGTCCTGAATAATTATTATTAGTGTTGTTGCTATCAGCATTATTCTTCTCGTTGTCACTTTCAGCATTCAACTGATTTTCTTTCCCTTTCTTTCCTACATGTACATCATCTTTGTTTTCATTGTCTTTAGCATCATCATCATTATTGGCGTTTGTCATGATATTGTTATTTTACTTCATTACACTGTTTGTGTTTTTAGTTTCATAGTTATTGTTTATATTGTTGTTGTTGTTATTACTAACTGCATTGGTGGTGGTGAAGTTGTTTCGTCGATGCTGCTCATGCTCGATAATCCGCGGAGGCGGCACCGCAGAGGCGGAGGACCAGGTCTGCGGAAACGTGTTCGTCTACTGCTGATAGGCATCCTACCAGGTCTACCTCTCCGCCAACGCGCGATGGTTGATGCGTTCACTGGTGGAGTGATCTGCAGCATGGTAATACGGATCATGGCTATTACTACGATATTTATTAGAACGTTTATCATGAAAGCCAGTGCTGCTGCGGTTATTATTATTATTATTATTATTATTATTATTATTATTATTATTATTATTATTATTATTATTGTACATGTTATTATGACCGCTAGTGTTGTTTGCAGATGATACAGAGAACTACTATGACTTGGCAGATGAAAAATAATCTTCGTCATCTTAGTCTTCACCTTGGTCATTGTATTTGAAATTCTTGTTATTGTTTTTGTTGTTATTATTTCTTTTCCTGCTATTTCGCTTTTTGTGCTACTCAAACGATGAACTAGACGAACCAGCCTATTACGTGGTAGCGGTAGGGGTGTGTGCGTATTCGTTTGCTCGATCAACACTCATAGCATGTGATAATTTCTTCAATTCATTTTACAAAAACCCAGACGACTTCGTGTTACGTCCTTTATTATCACTATTATAATTATTTACTCCTCTCTTTTTGAGGTTTGTGCTATGACCATCGTTCTTCTTGCGTCGATGACGCTGACTAGTGTTACGCGGAGGGCCATAACGAGTCTGGCTTGAAGTTGTGTTATTGTTATTGTTTCTGTTGCCCTGTGAATGTGGTAGTGATGCACTATTGTCCATTTCATGGACTTCATCTACCACATCGTAACGTGGACTAAGTTTTGATTCATTGTGGGCGTTATGGTAAAGTACGTTATCATGACCCACAACAGATGATCATTATCGATCATTGGAGTACTAAACCACCACGGCAGTCGAATTACGCGATGATGAGGAAGGTTATGGTGATAAATAATTTTACTGTTGTCTTTTACGCTACTACTAGTGTTACTACTACTACTACTACTACAATTATTGCTGCTACGACGTAGACTAAAAAGAATCGACCGATGAGTATGTTTGTAGTCCTGCAGCAGAAACATGAGGAGACAGAAGTTGTTTGCCTTTACGTGCGTAATTGTTACTTTCAGCTGGAAGTAAGTCTGCAAATCGATAGGGCCTCAGCTTGTTAGCTGTGCGATGTCTAATTTCATTATCACTTACATTACTATTAATATTGTTATCATTGTCTGTGTGTGTGTCAAAGTAATAATTGTTATTCACGGTGATAGGACTGTTTTCACGCATCGGCAATTGCTGAAGTTGTTTCACTTGTGCCTCAACCAGCTACTTTACTGGAAATGGTTTGCCCTACCATGGACGTGCATGCACAGGAGACGTTTTCTTCTTTTTTATATTGTTATCATTGGTATGGCTACTTGCAAAACTATTATGTTTACTCAAACGATTTCGCCTGTGCTAATCAAGCTCGTCAAGGCGTTGTTTATTTTGCAATAACTGTAACTGACGAGCCACACGCGCGTGCGCGGCATTTTCGATCATTTACACTTCATCAGCAGCATCGGGTACGGGAGAAAGTGGCTGACCTAATCTGTGTATATATTATTGTCTATTACTGATGTTATGGCCTTCATTTTTACTACCATACTCATATTTATTATAGTAGGTCTAATGGATGTAGTGATTGTCGGTCTACAGTCTCATAAAGTCACTACGTGGACTAATCAGCTTAGTCTGGCTAAAACGTCGTTGTGTAAGTGTATTCTACGTGGGTGAGAGCAGCGGAGCAGCCGGTGCGGGTGATACGATTTGACGTTTGTTATCATAATTATCACCATTATTGTTATGTTTCATTCACTCGGTGATAATTCGCTACTCGGTTAGGCTGACATGGCTACGGAAACTAGTATTACCAATATTATTACTGTACTTGTGATTATCTGCTACGTAATTGCTTTGTCCACTTGCATAACTGATTGCACTGCTAAACGGCTGTGTAGCAGAGTGTGCATTATTAGATAAGATATTTGCAGCTCGTTATGACAGCCTGTGTGCAGGGTTGTACATGTTCTACACTACGTTAACTTTTCTATCATTATCATTATCATTATAATATTAATTATTTTTCTTATGGTGTATGCGTTGCCCTTTGTTGCTATCATGGTCATCTTACCAGCTTTGTCACGGACTTGTAGGCTGTGTAGAATGAAATGGGTTAACTTTGCTGTAATTTTGCCCTCTACTAACATTATTTGCATAAGACGATCCATTTTTTTGTAAGGCCTTGCCGTTTTGACGCTTGTTGCGTAGTTCACTACGTCCTTGCCATTACCTCTCATTGTTAATGTATTTGCTCTTACTGATTTTGTTGTTGTCATTCATGCTATCACTGTCATCAGTGTATTTGTTAATCATGTCGTCATGCTCGATCTCGTCAACCGCTCTGTCAACATCTGACGCGTACAAGAGTTGCTGTGCTATCATTTCCTCCTACACATCACTGCCAAGCTTATTGTTATAACTATTATCGTTATTATTTTTATGTTTATTGCTATACTTGTTCTTGTGTTTATTTTTTCGTTGGTTTGGTGTTCTATAATCGTACGTGGCATCGTTATATAATGATGTACTTGCACCATAATTATCTTTATATTTCCTTCTCTTCATTTCCGATGAGCTAAACGGTTGATGTTATCGACGATCTCGAGGACTACTGTGAAAAGTTTGCATATCTACTAATATCTTTTTTTTTCTTGTGTGTGTATTTTGCGTATGATATAAATCAAAGTAGGTATTCAGTTATTTTTTTTTAAGAGAGAAAATTTGCGTAGCTGTATATTATTACGCACTTATTTGACTTTAAGCTTAAAAAATGATTACAAACTAAATAGAATAAACCCCGTGAAAGAGAAGAACAAGAACACAAATAATTAACTGGCTAAGACAGAATTTTTAGGGCTGATTATTTTTGTTCGCGAAAAAATAGTGGCATATTTTTCTACATAATATTAGATTTCAGTCTAATTTATTTGACATAAAATATATGTTGAGGTAAAGTAATATGACAGAAAGAGAAATAATAAAGGACATAATTAAAGTAGATCTAATTAGACGTAAACTTAGTGTTACTGTGAGAAGCACGCACGACACAAAAGTCAATGCGCAAAATTGTACATTTCAGTTGCACTCACATTTCTGCTATCCTTGCTGTTATTATGATCCATCTATATCTATGCAATAAGATAATAAAAATAATTAAAGTTATTGTTGCTATGTTGCGATAGTGATGTGCTTGACAGGTGTGACGCGGATGGTGGTGCAGTGGCATGAAATAGCAGCAAAGCATGATTATCTCTCACCATAGAAAACACACCATGTGAGGTGAAGTACTAATTACTCTTTGTGTCACTATTATTATTGTTCGCACACATGAATGCAGAAGAACTAATAAGATGTGTAAATTTATGACGTAGCTTGTGTCGCGCATGCACTTGTGCATCATATTCCGTGTAAAGTGAAGAATTGATTAAAACTGGATTTGTTGTGAATGTTGCACTAGTCAAGTTTGCACTACGCGACGGTGCAGAGCTGCTTCGTTGTAATGTACGTTTACTATTTTGTTCTTGTGTTTGTGAGAGTGAAGCAGATATAGATAACGATTTATTTTGATTTCTATTTTATTGTGTTTGCTGAGTGTCTGCGACAAGAGAAGAGTGAGCAACACTGACAGACTTGGATCGTTGATGTGAACGTTGTTGTAATTGTTGTACTTGACGTGTTCAGCTGTGTAGGATGCACTCACTGTGATCCGCTACGTCATGTCGAATAATGTACAGCTGCATGAATTGTTCATGTTTGGCAATGTGTTATAGCGATGCACACGATGTAAACGGTGGTGATGTCAGTAGTGCATTCATCGACTTATTATACGCAATGTTGTAACTGTGACTTCGAGGCAAATATTATAACTGAGACAAGAATGAGTACAAACGAGGTGATGGCAATATGTATTTATTGATGTGGGTAAAGTGTTCCATTCACACCGGTAATAGGTGACCAAGAAAGTAACTTGTCGGAATGAGATGTTGTGTGGAGTGCAAAATGACAGCGGCAGTTCAATGCGTTGAGGTAGAATGAAAACCAAGGCCTATGTGTTCTACATTATCACCACCACCACGACGTTTCATCATGGTTGTTTTACATTCTGTGCTTTCCTTATTATTTATATCCTTGTTTCTCATATCAGGGCTACTTTCATTTATCATAAAGTGATCAAACAAGGAAAGCATCACATGATGGAATGAACTACTTGACGATGAACTTGTAATGGTATTGCTATCGTGAAATTTATCATGTTCTGACTATTATTATTAGTGGTTTTGACAAGATGACATAAATGCATGAAGCGCTACAAGTTGAAGTACATTGCTGTAATCCACATATTTACTTTTGTTGCTAACATTATAATTAGTGTTTTTGTATTGAAATGTATTGTCTGAGATGTGTATTGAATTATCATGTGCTGTATGACACAAACACTGACCATCATACCACACGGCCATGGCAACCAGTACGTAACGTGCAGACGAGTCCAATAATGATGAACTTGACTTAACATGGAACTAATTATTTTTATTATTATTTCTAGTGGTGTTATTTGATGTTAAATTTGTAGTAATAGGAACAGGTGATGTGAAAATGCACGAAGGAAGTTGTCGCATTGGCTACGGTAGTACATTCACAAACAACTCATGTAGTAAGTTAGTCATTTTACCACTATTACTGTACATTTTCCCACAGACATGATTCTCACACAACTGCCTTAGCAACTTTGCCAGCTGGGCACTATGTGAAATGGCTTGTAGTGCACTGCACAAGTTATGCACTATCCAATGTAACAGTTTTGTCAACTATTTACGATGATGCTACATTTTCTACTTTAAACTACAATCTAATCCTTCTACATTTCAACTATTTTAGTTTGTGTATTTGCCAGATGGAATGTATGAACAACCTTTGAGGCATGAGGTGTACATGATGTATAACATTAACATGGAATGAAGTGATGGTGCAATATGGGCAAATGGACTTTGGTGAAAGCTAAACACCGCAAGATACTAACCTTACAATAAATAATAGTAATAATAACAATTATATTATGTATTATTATCAGTTTCATCCTCATCAACATTATCATTAAACACATTATTCTTTTACGAAGTTGTGTTACTAGGTATAGTATTGTTACTTTTATATATATTTGTGACACCGTTATTATGTGTTGTTCACTTGTCATTGTGACGTGTTCTACTTACACTTGTTGCAGAACATATAAGGCCATCATACATGCAGACCTAGTGTTGGTCGTACGAGTTGTAACTGTGTCTTTGAGAACATTTGTTGTTGTCTTTATTGATGACATTATTATTTCTATATGTTAATGCTAGTTTGGCGCCACAATGCACAGCGATAAGATGCAATCTACTCTTTAGCTATAACTGCTTACTCATTTAGTTATCATAATCATCATTGTTGTTATTGTTATTACAACATGAACAATATTGCATGTTCAAATTTTACTGTAATAAATGCTATACGTGTATAATTTGTGATGCACTTATGTCACTTCTGCCATCTATAATTACTGTTAATGGTAACAATTACACCTCGATCATTGTAGTAAACGTCTTTTTTTTGTCACTACTATAAAAAAATTACAAAGTAAATCTGTATCAGGAGTAATTACTTGTTTTGATGTTAATTTAAAAATGAAAAATCACAATAAGTCAAAAAAGCTTGATATTAATAATATAAAGCAAACGTGAATTATATTTTTTGTAAAAAGCTCTAATATATCTACTCTACTTACGAAACAAATTATACAATGTACACATGACGTAATTAGATTAACGACGTAAAAATTAAAATCAAGTAATATATATTTAGCTGAGTAGAAAGAAAAATGATAGTGTACACTTCTATAATGTTTATTTTATTGTAAATGTGAACATCTTATTATACATAATTATGTATTAATGTGTGTTGGCAATATTATAAATTTTATTTGTGTTGTGATAAAGTGTTCATTGTGCATTGCTGCAAAAGTCTGTCTGCATTGCGCATCTTCTATTTGCTATCTCGAAGAGCCTGTCGTATTGCTCGTTTAGCCTTTGCACTGTAGACATTGCTCACAACAACATTACTACTTGTGCTACTGTTATTACCGTCTATCAAATTACTATTGTTAGCACTGATGGCATTGTCATTGTACGACTACACATCAATCATTGTGTTTGCTGTAATGTCTTTCAGTGCATCACATATTACTGATTTAGCAGGCAAATGTGGTGGCTATCGTAGAGGCTTTTCATCTTATTGGTGTAATACTCCTTTATCAGCCAGTGTTTTGTATTACTCACAATTTTTTCATGGTGTAATTGCATCTATGTGAGTATATTCTTGCACAGTATTCTATACATTACTCTTTTCATTTTCTACAACATAAGCGTTATCATTTTAGTGAATAACACTATTATCACCATTACAACTGTTACTATTGTTGGTATTACTACGTGAGCGAGATAATCGTAACTGACTCGTGTGTGTTTGTCGCACTGGGATTGACGGCCTGTATCGGAAAATCGGTTTTGTGTAATTACTCATTTGCTCTTTCTGTAACGGTGTGGTTGTTGCTGACTAATACACTTATTTAATATTTTATCACTTGTCTTATTAGTGTTATTGTGATGGTAATTCATTGTTGCCTTTACCTTAGTATCTACGATGCATTCGAATACTAGAGTGTGTAGGCAACATATGATGCTTGATAGCTGAGCTGCTTTTTGTGTAATTGTGATTTTTGTTATTTTGCACTGTTATATCGTCGTTGTAGTTGTCAAGACGTGCACACGTCTCGCACAATCGACGGTGATGTGTTTGATGAACAAGATTTGTAAAATTTGTTTCTGTGTTGTGTGTAGCCATGGCATTATTATAATTATTATGTTAGGTTGCACTCTTTTATGGTTGTTAAAATGAATATTACTCATACTTTTGCGTTTGCTATCACGACTACAATGTAGGGGAGTGCGATGAGGTAATGAGTTGTGTTAAAGACGGAGCAGGGTGTGCATTATAACGTCTTTTGTTAGGTGCATTGTCTACTGTACCTGGTAATACGGATTGACGTTTAATAAACAATACTGCTCTTGCCTTTTATTGATCTGTCTACTAATGTGTAGTACGATGTTAATTTACAATGTTGTTTGTGTCGTATGCTTTGTGTTCTTGCCTATTTTCTGATATCTATTAGTTATTTTGTTTTACTACTTTCTTTATATTATTATTACTATTATTTTACAAATTACTATCACGCTGCTCTAGTTGCAAATTTGTACGTTACATACAGTTGAGCACCTATCGCATTTCAAATGCCATCACACGTGAATGATGCTTGAGTGCATTTATTTGTGCCTCACGTTGTACACTCTCATGCATCGCAGTAGCTAAGATTTGAACATTGTTTGCAATAATGTCCTACGGCACACCATGCAGCAGCGCAGCATCGATCAATCGCAGAATATCACATGACATTCACTGCCCATCTTCATTGTCTAAAACACTGTCATCGACTATAACGTTATTTTTACCTTTTCACTTCATCTTGTTGCCTTTCGTACCATTCGCTTCACTTTCCTTCTTTTCATTGCTTTTGTGAATATACTATTTGTTTTTTGTGTTGTCTTCGTATGGCAGGTATGTCTACGATTATTACTATGACTATGATGACTATTAAGATGATGCTTACGATAATATTTACTACTTTCTTTTTTGTTGTAATATTTTACGCTTTCTATTTTTATGGTTGTTAAAAAGATGACTGTTTAGTAGGCCATCATTGTGCTGTGCTTGACGTATAATTTACTTATCACCATGACTTCCATATCATCTTGTAATATTTTCTTTCTCATTATCAATTGCTTGCAGCGATTTGTTTAACTTGGCCATCAGTGTACTTTTGTAATATGGTAGTGACATATTTATTATTTCCTTTGCAAAGGTATAATTGGAGGAAAAAAAACCCAAGAATAAACGAAAATTTTCACAAAAAAAATAAGATGATATTATAAAAGCTGAAAATTACTGCACAATACACGAAGCAAATAGTTATATTCTAAAAACGAACATAAATCGTTAATTACAAGTATAGTTGCAAATTTAACATCGCTATAATACACACACACAAGAAAAATATATATTATTTTTATCTTACTTACACTGATTTTGCAAACAGACCTTTTTCATGTACAGCCTCACGCAACGCAATCGCATGATGTAGAATAAAATGAGGCTTGATTGGTGGCAAATGATTGAGTCGATTCAGTATGGTGCTCTTATCACTCTACAGTAACTCCTATGCCATTTCATTGAGAATGGCAAGAATGACATATGGGTGTAAACCAAAGTTCACTTTACTACGCATGGCTTTGTTATTACTACCATTCTTGTTATTATTAATGCTGCTGCTGCTGCTGCCTCCACTATATCTAACATATTCATTCTATTCATCAATAAGCTAATCATAAACGTAATCATCACTTTGATAGTTATCATTTTCATCGTCATTGTTATCACTACAATCACTATTATCTGCAGATTGTGTTCGAGTAGGATGATGTGCATTTTGATCCTTCAATGCAGATCTTGTCAAGGTATCACTATTTGCACTACTGCTACTATTAGTATTATTATTATTGTTGTTAATATTATAAACGTTGTTCATGCTCAGGCTGGTGTTGTGGACACTATTGGTGTTGCTGCTGTTATTACTTGTATTAGTAGAGATGATGGCAAAGTTGTACAAGTCCGCCAAATAGTAATCTCACAATTGCAACAAATCCTCTCAGTGCTGCAGACGTCCGGCGAGTAAGGAACTCAGCAGGACGGGCACCCACTCCAGCAGTGTCACCGCTTCTCTGAAAAAATGATCATACAATGCCCGATTACATGACTTGAAGATCATCATGAAATTGCCACAGTGTCACTGCATCGCTCGTGAGGATTGCAAAACGTTAAAGTAGTGCGTGAGTGCATCGTACATGTTCAGTGTACAGTGAAACACCTGTGAGTCAAGCTTTATACTACTCATCCCACCACCACCACCACTGCTATTCTTATTCGTTTCATAATTTGCATTCATTTGATCTTGAGTTGCATAATTTGAATTTTTACGATGCACTGCATTTTAATTATCTTGACCTTCTTTGTTGTTATTCTTGTTTTCATGGAACGTTTGATTATAATTATTGCTGTCACGATAGCTATTAATTACTTTTACCACCGTCATATCATGGTAGTGAAACACATGATCGAGTGTAAGCACCAGACGTGTAATGACATCAACGTGTAATGGAGAAATGGCATTGTACAAGACATGTAACGCACTCAGTACATTCTACACACCGTGTCTACGTTGAGCCGAGTAGCGGTACGGAAGGCGATGTCGAATGTTAAGTAGTGCATTTGCCCAGGCAGTGTGTGAGGCAATCAAATTGATTTCATCGGAGCAGCGTGGCATAGAGTGCAAATGATTGTTATTACTACAACTGTTCATAGTTTCTGTTTTACAACTCAATGGGTGATCATTACTTCCTTTTTATCCGTTAAACGTACTTTTGTTTTTATTATTATCCCTCTTATCATTTCTATCTGGTTTATTCTGATAGTATTATTTCACTTTACTTCATTCACGAGTGAAGTCATTTGTTGAGTTTGACGGGCATGTTGCATAACTGTTATTAGCCAGTGTAATCATGTTACTCGTGGTTCGATAAAGACTTCCTACTTGTGGTCTACCATAATCAATACTTCCTATTTTGTTTGCCTGTAATCACCCCAAGCCACGCTCTACTGCACCGGCAAAAAGCGAAAGCGAAAGCGACGCAATTTACTTTGACTTATTTACGTCTTACTACATGTCATCCATGGAAGGTAAACTGTTATTGATAATATTGTTCGTACACATGTTTGCATTTGCGTTAGTACCGTGCACTGCACATAATAATGCTGCTGAAGATGATGATGTTGATATTGATGATGGTGACGGAGATGCGTTTTACATTGCGTGTTTCTTACTATTCATCACGTCAAAACTATCATTCTTGTTGTGAGTAGTAACACCACTCCTATTATTATTGCTATAGTTATTTGTCTTATTGATCGTACTGGAGGTAACCGCACGACCAAGTCACATTTGCGATAATGGTGAGTTGACTAGTTGCTCAAAGTCATGCTCTTGACTTCGTTCTAGTGTCATCTATGTGCTCTTGTCAATGTACGAAACACCGAGTAGATAGCGATAGACTTGTGGTCGATACGCGGGTGGAATGCCCAGTCGAGCCGCTTCACGGAGTTTAATCAGGTTTACACGAACTTCCACATCGAGCAACTCGTCAAAAATTTGACCTTGCAAATTCATTATTTATATTTTACTGTTATTAACTTACTAACAAACAACTAAATAAAACTATGTATGTTTGTGTGAATGTTGTTGAGTTTAGTGTGAGAAAATCAAAAAATTTTAACATATAAATACAAAAAGTAAGAAAGAAAAGGTAAATATTTTTCCACATCATAGCTTACATAAAAAATAATATCTATTTATTAATTGACTGTAATCACAAGACTTTGACTTTACATTTAGGTATGTTGACATATTTGCAATCTCATGCATCAGTTGTAATTGGTTGTCATTTTCGTATTATTATTACAGCTAATTGTTAATAGTTAATGTTACTTTGTAATTTATTATATTTGTACTGCAGTGCTTTTTTTGTGGTTTTTTTCACCTCTATCATTTTTTGTATGTATTATGACATTTATATGGTGATGCATTTCTCACTGCATCTCAATAACAGTTTGACTGTGTACCTCACACTCCTTCTTTTTTGCAATTAATTTATGTTGTGAAATCGTATGTATTATGTTATCAAGCATTTTGTTTCACACACAAGAAAAAAAACCCACGAAGAAGAGTAGAAAATAAGTAACATTGATTATAAGGACAAACTATGTTAGAAAACTATATAAAAGTAGAATTTTTTATTTTAGTTTTGACGTCGAAACTTATTTATGACTTGGCCTTTTTTTGTTAAATTAATTTTGATTTACATGTTTATGCTTAATAGCGCTCCTCGTACTCGCGATGAAAGATGCGCTAAGGCATTGACCAGACATTTTCCTTGATTGCCAGTGTAACTTCTTCATTGAAATATTTTTTACTGTCTTCAAGCAGTTTGGCCTTCTTGCTACTGTCACTCAGCTCTACTGTGTTGCCGGTGCCATAGTAGTGATCTGCAAGTATCTGCTTTTCCGCACTGACGGCAATCATCTGAAACACAGAAAGCACAATGGCAGCAGAGTACAAGGGCCACAAACGCGATGTCAAATACTCATACACGGTCATCCCACCAGTAATAACACTGTGGTACACTTTCCGCAAATGTAACTTTTCTACAAATTTTGACATGGTTCTTTTATCAACTGTAAAAATATGTGTGAGTAGACTATTTCTTAACAATTTCTCTGTAAAAAGAAATAATAAAGTGTAATGTACGGTACATCAATATAACAGAAAGAAAAAAGTTGAGCAATGACTAGCAGTATATATTTATAAATATTATACACAAACAATATATACGATATAAATTTACAAAAGAGAGCAATGTAACTTTAATTTAAATAGTTTTGTCTTTGTGTAGAGAGAAATTATAAACTTTAGAAATAAGCCAATCTATATCTATATGACACAAATAATAACTTTATTTGTAATCTATCTTTAATAAGTTTTTATTTTCACTTTTTCTAACTGAGTATCATTATTAATTAATTATTCGTCAGCACCTTTATTGTCATCATTGTCATTATCATCATCTTCATCATCATCATCAGCATACAAATCTATTATAATGATGGTGTCATTGGCAGCGATAACGATAAACTCACGTGCCTTGCTTACACTAACGCAAACTTGTGATGCTGAGAATGCACGCAGGCCTTGTATCAATACCGTTTGTTTACCTGTAAAGGTGTTGTGCTTTTGACTCATGCCATGTTAATCGTTTTCATCCTTGCAGCAAATGTTATCATCGTTTTCATTTTCAGCTTTACGTTCTTTCATTGTGATTACTTCCACAGAGGAGTTTGACTTGCCATTTCCTTAATTTGCATTATTTGATGCATTGCAATACACCACAAACAAATGTCTGCCGTCGTCCAAATAACAATAATACACAATCTAACTTTGACATGGACTATTGACATTACTACTGCTAGCATTAATGGTCTGTGTTCTTGATGAAGTGTATAAATTTTACACTAATGCAGTAGATTTTATTTGTAAATTTGTACTACCACTGTAGTCACGCTTTGCATCATATGGATTACTATTGTAACTATTAATGGCCTAATATGTGCGTTGATAACAATGTAATCTACTGTTCATACTTTTATTGTTATGCTATACTTTATTATTGCAATGTAATGGTGGTGTAATTGTGTAGCATGCAAATAATCTGTTTTACTTAGTTTACTACTCGTACTGCATACTTGCAGTTTCATTGATAGCTTTGTATCTAGACGGCACAATGTTAAGATCGATGAATGCTAAATCGATTGACTCCTAATTATTGTTATTATCAAATAACACTTGTTGTATATAACACTTACTAAAGTCATCATCTTTCTTGCTGTTGACATTTCTATTATTGTTAGTTTCATTGTGTTAGTAATCAACACATGTACTTTTATTTTGTGTAAAACACAATAATTGCTATTGGCCGCTATGTACCTATTTTATACTTGATGTAAGTTGTGCAAGTGCCTACAGAGCTCATTACTGATTATCTTTGTAGTACGTCTGAAAATTGTTAAGGAAGTCAAACAGTGATGGATGTCACTATGCAGACAATGGCTATACATTGTACACAACTCCAGGACGATATCACTTGAGCGGTGTACTTTGCTCCGTATCATTAGTCATATCATCATTATAACAAGACTAATTACAATTGAAATTCTTTTTAATACCACCCAACTCATCAATATCAAAGCCTACATCTTACTAAACAACCTTTTATACTTATTGCGCTGTCGAAGATGACACTACATTTGATGCAACTGCAGTAGTCTCTTCATTACTATCGTTATTGTTCTTATTTTTACTTTTACTAGTATTAACACTTTGATGGCGTTACATAATTATCTTTTGCAGCTCCACCTCATCGCATGCATTCAGCAACAAGGAACTACGTTGTACTAATCAATGAAGAAGATGATCAACATGTCGTGCCTACACGATCAAATTGCGCACAATAAAATGTTCACAATTATGTGTTACTTCACCAATATCTTCAACAAGTTTTGCAAAATATTATTTGTTCATGTTATGGTTTTCACATCTACTGTTGTTGTTGATGTTTATGTTCAGTGTAGAATGTATGTTTATTGCACTGGATGCTAGTTACAATGCAACACGCAAGTGAGGCAAAACCAAATGTCTCATTAGTGCCTTCATGTGTTCGGCTTACATGGCAATTTATTTTTTACGTTGCCATAACGTTGGTAAATTCAGTGTACACAAGTACGACAACAAACGCACCTCATCTAGCATAACGCATCGCTCAACTAACAATTACGCAATAACGTATGCAAACTTGTGCAATTGTAGTTGTGATATAAACAAGGTAGGAATTACGTACTGCGTTCATTTGCCGATAATCTTACGTGCCAAGTGGAGTGCGAAGAGCGAGTGCTAGGCTACACACACTCACGTAAGCAATGGTGTCTGTGCATTTTTTGTAGTGATAGATATGGCAGGATTAATGGCATGATTGCTTGCAAATAAAATTTGTTGTAACTTTTGTCTTACATTCACTTTGTAAAAGTGACTTACAACATACTTGGTACAAGGAGAAATAGCTCTTTATTCATCTTCTAAATTATCAAGGTAACTTTGCTTTTCTGTATTGATCTATGATGTGTTTTGCACGACAAGGTACAAAACGGTGTCTAAACAACTTGTTACTTCATTATTATTTTCATTACTACTATTGCATTTCCTATGATTGACATGATTTGCATCGTGCAACAAGGCCAACAAATCTGCAGGTGTAATATTACTAAATTTGTGTAACAGTTTATCTTTGTTAACACAAATATACTCATCATATTATTATTATTTGTTGTATTCATCATTATTATTATTATTATTACTATTATTATTATTGTGCTCAAATGACACAACAAATTGGGTAATGTGAGCTGAGCTACTACAACTTCGCTTTTCGAAATTGCTGTTACTATTCATAACGTCATAACTTTCACTATCTGCAAGTGATTTACGGAGAGGTAATGCTAAGTTATTACAATCAAAACACTTTATGCAGTGCACCTCACGAAGACCACCTAATACAACATGTAGCATACCGGTTCTTGTGAGAACAAGCAGCAGAGGCAATGGTACTGTATTGCTGCAATTTGTAGCTGTTCTCATATCATCATCATGACTATGATAACTATACGAATTGTGAACTTGATGTAACGTTGTGTGTGGCTAATCTAACAAGTGCATTTATGCAAATAGTGCGTTCGTAAAGGGAGGCAGTGCCACATGCATGGCCAGATTGCGATACACATGCTGTACAGCATCATGTAATGTTGTGTTGCATGTGCTAGAGACAGGTAAAGTGGTTCATGTTATGGCAATAATTTTAAGTTGTAATTCGCTATTGCAATTTGACTCATCCGTACAACAAACACCAGATGAGTTTTACTATGACAAACATATTGTTTTCAGATTCAGTAACGATTATCTATCTCATTGTTGTAAGTTGCGTTATACTTCACTTATTTCTACATTTTGCTGACGCTATACTTCTCTCAATTATCATCTCTCTTACTTTTGTTGTGCATTTTATGCTAATTATTAAATAGTATTTGAGGCATTAAATTTATTTGACTGTTATGCAAATATAATACGACGTACAACTTCTGCGCTTTACACATCAATTAGCCAGATTGAGTTGTCTGGCAGAACAAGTGTAAACAATCTACCTGATGGTGATCAACATGCTTGCATAGTCATTTTATTTACACAGCTACTGTGATTACTATTATTTTTGAGATGACTAACAATATGTGCTTTGTTGATTGATGCGTTATTATTGTGATTGATTGGCGCACAGATTACAAACGTGGCAAGTACAGTTAGTGTGGTAGATCGATAAATTAGTAGCCGTGTCGGAGTAACCATGGCAAATAAATTCATGTTGGGACATGACGAGACTAATAAAATAGTCTCATGAAAAAGTTTTGTGTGCAACACTTTCATTACGTTAGAGGTTTTATTCTGATGTGTTGACTATTTGTAAAAAAAAACAACTATATTGTAAAAAACTAGTCAAAAGAAAAACAACTTTAATTTAGTGATCAGAAAATAGATTACAAAGATTATAAAATTTACTATTTTTTTCATTTACACAATGTCAAAATAATTGTTGCTGATAAGAAAATTATATAATACAATTGAATATAATAGATTTTATTTTATTTATATAGTGTGACATTGTTGTTACATGATTACTTTTTCCATAATGTCCAGATGCCAGTACATTCATGTAACACCGGCGATTGCTACGTTGCCGAAGATTGCAATGAAGTTTGCCGTTGTGCCATCAGCTAGGACATGGAGCTGCCAAAGAAGAAATGGGTAAGTCTCACCGCTTCTGCTATACTACGAAAATGATAATCCGTTTGTACTCACTTTAGTTCAAAGCCGAACTACTACACAAGCCACTCCATCATGACATTTTGTCGACTAGGCCCGATGCTGTTTGTGCCTAATGTTTAAATAATTACCAGAGCCGATGACGTACACGGCACATCGTGTGAATTGTCTGTCTTTGGCTCTTGTTATTTCACCTAGCATTATTCTTACTGCTGTGGTATTCATGATGATTGTGATGTCTACAATAAAGTTAATAACTACGTTATTATTCGCCTGACGGCATCTTGTCATTTGCATGTGTCATTTCAGCTTTACCGCATGACATACGAAAGTGATCAAGCACAGACAATGAGTGAGACAGGAGAATGAGCATGACGTGTAAAACAACCTTACATAATATCATGATAACTGCAAAGCTGCAGATGCAATGTTTTGGTTACATTGTCTTTGCTATTAATATTTTTGCTGTGCAGATGTAATTTTTATGACTTGTCACAAGTTGTATTGCATTGATAAAACAAATTAGTTGAAGGCAAAGCCGTCAATGATGTTTGTTTAGCTTGTTAATTGCTATTTGTATTAGATAATTTGGAACAGTAAAGTTATTCAGAAGTTTAATGTGTAGCAGACAGGTACTAGATATATAACGCACATGATAAATGATCATTATGTGCCTTATCAACGTTTACTAATTCTTAATTTTTTCTTGTATTTTATTTTGTTCTTACTTTGCATTCAGATATTGAATTATGTGTTGTGGATTGTAGTGGTAGAGAATGAGAAACTGAAGAGGACGCTACACTCTTCGCTACATTTACAACACATCGTTGTAACATTGGTAATGCAATGTCGTAGGCGTAGAAGTGTTGTACATGCGGACTTTGCGCAAGCATAGAAGCTATTCGGCCTGTACCACAACCAACATCCATAACCGACAGTGCTGGAAACAAAACAGATTGGTCTTATTTCGATTACAATTTGTTTGGTGCCTAAATGTGTTGCTTGTGCCTTCGTGATGACAACAAGCGTGGAAGTATGGTGTCGTGTAGATACTAATTAATAGCGCTACAATCATGCCGTTGCATGAGTGCATCGTATGCATCAGGAAATCGCTTGTACATTTCCAGTGTACCCACTTTGAACGCTGGTACAACTTTCATGTCAATGTTTTTTCACTATTACTACTTTCTCAATAAACAGCCTTGTTTATTGCCATGTTATGACGCTCTTCAGACTCGCTACACCTCAGCACGTAGCTTGCGTGTGAAGAATGGTGTCTTTGCACTATTTTTGGTCTATTTGTGTTCTAGCTTTTGCTCTGTACGATGTTCTTGTTGCTTCTTTTACTACTACAATCTCTGCTATTGTTTATAACGCTTATACATTATATTGCTGTTTGTCATTTGGTCGTCTTGCATAAGCGTAATTATTTTAATTATTTGATTGAAACTAGGGAAGAAAATATTTACGTTGAAAAGTATAATTAAATAGTAAATATAAAAAATAAAAGTAAATTAACGGTAAATTTTTATTAACAACATAGAAAAATAAAACAATAAAAAAGTCAAAGAGTGTACAACTACAATTATAAGGGTATTGATAATTTTGTTTATCAAATAATGAAATTACAACAGAAGGTGATGTGTTGACGTCTATGTTTATGTAAAAAAGAACACATTCTAATAAAATACTTTATAAACAACATATTTTTTTTATAATATTAGTAAATATAAATAGTATAACTATCTTACTTTAACGAATTCTATAAATGAGTGTACGCTGTTTACGCCACTCCAACTCCTACCGCTTCACCATCGCGTAAATGGCACGATCTACCAACTTTGCATCAAACCCCATTCGCGCCATCTACGACAGTACTCGATTATGCTACACAGTTGCCCCCAGGGCAATACGACGTCGTAGTGCTTCCTCCACACGCAAGATAATCTCACTCTGGGCTTCGGTCAAGGTCTGATCGGCAATTCCACTCTGAATAGCGTCTACGGTGGCCGTCTTGAAGAGACGAATCGCCTACAGGGCATCTTATCGTGTGGCCAGCACACTCAATCGCATTCGGGCAAGTGATTCTGTGATTCGAATCATACTCTCTAACTGTCGAGCTGTAATTTGTATAATAGGCGCCTGTCCACTACGATTATGACCACCACTACCACTACTCGTCGTATTATACAGACCATTAGCGTGTGAAGGTGAAGACGATGAATAAGAAGAAACAGACTACAGTGTCTGACGGTGTGCATCACGTCGTACCTGAACATAAAAATCTAACAAGATGGTCATTGCCTACTACGAGAGTAACGGGAAACACGTCGCACGAGCGTAGGAAATGTATTTGGTGAAAAAGGCTCGTTACACCAATGCTTCACTACCCGATGAAGACGACATACCTGGTCTACTCATTCCAGTAATATTATTATTATTGTTATTACTGTTGTTACCAAAGCCATTATTGGCTCCTTTGTGCAAATTCACCACATGCTGTGCTAATCGGTTGTCCAGCTATGGGTTGTGTGGGTCAATGACTTTGAAAATAAGGTCAAACCGAGACAAGATTGAGCCCTGAAAATCCATCTGATCCTCATTGGACCGAAGAGGATCATAGCTGCCCAGTGTTGGGTTTGCCGCTGCCAACACCGCCGTTCTGCTGTTTAGCATCGTGGTTAAGTTGGCCTTGGCGATCGAGATGGTCTGCTGCTCCATCGCCTCATGAATCGCCACCTGATCCTGCTCCCGCATCTTATCAAACTCATCAATGCAAACCACCCCGCCATCGGCTAGCACCATCGAACCAGCCTCTAACACAAAGTCACCATTACCGTTTGAGATCACCGCGGCGGTCAACCCAGCCGCACTGCTGCCCTTTCCCGAGGTGTAAATCCCAATAGGGGCTACTTTCTCTGTAAACTTCAGCAGTTGTGATTTGGCGGTAGACGGGTCACCGACAAACAAGACGTTCATGTCCCCACGCAGGTAGTTACTACCTTGCCGTTTACGCGTACCACCAAAGAGCAAACACACAATCGCCCGTTTCTGATCGGCTAACCCGTAAATAGCCGGGTCAATGCTCTGGGCAAGTTGCTGGTACACACTGCCACTCTTGGCAAACGTTTTAAATGCTACTTCTTACTATGGTTGCCAGGTAAGCGAGGAGCGAGAGCGAATACGAGTAGAGTAGTTATGGTTGACACTAATCACCTCCATTCCACTCTGTGCACTGGGTGTTAGGTACATTAGTCCCACACAGCGTAGGTATTGGGCTCGTAATCCAACGGTACTCCGTCCATTTTTACTGTGGCTGTTGTTTCGTTTCTCATGCTATAGATTACCTTTCTTCTATTGTACAGAGACAATCCCAGCGAGCTGAACACGAGCTCCAGGACTCACCCGATCCACCAAGTAACGATCCACCACCACCGTCACATGACGAGGTAACTAACCCGTAGGGACATCTTCGGGCAGCTCTTGTAATTTCAAAATTTGCTGATCCTCATAGCTGCACTACGTTGGTAAAATGACATATGGGTTAGGCCGGCATCGACGGTTGCCTGTTCGTGAAGCATTAGGGTTATTAAGGTTTCCATTGCTATTGCCCATGCCCATCGAGTTCATACCATTTTCATTCATGGCAGAGGTCATGTTGCCATTTTACAGACACTGCGGTGGCAAATCCACGGTGCGTCCTCCGCTGATAACCGCTTTACTGTGGCAGCTGGTGCATTGAATGACCGCACGTACACACCGTGCATGGGAGGCGCTCGACTTCACCACAATCCCGGTAACGGCGACCAACTTCGAGACAGCGGCCTGGGCTAACTGGCGAAGTGGGATGGGTGGTATGCCTCAGAAGAGCTGTACCTGAATACTACCCTGTCTACTCGCCAAGGTCATATTGGTGAGGGAGGTGGCTAAGGACTGGGTAGGGGCAAGGACAAGTTTACGCTGCAGTGCCAACTCTCACACCCCACTCTACATGAGTGGTAAGGCACGGGTTTGGTTGTGTTGTAATGCGTTAAACAACTAGCCACTAAACTGCTGTACGTGTTTCATTTGTACCTCGATGAAAAACAAACCCGCCGCTAAGTGTTGTCGTAGCATTTACATGTAAATAAAGCTGTTGTGTACACGGAAGTGCTCGATAAACTACATGGACAGCAAACGAAGGTCATGCACCTATGCCGCTGCCGCTGCTGCAGATGATGAAAAAGTTCCGTCCATGTTATTACCGTCTCGCATATTGCCATTTGCGATACCGTCATTGTCATCCTCGTTGGGCATAAAAGATGCACCGTGGATATTGGTGACGTGGACTAGACCAACGTCAGGCTACATGAATTACTGTAGCTGTTATCTATATGTGTTTTTATATTTCGTATCTATGTTTCAAGCTTATAAAATTTTTATTTTTAGTCTAGTAGTCTGTGCTTATGTGTGTGTGTATATGAAAGTTATAAAAAAACTAATTAATTTGTATAGTGATATGTAAACGTTAAATAGTTTATCTTAATTTTCACAAAAAATATGTAAATAACAAAATTTTGTGTCTTTTATAATGATAGTGCATTTGTAAAATGATACAAAATAATTGCAGTAAAATCAAAATTATTGATTTGTTGTAAATATATATCTTTAAAATTATTTTTTTTCAATATTGTGTTACTCACTTCTTTTATGTGATAAATTATTTTTATGTTTACAATTATTATTTAGTGTTAACACTACTTGTAAAGTTACGTGCACCTTGCAGGAGCTAAGCTTTATTGTAATCATCAAACGGATTAGCCTCACTTAGCACGAGTGAGTCATTGTCAAGCACTCCATTGATAAATTTCTCAACTAGCAATGGCAACAGTCAGCTAGTCATCGCCTCAAACAACGTCACATAGTGTAAGTTGTGAAAGGCAATCATCTATGGCACGCGTAATCGACTGTCACACTGTTTGTACATGTAGAATTTCACCACCATCAGCAGTGCGATTCGTTTACGAACAAAGCACAAGGCGTTGTGTATACCGTTTTGTACATAATACATGGCATTATTACGTAATGCCAACTCATACAAGGTCATATTAGCTGATCGGACTGCCATCATAACATCATCCAGCTACGGGAATGCAAACATCTTTTACACACTAACGTTATTATTATCTTATTTTTGATTTTTTGTTGTTATGGTGCTGTTAGTAGTGTAACTATTATTCTCGTTTGTACATAATTATTACAATAATGATATATGAGGCAGCTTGCCAAGTGCCAGTTGTGCCGTTGTGAGTTTGAGAGCTAAGGAGCGGTGTGTCTCAATAAAACTACTTTTATTAATCCTAGCTATACTACTACTACTGCTACTGCTACTGCTATTGTTGTTTTCATTTTGTGTACATTGTAGTGTCACCAACGCATGGGCGAGCAAATGAGACGCCTGTCGTACCACACTCATAGTCAGTGGCTGCATGAAAAGCTGATTGGCTTGACACTCGTACAACTTACAACGCTCGGCATGTGCGCATGGCAGTGCCTCGTGAAAGGCACTAATAAACATTTACACCTACTCATTCGTAGGCGCATCAGACATCATCATCTATGCAACAACGTTGGCAAACGCAATAATTAATTGTCGCTGGCCCTCACTGCGTCAAGTTAGCCTTCACTGTTTGTGTGAAATGTCATGTGTGTTGTAATTGGTAAAGGTTAGTGTAGACGGAGAAGATGGAGATACATTATTATTATTATTGTTAGCAATAATACTGTTATTACCTAATGTAGTAGACAGACCAGCCAGTGTAGTAGATTGTGGTACAGGTATCACTGTCACAACACTCTGCTTAATACGTTTGTTGAGCAGTGAGAAAAGCTTTGATGTAATCGATCGCATGTTGCTCGATGAACGTGGGTTGGGTAGGCCTAACGCAGTAGCCGCCTCAAACGTTGAACGTGTACGCTGAAGTAACAAGGGTAGGATAACGTAATACCCAGTCTACACATTATCTAAATTATTATTATTATTATTACTATTACTACTAGACGTATTAATATTACCAGTTTCATCACCATCCCGCTGGTACAGCTCCAGCGCAAACTGACCTAGTTGATTGGCATACTCACACGCATCATTCAAGGCGTCTTATGCTGACGCTATAATGCTTTTTTTTAGTGTGTACAGTTAGTATGAAATGTGTTTATTACTTGTCATCGTAGACGCTTCGTTTAGTTTATTACTGTTGCTATCAACATTATTATTACTCAGTTGAAATTGATTTTATAAGTACTACTGAAGAGTGTGAATAATAAAGTTAACTTGACTACCAAGTGCAAAGATCAACACTCACAACTCACCACGTACTTTACTTCACATTATATTATTGGAATTGTTGTTATTGTTGTTGTTGTAGTAAATACTATTATTGCTGTTAGACGCACCAAATGACATTCCTCCAGATGGCGATGGTGATTTTGTCTTTGATAGTGATAAAGGTAAAGAAGTAGAAGTACGAGTGTTTTGTTGTTTGCCACGTTACCAAACAGCCAATAACTCATTGACCATTTTATCGTACTCCGCGTACACGCCAACTTGTCCTGCAACACCAAACAAGGCTAACTCTACCTGACGATGAAGTGAAGCACAAAGCATTTGCGTAGAATTACTGTTACTGTTACTGCTATAGTCGTTGTTATGTGCATTACCTGATGATAACTTGATCATCGTCTACACAAAGGATGCAAACACGCGAGAGAGCAAGCACAATTCACTGTCATGGAGTGGTAACGAAGTATGAGTTTGTAAAGATGAGGATGAGGTTTATGATAAATGTGTGTGTGATTTATCTTGTGAAGGAAATGTAAAAGAAGGCACATTACCTTTACGAGACACATTTGAGGTAAATACTAATGATGAAAGAGGAGGAGCACGTTGGCTTTGCTACTCTTGTTGCTTTTATTATTTTTACCGTAGTGATGATGTAAACTCTTTGTGCTGTCACGGAGCTACAAATGGAGTATTGTTAGTGATTGTTGTGCTTGAAGTGAGTGCTGCGTTTGGCTTTGATGTATCTTGTGCACTGAACGAGGAGCTGTACAAGAATTGTGTTCGTCGTTGTTTGAACACACTTTATTGTTTGCCTTGTTGTAGTGGTGGTGGTGGAATTACATTAGGCAAAGTCGTAGAGGCAAAAACGGTATTTGTGAATGCATTACGATTTGATGCTTGTGAAGGTTGTTACTTTTACTTTGTTTCTTTTTATTATTTTTCACGTTACAGTGACTACCTTTATGATTTATGTTCTTATTATTATTACTACTACTATTACACTTAATACTATAATTATTATTGCTATCACCCTTTTTATTTGTCATCAGCTAATGTTTGTGTTAATGGGTTTTAGGTCAATGCATTTTCTTTGCTAGTCATGTTGTTATTGTTGTTATTTATAGTTGTAATATTTGCGTGGGTAACATTTTGCGCTACAGGTGAAAAGGGTAAAACCGAGTTATTACCAAACACTAATTTACTACTGCTACTACTACTTATAGTATTAGGTTTGCTACTTACAAATACAGAGTTTGCGCCAAAAACAGACGCAGCCGATAAGACTGGTTGTGTATTATTGAGTGCACTGGATGTCATTACTGAACTATTGTTGACTTTTGCCATTGTATTTACATTTGTGTTTATGTTTGTGTTTGCTGTAGCAGTGGACGAAGTAACTGTAGTAGGATGCAAACTAAAGGCACTTTTCGCAAACGTAGATGCGGCTGGTGCAAATGCAGAATGACCTTGTACATTTGAGCTTGTTGGAGTACTATTGAAAGTTGAAATATTACTTGAGGTTTGAGCTATTTAGCTCTTTCTGTGCTATTACTATTTTTGTTATTTCTGTTGTTCTTGTTGCTGATTAGGAGGGAAAGATGCAAAGTAGGTCTGATTGTTCGTTAATGTTGAATTCAGTGTCGGTGCTATATTTGTAAAAGGTATAGAATACTGAGGAGGAGGAAGAGAAGGAGGCTGTGTTGGTGAAAATAGTGTTGGTTGAGTCGATACACCAAAGCTAAAGTTGCCATGATGCGTATCAAGTACACCAATATTTGCACTATTCATTGTCATTCCACCTGTCTGGAAGGTATTAGTATTGTTTGTATTGTTATTGTTTGTGGCATTATTGCTCTGAGCCCCAAACGCAGATCTATTACTGAAAAACATAATTGTTTTTTTTTTTGACACACAAAAAATAAATTAATTAAATGGTATCTATTTAGTAAAACTTTCAGGAAGTATATTACTTTGTGCTTTACTAATTGGCAATGGTAACACTAAAACAATGTAATATTTTTAGATTATGTGAAGTAAAACCATAAAAAAAATAAATTGAGAACAATAAAATTGATAATAAACATCAGAAAGTGTATGACAGAAATAAATCCTTTTTAATTTTCTCAACAATCAATAAAATGAAACATTTTATACTCTCTAAAAAAAAAGATATATGTAAGTCTAAGAAAAAAGGTAAACTAAACTCTACACACACTTTATGTCTTTGTTTTTGTTATCGTCTTTGTAATGCTGTTGCTTACACGTTGATCTCACGAAGCTAACCTAGACTATTCCCTACTCGTACTGAAACTTTTAGTGGTACACGCAATTGCCACTTGTCTGCAATGCCTGTCATGATAGAAGCTAATTGAGGGATAACCATTTGTGTCAAGGAAGACGGTATAGCGTAGATGAGTTCATCATGAGCAGCCATCATGAGGGCAAAAGGTGCAACGGAGGTGCTTGTTTCATCTACACCTACTTCTTTTACTACTACTATTTCATTATTATCAATATAATTTTTGTTCTTACAAAACAAGCAATGTCGATGTTTGTGAATACTAATCATGGCCTCTTGTAGCAAATCGGCCGCACCACCTTGAATGGCTCATGCCACACTATTCTGACGTCGTTTAGCACAATCGGTGATGTGCATTAAATTTTTGTAACCGGTAATTGTCTTAACACATTGCCTGTTGCACGCGTCTATGCGAGTTTGCCGCAAATACATTTCTACATGTGGGTAGGCATTGTAGAACAACTGAATCAGTTATCGTGCAGAAAGCTGATCGGTCATATCGGCACTAATCGTATTGCTTTGATTTCCTTTCTATTATTGTTATTAATAATATTATTATTATTGCTCGGTATGTGTCTGACGTAGCTAGGCAATTTTCTACTCCATAGATCGTGCACCCATTCCATAAATGAGGCCATAGACAATCACTTTGATTGCCTGACGTTGTCATGACGTAACATTTAATATACTTCTGTTCTATCCATAGTTGTTTGATTGAGCCGTATTACCTTCCATTACATCTTATCCTTTTTGTTGTTGTTGTTCCTATTACTATTACTATTACTATTACTATTACTATTACTATTACTATTACTATAACTATTAATGTGATTTGTGTTCTTACTGTTGTTCATGATGTTCTGCAAGCACTTCATCTACATATTGTGCGCTATTTCTATCATTTTCTTGAAACAAAGTTTTTCTGTAATGTAGTACAGTGTGTGCCACCGCACGCAGCACATCTGTTCCACTTGACAGCTGATGGATGAGCTGTTAGTCACCACTCATATGGGCCAGTACACGTAATTCAATCTGATTGTAATCTAATGAAACCAAAACACAACCTGGTGGGGCAATACACAAATGTCGTACACTTCAGTCATGGTGCTCACGTAGCATCGGCACAGACAGAGAAGAAGACAACGTGACTGTACTATTGTTGTCCTTGCAGCACAATCTATTTTGTGTCGATGTAACATTTCCACCACTACTTTTACTATTATTGTCTGTATGTTCGTTTAAGCTATTTTAAGTAGCATTATTATTATCATTTTGTGGTGGAAGTATGCGCTATAGTGCATATTTAGCGGTAGGAGGTAGTTTTGGTAGTGTTTGCATGTTCGGAAAAGATGCAAAAATTCGTCCAGTGGTGGAGGTGTGTACTTGTCAGTTAGGGTGTACTGAAAAGCACACCAGTGGAAAGTTTGACCTTTGTGTGTTATTACGATCAGTGTTATTGTTATTGCTGTTGTGTAAGTTATTAATACTTGACTATGATTGCGTTTGCTTTGATGTGGATGGCAGAATTCGCACAAGCAACTTACAATCTACACTAAACAAATCGGACAAATACTTCATAAATGCTTGCCGTTATTGTATGGCAAGTCATATTACCCCTAATTGAACATCTACACCAAGTTGCTCTAATCGCTAGACGAGTCGTTTGAGTTGCAGTGTGGCTGTTTAGCCTGGTTTACGTGAGCCTACTAATCCATCTCGTTACAACATACGACGTATGTGTTATACATTACGTATATTAGTTGTGCCTACCTCTGGTGCTGCATGTGAAAAGGTCATATTGTTGCGTTGCATCGTGTCTTTTTGTCTGTGTTGTGTTGTTTGCTAAAACTACATTTAATGTTTTTGATTTTGTTCTTACAATTATTACCCTTGCGTTTATAAATTTCGTTGCCTTTACAGCTACTATAATGATGACTGCAAGTGCGAGTGTGAGAGCAACCATCGCATCACCCCATCTGCACTCATTTGTTCTATCTTTTCACTTTGTCTTAATGATGATGATGATGACGATGTCAACAATACATTTCCTCTGCCTTTTACTCGTTGTCGTTGTTGCTATAGTTGTAATTTCATTTGCAGTTTACGTTGCGTGTTTTGTCTTCGTCTTTTACGATTTGACTTTGTTTGAATAGTAGATGCTGTTTTTTCTTATTTACGTTGTTCAACTTGTATCTGTTTTTGTTGTAATTATTATGATGGTACTTCCTACTCCTACACAGATAATATTTTCTTACTAACAGTTTACTTTTATTTTCTCTTACTTTCCAGTAAAAGAGTATTGCCCAGTGTTGCTAATTAATTTACTTGCCGTTGTACATCGCGTTGCATCATGTCATACCGCTGCTTACTAACAAACACACCATGGAAAGTCATCATTGCACACAACACACTTGTTTGAGTACGTCGTTCTACCAACGCTACAAACGAAGATGCATTTTCTTTACTATAACTATCACTACCATCATCTACAAAATATTTTTTACAATTAGTATTGCTATTTTACATTGTTTGAATGACATGATGACATGTACATCATTGTTATACTGCTAACAAATCACGATACACACTTGTCACAAATTACACATTCTGCGGTAATGTAAGTCACGTTAATACACCCTATGTGTTTTGTTTGCTGTGAGTTTTTTTGTTATGATGTACAGGTGTGGCCTTGGTGACTACCCGTGCAAGTATATCTACTGCATTTTATTCATTGTACTGCTTTTCTTCTTATTATTATTACTAGCGGTGCTACTACTACTCGTGCAATTACTCATTTGCATTTTTATTATTCTGATCATTGTTATTATTTTCTGTATTGTGATCTGTGTGACTATGACTACTTGTACTACTTCTTTCTATACAATCTATCGTACGTGTTGTATCGCTATCACAAACATCTACATGGCATTTGAATTTGTTTGCCTTTTATGTACACGACGTATGTTGCACATGTAATCAGTGCACCATGCGATCCACCTCAATGTCGATTGCCTGTAGGGTAGGCTGTGATAATGACGTGTACACTTGATCGATTGATTGAACGTACCTTGTGGTGTTCTGCATTTAGTTTACTACATTGTCATTGAACAAATTATCGTTCACGTTTTGCTACAATTATTACTTATGACTGTCACCGGCATTACCTATTTACTTCTATCATACTTATTCTTTTCTATCCTCATCATGTGCGTTAGCATCTCCGTTACTGTAACTGTTAACTTTCTACTTGTTTATCTGCTTATCGTATTTTGCCGCTGGTAGTGTGCATTTCATGCACTGCATCATGCACGCACTTCAAATGTCCAAGTCTACAAAGTTTGAGATGCACACACGATCACTTCCTAAGAATAAAAGAAGTAGACGTGTCAATAGCTGAATGTGCAATCCCAACTTAACTACACTACGCGAAGCAAGTAAATGAGCCAGAAGCACAATCACCACGGATGTACTTTCACTGGCCAAATAGTACAAGTTGTGATGACGAGAAACGATGAATAATGTCACACTGTGTAGTAGTCTACGTAATGCCGCACTATCTACCTGTGAATGTGCATTCACTATTTTGACAAATGCCTGAGGTTGACGTATTAATGAGGTCTGACCTAAAATGATCACATCAATCGCTACAGCACCCAGTTCATTATTCAGTATGGCAGAAAACAACGGCAAAGCCGGTCGTATTTATGCCGTACGCACTTGTGATGAGGTTTGTGAATGTAGCTGCATTGTTTATTTTACGGGTGCAGTGGATTGTTGTTACTCTTGTGTTGGAATGTTTTGTTATGCCTTGGCATTATTTACGGTTTGTTCGTTACTTGTTTCATTAACTGGATGTTGTGAATTACTTGTATGCTTATCTACATTCTCACTAGTATTTTTGCGTTATTTTTTCTCACATGTTGCAGATTATTGTTTATTTGTAGTATCTTTTAATGGATGCATGTTGCACATTGACTTGATTCAGAACAGCAAAGATGACTATTGAGTTTACAACACATTTACAGCATTGTTTGTTGTTATATTACGTGTTTATTCACTCATTACATCCTTTGTACTTGTTTGGCTATTTTTGCGTATTTTCATTGGCTTGTTGATTGTTGACTTGCTAACAACCTAATTCTACCTTTGATGTTTTTTGCCTTTTGCATTACTAACAGAACTTTTGACAGAGGTATTAGCTATAGTTTCTACATTCTTTTTGCCGTTATTATTAGTCTTGCAACGATAAGTGCGCTTAATCATTTTTTGACGTTTATTTCGTTTGTTATTTTGACCACGTTTTGCTTGTTTCATTTCTATCATTAAAAAAAAACCAACTCTAATTCCAAAAAATAAATAAATAATTGTATGAGAAAAGAAATAAAATTTTGATTTGCTTTATGTCTATGAATATTGCAAAACAATACGTGACACTTTTTCTAAAATTGAAAGTATAACTAGTTTACTATGTAATATTTTTTAAAAAAATAAAATACATTTACAAAAGTAAACGTAAGAGTGTTAATAATTATCACACACAAAGCAAAAAAAAAGTTAGTCATTATTATTATAATGTCTACATTGCGTTCGTTTTATTAAGTTCATAATATTGAATAATGATGCTACCTTTTTTAATATATAGATAAACAAATTACAATGTCACTAACACTAAGGTAAACAAGTTATGTTTATATAAGGAGAATGAATTTATTTAATTCACTTTATTAATACTATACTAAGGTAATTTGATTGCTTTGTTACCTTATTTTACGTTGCATCTACTTATGCGCTCTACTAGTAAAATGACATAAATATAATTGTTATAATTAATTTTTGCACTCGTCATATTGCATTATTTACACTCTCACAATAAATAGAATTTCCGGAGTAAAAAAAAATTGTATATAGTTGTTTTTCACTTAAGAAGAAAAAAACATATATGCATGTTTGCATATTATTGCAATAATTACATAAAGGAAAGTAAATTTAAAGAAGTTAATATAGTCATTTTTATATTCTCGATTGTAAATGTTTTTAATACTTTACAATTATCTCCGCTGGCTGAGTGGCACGACGATCATCTACGTCGTACTCAGTATCACTTACCAGTGTCTCAAAACGAACTTCTCGTGCAGAAAGTAGACTTCGTCCAGGCACAGCCACCACACCCCCACCAACACCATTGATACTATTAACATTATTGCCATTCATTACACCGGGTGTACCTACCGCTGACCAAATCAGGCCGTTATCGGTCATGTCATAACCAATCACACCACGATATTTGCCGCAGGTGAGAACTCTAACTACTCCATTGAGCAATTTACACCAAACGCGATAGTTTGGTAAAATCTATGGACAATGATGAAGACCACTACGATAACGCACCACACTTCCTACGATAAAGTAGATTGTTAGCATTACTAACAACACAATGAAGAGAATTGCTACAGATGATAAAGCCATTGGCGCAACCTACGCACACAACTTTTATATTTTTATTTGTAGTTACAAGCTGATACTATAAGTAGAGGCAAAGATTACAAGTAGACTTCCTTAAAAATACTAATTTTAATATAATTTAATCTACCAGACAAAATCATATGCAATAAACACAAAAATGAGAAAGTAGTGCTGCAATTTTAGTAAAATATTCAAACTTTTTCCATGTTATTACAAATTTTTAAGTGTTTGTACAAATGTAATTGTACTTCAGAGCTTATTGTACACAATTGTTTTATAAAATAATACGTACATGCTAATCTGTAACAAAACTAAACTTACAACAATTAAACGCAATATTTCAAAATAATATTGATAATATTGTAGAATGAATGAGTGAAATTAAGACATAAAGAAAAAGAAATACAAATATATACGTGTACACATCGATACAAAAAAAAAATTTTGCTTAAGAAATAAATACGTGCTTTTTCACATTTTTACTTTACATCTATTTTGTAGATTGCATTTCTGGTTTTACTACGATAACCTACGGTATTCTACCTGAGTTCTGTGCAATTAGTGTTTTATGCTTTCTAATTAGCCTACGAAAGCACATGAAATTAACAAGTAGGAGCACAGCAGCCGACAGTGCAAACAAAAGCAGTGACACTAACAATTCATTTTCTGTTTCACTCAATGCCATGCGCATGTTGGTATCAGCATGTAGCAGCGATGCCAAATCGCGTCGAATACGCAATACCGACTTGAAAATATACTGCATTTGCTGCAATGCTACACTACCAGTATTGGCACCTAATGCAATAGCAGTACTAGTGCTGTACGATCGCTTTTTCATTCGCGTCAGCTCGGCGTCTTAGGCATCAAGCACTTATAGCGTCACATTGTACGAAATAGCAGCCTCTTGTGCTTTTAGTGCCGTATTGAAACAAATACCAATAGAGCCTGGTTGCGTAATTGTCAAAATCTACTTGCCTTATGCATGTGCTACTTCATGCTCGAACAGCACTCGACCAGATGGAGCATTGACAGAAACAGAAACAAATGGTGTGAGGCTTTGCATCATTGTATACCGCACCTCATACTTACCTTATTCGTAAATGTCATTGGTAAAACATTTTACTTTACCTGGTGTGAGTGCGAAGCGAAAACTGTGAACCTGGCCAACCATGCTCACCAACGCAAATAACGTAATAACAAAAATATTTGCGATAAGCTTCATTTATTATTATATCAATTAAAGTATAAAGTGCTATGTGAAGGTATAAACTACAATCTAAAGAAAACATTAGAGCAAATATCATTCTTCAAATCATTATTTTTTTTCCAACAAAATTAAAAAATGTTCATATTCAATATGAAGACAAGAATAAAAAATTATTTTTATGTTTTACAAAAAATATAACAATGTCTACATGGAAGAATGTGTCAGAAAATTTTTATAATGAAACAAAAAGCTTAGTGTTAATTTATGCAAAATAATCTTACTTTGAATATTACTATGCATTTTGAGATGCTCGCTACCATGATCGCAGAATAGCCTATGTGTTACTCTCGTCGACCTATTCGCCCAAAAATTGATCAAACATAAAACCACTCTCATCTACACGAGGCACCTCACAGTACACCACACCCAACGCTTGTAATTTCACAACACCTTGCATAGCGCGTGAACGTATAACGGTTGTACGTTTATCTAATGTTTCAATATTCTTGTCATTCCTTTGTCGTGGCGTTGTCCATTTCTCATCACGTGTAATGGCCATGTTATGTTACACTGAATCTATTGAACTTTGCTCAATGCTTTGCTCTTTATTCATGCAGTTCATAGCAGTGGGAGCACTTACCTATTAATTAATTTATTTCGCTAAAGATAACTTGATAATTTGTTTTGATGATGATGTTGAAGAAACATTAGTGCGTTGTGAGGCTAACGATGCAGCATAGTGTAATGCCTGCAATTCGGTACCGTAGCTAATAATTGTGTCTTGTGGTAAATCATTTCGATTGTACACACTTGATGTCTACTAAGACTACAAATACACTTCGATAAGAGAGCGGGCTTGAACAGGTAATCGTGCATAACGTGTTTGTACGCACTAACCATTATCATGTAAACGTATACCACTATACGTGTCATCTGCAAAACGAGGCGACTCATCTGTATTACTTCGATGCAGTAGCATTTACTTCATTTGACGAATACATCCTAGCTGTATGTCATTTACACTGCATTACAAAATTTGTACAATAGTAGAGCGTATTGCTGGCTTTAGCAGTAATAATGCCTTTGCATGCATGTTGAAACCAAGGACACAACAAGGTGTGCGCGCGGCAAACAGAGGACTAAATGCATAAGATTTGAGAATGTGTGCGCGTTTGCTAGGAAGCGAGCTGCTTTGAAAAGCAGATGTCTGTTCGCCTTACGGTACAAAATCGTCACTGTAAGGATAATAATAGCACCGTACAGAGTTGTAAGACGTGCACATATGCAAACTCGATAAGAATGGTAATAACGTAGTAAAATGACATTGACGTCATTTACTAAAATAACGTAATGTTTACATTGACAAAGATGCCAAACTTACTAACAGAGGTACAAATAAAAACTTTAAAAAAGAAAATAAGATATTGTGTGACTGAAATATTTACTTGTAAACGGTTAACATCATAGATTGCATCTAAATATATATCTGTCTTCGGAAAAAAAGTATCAATTATATTACATTTTACTATCAAGTCATAAGAGCAACATACACAATTTTTTCGTGTCATTTCGTTTGCATGTCAAAATAATTTACATTTTTCAAGTATATACATGCCACAAACCACAAAATAAAATAAGAGAATAAAAACGTTTTAAATCGAAAACAATATAAATTTTACTGCTAGTGTTTAAGGCTCATGACTTTGCTGAAGTTTAAATAGCTTTGTCAAGTTAAATAGTTGCCTATCAAGAAATAAATTAAATTTAAGACTATTCAATAAAATCATTGTTTAAGGTGTTTAGCCTTTTGATGGATTAATTACAGTTTGTAAGTTAGATGTCAACGTCTCGTAAGTACGTTTGAAGAAGTTAACTTCTTCAGCATGCTTTCGTTCAGACTATTCACGTCTCTGCGCTTCTTCGGCCTCTATTCGTTCACACTATCCTTCGAGATCTTCTACTTGGTGCTGCAGCTATTCTTTCTATCTCTACAATGCTCGAATACGAGCCTACATCTCGACTTTTGCTTGTTATGCATGCAACGCCTTACGCATACCAAATGCAGTACTACTCTAAAACAACGAACGATAAGCGTCTAGTGTCATTCGGATTTTTCATCACGAACACGTAATAATAACAAACCACGTTCAGCACAATTGATAGTGACCTGTCGAATAATTTCATCAAATACCTGTCCATATAGTTATTCTCTAATAGGACAAATCCCACTCTCACGTGCTTCACGTTCAATTAACAAACTATCTAATTTTTATTGTAGATTGATCACATCAAGACGAGTAGCTGGAGTGCTTGATGCAAACTGAATTCATCGTTGTCCTTTGTCTTCAAATTCACGTGGTGGGATAATACTATACAACACATCTTATGGTTGAGGATTAACGTCATTCCCAACATTTTTACTTTTATCTGCTTGTTTAGCTTTTTGTGCTTTACGATGTTTTACATCAGATAACAGAACAGGCGTTTCGTACTGCACTAACGTTGGAAGATTGCTTGTCATTGTACTTTCAATATTAATTTTTTTGTAAACTATGTTGACGTATTATGTACAATATATCTAAACTAATTTACTATTTTTCGCAAAAATAAAATGATGTACAAAGTGCGATTTGTTTAAATACAAGTAAAATAATCGAATTAAAAATTATTTATATAATTTAAAATCATACCATCATTTGATATTTTTCAAACTATTATGAAACTTTTTTCACGTTTTTATATAAAATTAAAAATATTTATTTGTATCTAAATCAGTTCTTCTTCACAGCTAAATTATATTGACATACATATTGTTTCGTAGATATTTTGACCTATAAAATGAAAAGTGAAAACGTTTATCATTAAAATAAATATTTAACAAAGTGTGATAAATAAATTTATTTTGATGTTATTATATTTTGACGAACATAAGAAAAAATATGTAAATAATATTTTTTGCCAGAGTTAAACCAGCTTTAAAATTTTCCACAAAATTTGTCTGAATTCAATAAACATCAATTATTTGTTATCAAGATGATGCTGCAAGATAGCAAATACAGTAACAAAGGATCAAAAAATATATTCGTTTTTTTTCTCTAATGGTTTATTAACTTTTTTTGTCTACCAATTCCATTCGTTACAGCTACTTCTTTCAAATAAAATAATATTGCACTTTTATGTTCGCAACAAACAAATTAACACTAAGCAAATTAATAGAACTAGATTACAGTAAAAAGAAAATCAGTGTAAAATTTGTCGATTAAAGGGAATGTTAAAGGTAAATACTTGAAAATAAATTATACTCTTTTTAATATTAATTATACTATTAAATTATACATAACCGTTACGCTTAATGCTTTGTAGCATCAATAATCTGCGTAAACTCTGGCTTCAGTGAAGCTCCACCAACAAGAAATCCGTTAATATCCTCCTTCTTGTACAGTTCTGCAGCATTCTGTCCATTCACAGAGCCACCGTACAAAATACGCAGATTTGCTGCAATATCAGCATCGATGTGCTCCTTCATCCATTTACGAATAAGAGCATGAACTTCTTGTGCTTGCTCAGGAGTGGCTACTTTGCCAGTGCCAATAGCCCATACGGGTTCGTGATGAAGCAGGCAATTACAATCTTTGTCCAAGCTTCTTTGGGCAACAATTTCGCAATAGCCTCCAACTGACCAAGTACAACCTTCTCGGTAGTTCCTGCCTCACGTTCTTTAAGTGTTTCACCAATACACGCAATCACTGTGAAGCCTTGCTTGTACGCTGCAGAAACCTTATCAGCAACAATTTCGTTGGTCTCGCCATAGTACGTTCGGCGTTCAGAGTGACCCAGAATAAGCCAGTTAATACCGTAATCTTTTAAGATTGGCATTGACACCTCACCGGTAAAGGCACCACTCTTCTCAATAGCATTCTCGGCACTGATAACAAATTTAGGGTTCTTTAGCTTTTCTTGTACAAGAGGGAGATGGATAAATGTTGCACCAACAACACACTGCACATCATGATTAATCTCGTGCTTGTTGAAAACTTCAATGAGCTGAGTCAAAGATTCTTTTGTGCCATTACACTTCCAGTTAGCCGCAGCAACGGGTTGAGGCTTGTAAGACATGATTATCTTGTTGTTGTTAATGTTAATAATATTATTATATTTATTTATTTGCTAGATATTATATGAGTGATTGATTGAGTGTAAAGCTATTGTTTATATTAACGTAAAATTGTTATTAAACAGAAAAAACAATAATATCGATGTGGAAATGTAAATAAGGTAATTAATTGTATAAACAAAAAACGTTGTAAACAGTTCAAAGTGATTTGCTATCACCGTGTAATCTTAAAAATATACATAAAAGTTATAATCGCACTGGCTACACGTGAAATACAAAATTTACTTATAAAAATAGCGAATAAAATTATTTTTAACACAAAATAAAGTCATAAGAGCAACATACACAATTTTTTCGTGTCATTTCGTTTGCATGTCAAAATAATTTACATTTTTCAAGTATATACATGCCACAAACCACAAAATAAAATAAGAGAATAAAAACGTTTTAAATCGAAAACAATATAAATTTTACTGCTAGTGTTTAAGGCTCATGACTTTGCTGAAGATTAAATAGCTTTGTCAAGTTAAATAGTTGCCTATCAAGAAATAAATTAAATTTAAGACTATTCAATAAAATCATTGTTTAAGGTGTTTAGCCTTTTGATGGATTAATTACAGTTTGTAAGTTAGATGTCAACGTCTCGTAAGTACGTTTGAAGAAGTTAACTTCTTCAGCATGCTTTCGTTCAGACTATTCACGTCTCTGCGCTTCTTCGGCCTCTATTCGTTCACACTATCCTTCGAGATCTTCTACTTGGTGCTGCAGCTATTCTTTCTATCTCTACAATGCTCGAATACGAGCCTACATCTCGACTTTTGCTTGTTATGCATGCAACGCCTTACGCATACCAAATGCAGTACTACTCTAAAACAACGAACGATAAGCGTCTAGTGTCATTCGGATTTCATCACGAACACGTAATAATAACAAACCACGTTCAGCACAATTGATAGTGACCTGTCGAATAATTTCATCAAATACCTGTCCATATAGTTATTCTCTAATAGGACAAATCCCACTCTCACGTGCTTCACGTTCAATTAACAAACTATCTAATTTTTATTGTAGATTGATCACATCAAGACGAGTAGCTGGAGTGCTTGATGCAAACTGAATTCATCGTTGTCCTTTGTCTTCAAATTCACGTGGTGGGATAATACTATACAACACATCTTATGGTTGAGGATTAACGTCATTCCCAACATTTTTACTTTTATCTGCTTGTTTAGCTTTTTGTGCTTTACGATGTTTTACATCAGATAACAGAACAGGCGTTTCGTACTGCACTAACGTTGGAAGATTGCTTGTCATTGTACTTTCAATATTAATTTTTTTGTAAACTATGTTGACGTATTATGTACAATATATCTAAACTAATTTACTATTTTTCGCAAAAATAAAATGATGTACAAAGTGCGATTTGTTTAAATACAAGTAAAATAATCGAATTAAAAATTATTTATATAATTTAAAATCATACCATCATTTGATATTTCTTTTTTCAAACTATTATGAAACTTTTTTCACGTTTTTATATAAAATTAAAAATATTTATTTGTATCTAAATCAGTTCTTCTTCACAGCTAAATTATATTGACATACATATTGTTTCGTAGATATTTTGACCTATAAAATGAAAAGTGAAAACGTTTATCATTAAAATAAATATTTAACAAAGTGTGATAAATAAATTTATTTTGATGTTATTATATTTTGACGAACATAAGAAAAAATATGTAAATAATATTTTTTGCCAGAGTTAAACCAACATAATTTTCCACAAAATTTGTCTGAATTCAATAAACATCAATTATTTGTTATCAAGATGATGCTGCAAGATAGCAAATACAGTAACAAAGGATCAAAAAATATATTCGTTTTTTTTCTCTAATGGTTTATTAACTTTTTTTGTCTACCAATTCCATTCGTTACAGCTACTTCTTTCAAATAAAATAATATTGCACTTTTATGTTCGCAACAAACAAATTAACACTAAGCAAATTAATAGAACTAGATTACAGTAAAAAGAAAATCAGTGTAAAATTTGTCGATTAAAGGGAATGTTAAAGGTAAATACTTGAAAATAAATTATACTCTTTTTAATATTAATTATACTATTAAATTATACATAACCGTTACGCTTAATGCTTTGTAGCATCAATAATCTGCGTAAACTCTGGCTTCAGTGAAGCTCCACCAACAAGAAATCCGTTAATATCCTCCTTCTTGTACAGTTCTGCAGCATTCTGTCCATTCACAGAGCCACCGTACAAAATACGCAGATTTGCTGCAATATCAGCATCGATGTGCTCCTTCATCCATTTACGAATAAGAGCATGAACTTCTTGTGCTTGCTCAGGAGTGGCTACTTTGCCAGTGCCAATAGCCCATACGGGTTCGTAGGCAATTACAATCTTTGTCCAAGCTTCTTTGGGCAACAATTTCGCAATAGCCTCCAACTGACCAAGTACAACCTTCTCGGTAGTTCCTGCCTCACGTTCTTTGAGTGTTTCACCAATACACGCAATCACTGTGAAGCCTTGCTTGTACGCTGCAGAAACCTTATCAGCAACAATTTCGTTGGTCTCGCCATAGTACGTTCGGCGTTCAGAGTGACCCAGAATAAGCCAGTTAATACCGTAATCTTTTAAGATTGGCATTGACACCTCACCGGTAAAGGCACCACTCTTCTCAATAGCATTCTCGGCACTGATAACAAATTTAGGGTTCTTTAGCTTTTCTTGTACAAGAGGGAGATGGATAAATGTTGCACCAACAACACACTGCACATCATGATTAATCTCGTGCTTGTTGAAAACTTCAATGAGCTGAGTCAAAGATTCTTTTGTGCCATTACACTTCCAGTTAGCCGCAGCAACGGGTTGAGGCTTGTGAGACATGATTATCTTGTTGTTGTTAATGTTAATAATATTATTATATTTATTTATTTGCTAGATATTATATGAGTGATTGATTGAGTGTAAAGCTATTGTTTATATTAACGTAAAATTGTTATTAAACAGAAAAAACAATAATATCGATGTGGAAATGTAAATAAGGTAATTAATTGTATAAACAAAATATGTTAATACATAATACTAAATAAAAATTTAATTCGAATTGGCATCTTTTAGTTATTTATACTAAAGCTACTGCATATTGCTTTCTATTCAAATATTTACCTATCTACTAATAGAGAACTAAAAACACAACAAAACAGAAAATATGGTAAGTAAACGCTAATTAATGTTTTTTCCTTAATCTAACTTATTTTTACAAGAAAGAGAAGTAATGATGTGAATAGAGTTTCTTCCTATTTTTTTACATTTTGTGACAAACTATTTTATATAGAAGTAAAGTATAAGCTAAATTTTTTTATAATCAGCAGAATATGTTTTATTAATATGGTCCGCTAATTTTGTATTTACTTTGCCTTTCGATATCATGGTAATCCCACCGTGTTGGCTTGCGAAAGTTGTACCGGCCAGGAAAGATCTCCGGCATGGGCCCGGCGTAGACCATGTCATACGATGGATGCTGTCCACGTGCGTATTGTTTGTACTTGCGCTACCACGGAATAGGGAACTAGGGCGGCTTGGACGGATTCTTCAAATCACGCCACTACGACGTGTACCCTTTGAAGTGTTCACCATCGAGTGGTGGGGAGTAGTAGCCTGGTCCTTTCACCGGTGAACCGGGGCCTCCTGGTGCGCGTCATTGACCAATATCTCCGTACTCATCCGGGTAGCCGGCGTCTCGGTCGGGAAATGGTAGTGCATGAGCTACATAGTCGATTCATGGATTAGGCAACTCATTCACCACATTGCGTGCATGTCGCTTCTACTCCACATCACGAAACTGAAAGACGGCCAACTCACGAAACGTACGTGTTTGTACTTTGATGATGTCATAATCATCTTCAATCATTCGACGCAATGGCTACGATGCCGTGACATCGTAACGTGCTGTTCAGACGAGTGCTCGCTTGGTGAGTTCGGCCCACATGTCAATCTCATCATGACGGCGATACTCATGGTAGAGCGCCTACAAGAAGCTGCTATCTCATTGATAGGATCGTAGCACATTCTTGATAAAGTATTCATTAGCCTTCATGGTACCACAGTGCACTAATGTGCGAACTATTTGCAAGTGCATATCGCCTGCTCAGCTAACCTGTGTGTTACGGGCAATCTACTCTAGCACCTATGTCATGTAGCGCATCGTACTACGCGGGTCGAACTGAGAATGATAGGTGTACCAATTTGCCTTACGATCAAAATAAAAGGCACTTTCATCAGCAAAGCCGCTTAATATTTACAAGTAATTACACGAGGTTAGTGTTTCTTTCACTTTATCTTCAGTTAAGTCGGCCTTACGTTGTAAAAACGCATTAGCCCGTGCATGCAACTGGGCACCAGTTTCTTTGCCTACAATTCGATATAATCGTAAAATTTGGGTGAGAAGCGAAGAAGTGTTCAAATTGACTAAAATGTTGCCCAACTTGCCAAACAACTCATCTATAAGGGCATCACAAAACGCTAACGTTTGCTCAGACACCTCTGGCACTAACATGAAAAAGCTGTGTTTTGGGTTGTTATTATTATTATCATCACTACTAGCAATGCTCATATTATTTGTGCTGCTTTCATTTTATTGCCTTTTGTTGACATTGTCAGCCGTAAAGTGACCATTACTATTGTCAATGGTGCAGTTGTCAGGATACATTCGTGCATGACGCGCAATACAAGACGACAGGAACTACTTTACCGTGTGAACGAGAAATTGATGATTACTGAAGAAGCGACTTTGCATTTCATCTTCAATGGTGTGAGTTGGTCCTAATGCCATGACTTTGCCGTTGTCCTGCACTCGCCACGGTGAGACGTGAATTGACGGCAGACTTTCATATGGAGATCAGCGTGGTCGTGGAACGAGGTGTGGGTTGGGTGGCTATGGGATCGGGGTAGGACACGTAAGCATGGCTTATTGCAGCTTATCATAGAAAAAATGAAACATATCCATGTCATCATCTGCTAACATAATTTTAGCCATTCGTAAATATACCTATCGCGTTCGGTTAAAGCGATTGAGGTCGGGTACGTCTAAGTTTGGGTCATGGTCAAAGTGCTTCTTCCACTTGGGTAGATACAGTAATTATTACCGAGTCAACGAAAACGGAACGCGTGTGATGGGTTTGGGGTCTACCTCACCATGTTGTAAAAAGTGTAATTCGGTGCAATACCGATTTCACGCTTCCATCGCTCACGCTTTCTCATTAGCCTCTACACAAACGTCTAAATAGGCACATATGGTACTGGTATCTGGTCAGGTCTGCTGTCGTTCCATTATCTTTCACACATCTCGTGCCATGTCAAACTCTTTAGCCTCTTACAACGTTTTCATTGCCGCAATGTAGTGCACATGTTGAGGGTTAAAGTTGTCTACAATCATTCGCAAAAGTCAGTGTAGTGCCTCTTGTGGAATCGTCACACTTCGATTACTCGCGGAGCGTATGTTACTCAAAAATTTCATAAAATGCATCTTGTACTAGCTAGGGAAACGATTAATCATGAGGTAACGCTGATACTCATATCGACCTTGCTCACAATACTTCACACTGTAGGTATCGGCACCACGAAACCACGGAGCTAGTCCTTTGTTTCGCTTGGGCATGTACATGGAGTACATGATATTCTTGGTGTCCGCCGATTGATTGCTGTGGCCCAGATCATCATGCGAGAGTAACGGTCAGGCGTGTTGGTACTGCTCATTACCCTGCGGGTGGTCTACTTTGGGGTAACCTATACCGACAGGGGTTTGTAAACCCATACGTCGTAAATTGCGAGTACCACTACCACTACGAAGAATTGTGAGTGAGGGATCACGCATTACAAAGGCACGGGCACGTCCACCGCGGTGCTCGCACAGACACGTCTTCCGCAACATTTACTAATATATTACAAGATAAAAGTGATTCGCTAATAACAAAAATTTATAATTCTTGTAAAAAAAAATAAATACTATTACTTAACTTATTCAATTCTTCTAAATTTACAATTGAGTAAGAGTAAAAACATATATGCAAAAAATAAGAAAGTTAATCAAAGTTGCTACTGAATAAAAAAAATTATGCATAAAGATAAAGTAGCATAAAATATATATATTTATATACTAAAAATACAAATTATACTCATTGCAATTTTATATAGTGATCAAGATTGGTTTTTTTTAAACATAAAACCTCGTTTACAGATTCACAGCACGAAAACTTTGTTGTAATTTGTGCTGTGCCTTATATAGTGCATCTGTACATTCACAATCTTTTTCAACAAGAGTGCGTACATCGTGTGAGGTTTTACCAAAAACATTTGTGTATTGAGTATTTAGTACACTCATTATGTCTAATAGTGGTTTTGGTGGTGGTGATGCAGTATGATTGTAAGATAGTAGAAGTGTATGCAAAAAATTATACTCTATCTCGTGTAATTGACGGTATAGCTGAGTTGGTTGCATTGGGCAGCACAAATGCTCTCAGCGTTGTTTGCTTGCTGAATTGACTTCATTATTGTTTATACTACCTTCACTAGTAATACCAATATCGTCGTCATTATTGTTAATATTGTTTGTTTTATTGCTGTTTGCACTAGATAGATGACGAATGAAAATGTGCCGGTCTATGAATTACTTGGCATAAAAATCATTTTTACGTGATCAGTTTCACAAGTCCACTTCACAATTTGCATCAATACTCGTACTACACTCCATTCCTTTCGTAAAATTTGTCTTGTCATTCTCATTGCAATTACCTACAATAATGTTATTATCATTATTATCGAAAGCACAGCTACCTACGTTTTGTTTGCTAAAGTTTCAACTTACAATTTATGCATCTACACTTGTATTGCATCATTAGTGAGTAAAGTGTTACAGTACATCACACGTTACCGAGTGTGTGACGGATTGAATTACATTAGGCAGCATTTGAGAAGGTGGTATGTAAGTATCAAGAAGTGCCAGTGCAATACGACGCTGAATTCTATCCTGATGCATATTGGCTATTCACGCATTGCAAATTTAATCTATGCCTTGTGCAGAGCGCTAACTAGGACTAACGTGTTGTGTGGTACGAGTGACACGATGACAATGATATCGCTCACTCAACACTAGTGCGTGTGTGCGTATGTGCTCTGTGACAGTTTTGCAATCACGTTACATTAATGAATTGATAGACGTGTATTACTATTATTGTCTATCTTCCTCATAATCATCATTGACAATCTCATCTACATTATCTACATGTGTGCAATACTAATTATTTACACAATCAGGTACGTTCACGTGAATGAAATATGTGCTACGTTTTGTACAAATAGTGCTATTTTATAGGACGGACGGTAAACATGTATATGATGGAGGCAATTCATGGCAACGTAGTATGTCATTCTTAATGCTGCTTAACGTCAAATATCAATGTTTTGCACTTTACCTTTTATCAATAACATAGCCAAAGCCTTCGTAAAACATACTCTCCTCAATGGCTATTGCATTGTTTATAACTTCATTGTTATTATTGCTGCTTTTCCACAAGGATTTAAACATGTACGATGAGGTGAAGTGAGAAATGGCAGATGTAGCAGAAGATAGCTCTCGTGATTTGGCATCTATCGGTACAGCTAATGCTACCATCAGTGTATGTAACTACACACAATAAAGTAACATTCATGTGTGAATGTACAAGATGTTATACACATTGATGAAAAACGCAATCGCGTAATGACTCATCAATATACCTTGAAATGTACTAACATCAAGTGATATTTACGTTAAAACGTGTGAGAGTGCATTCATTTCATGCAAAAATGAAGCAACAAGAGTTGTACGTTATGAAAGCAGTATGGCGCGTGGCCCAACAACATTGTTATTGTAATTATTGTTAGCATAAATGTGTTTGCGTAGTGAGGTAAACATGTTGAGTGCAATACCAGCTCATGACTAGGACAGTTGGCAAGCATTAATAAAATAAATAACATGCGATACTGAACGATGCATGGGACTACAAGCTTTATTTTGTGTTTGTTGTTTGTTATCTATCTTGAATTCTTACGGTGCATCGTTCATGATAAAATTATATAAATTAAAATTATAATTGTCATTATCGGCAGCACAACTGTTAGTACAACTTTTTTTGACATGATAGCCAAAACGAAACAAAGCGGTTTTGTCATGAAGTTGAATTTGCGTTATCATAGCTTTACCTTTATCATGATTTTTGTTTTCATCTTTATTGTTGTCATCATTGTCATTAGGTGTAAGCTGTACAACTGGTACGATAATAGACATGTAATACAAAAACTATACAAGCTGCCAAACTACTCTGTTTTCTTGTTCATGCATTATGCATTATGGATCTAAACGTAAATGGCAACGCTGTGCATTGTTCTGCAATCAAATCAATAACATTTTCAGTGAAAAGGCGTGTTTGACCACACGTGCAAGAGGGATATGACTTTTGTGTTTGTCATGACTGGCAAAGGTGTCGGTATAGCGTGTAAACGAATGGCAACGCACACCAGTTTATGCATCGGTCATTCTTGACACAAATGTCTGCAAAACATGATAGACTTGGTCAACTCGTACATCAGACCTGAAAAAATATTTTATAATTTTGTGTAATGTCTGTTTGTATTGTGCACAATAAGCTTAATGCATAGAGGACAAAGGTATTGCCTTGGCGATTGCACCACCACTATTATAGTTATAACTCTTTTCATATATCAACAGTTACTGATTTGCATATTCTTGTACATGTGTGACAAATTGTGTAATGACTTTCTTGTCATTCTTGATGAGCTACATGTTGACTCTGTCTTGTACAATATCATTACCAGTTCATCGTAATGTATTGCGAATTGTGTGAAGTGTGCCTCGTGAAAGGTCTGGTGCATATGCGATAAGTGCATCACACACTGTGTCAGCATCTCACTACAATGGCTGACCAAATTTAATGAAGACAAACCGGCAAGCTTCGTCATACGTGAGTGCATCAAGGCAATGAGAAGAGACATTTTTGTAATACGTAGAGTTGTCTTGATAAAGACTGTCGTATACTTACTTGACAAAATTGCAATGTTGCACTATAAACTAGCACATTTTGTCATTGTTGTGGTGAGCTTGACTGTTGTAGACAATAGTCTTATTGCCATTTGCGCTGTTCTATTTAAATATTGGGCTAAAGATTATGTTAAGCTAAGTGACCATGGGCTATGAGCTTGACAACTATATTAGATTCTACACGGAACGCCTTTGTACTGCTTGTAGAAAGTGACAAATCTCACTGAGTTGCGTTGTACCTATTGTTACAGTTGTTTGCGTCAACGCAATGTTTGCTTTAGTGTTTACATTTACTCTGGAGTGTTACTGCTAATCGCAAGTGGCTACAAACGCAATAACAGGCTGAACTGTTGTGTGATCTATAGATGGTTAAGATAAAGCAAATTTTGATTTTTATGGTGTAGAATGTATATTAACATTAGTTTTTTTTTATTGTTTACTTTTCGCAAATTACTCCATGGGCAAATTTATCTCAATCTTACCTGACCGATACAAATGAGAAGTGTTATATTCGCTTCTTGTCATATTGCGCTTACTCTCGTTATTATTGTTATTATGACGATGATGTGCATAAGATAGAATAAGATCTTAGGTCATGTCATTATTTGTTTATATTGTCATCGTGTTTTATGTATTTGTTAGTTATAATTTTTATTATGATCTTTGTGTTGCTATGTTATCAGAGTGTTAGTTTATGTCACATGACTGTAGTGTGTTGTTAACTTGTAACACACGTAATTTCTCATTTTATAGTGTAATAATATTACTTTGCCTCTAATTGTAACATTACAGTGGTGCTTTTCATCAATTGCGTCATAATGTCAAGTTTGGTAAATGTGGTGTCTGTTGTGAGTGTAAATAGTAATCACCTTATGACTCGTTTACCAAGTCCACGTACACATCACTACCATAATCATCAACGGCATTACAACCGGTAATGTCGCCAGCAACATGTGTGTAATTGTTGTTTACATAATTAGTAGTGTTTTTACAACTATTAGCAGCAATACTCACACTTTCTTCTGTCAACGCAGATAAATTTTTTAGTTTTGATTTGTCTTATATTTGTTCTTCTTGCTGTTGTTATTGTAATTGTTGTTATTTTGCACTTGATGCACCTCTTGCCGTTACTATTATCTTTTCCACTGATTACACATCATCTTTACAATTGTCTATGTGATGTGTCATCTTGACCTTATCACTGTTGTGTAAGTTGCATAACGTAGCAGATCGTCTGTCTGTATGTTTCGAAGATAATAAATTATCAACACTATGACAATGATGATGTTGATGATGATGATGATGAAGTAAAGGCCGCTTTTTGCCCACAAAGAAACGAGCCAAGAAGCTTTGTGCTGTAGAAAGATGCATTGGTTGTTGCTTATCCATATACTGCATTGCTCTTCTATTATCGTTATTAGCATTATTATGTCTTTTCTAACCGGTTTTGTTATGCCTTTCATGACTTTCTCTTTTCATAGCCCTTTCACGGTCATTCTAAAACGAAGATGAAGACGTAAACGATGATGATGAAATTGAAGATGATAATGATGTTGTTGTTGATGATGAGGCAGATGATTACGAGCACTTATTCTGTAAACATTTCTAACAATGTGTTTATCTATTTTTACTTTGCTTATCAATGTTATCAAGATTAACACTATTATTAATTTCAAAGAGCTACACATTTGTAGTATCTGCTTGATCAAAGGTTATGTTTCTGTGCAGTTATGCGCTGCTGTTTTCAATTTAAGCAATACTTTCTTTTCTCAATGCAAACGGTACTACTGTCGTATTACTACTATTTTTTTTCCTCTTTGCGTTCCTTATTCTTTTTTTTGTATGTTGTTGACGGTTATGCCTTTGCAATGATCTAGTTGAGTTGATTGCATTTCGTATTTGACGTAATTATTATAAATGGTGTACTTGAAACGGTAATGCCATGTACAGATTCATAGACCGTGAAAGTTGCAGTGGGCTCGGCTGAACGCGTCCCAGGAACAGGTTGAGTGCAACCTGTTTTGTTTTATCACCAAGCACGTTGTGATATAATCGCTTCATACACATCAGCTGATCTCACCCAGCACCACGATGAAGCACACCAGCCCCAACATGTGCGGAGCCACCATACTGTGTGGCTAGTGCATCACCCAACGTAAAGTACATGCTGAGCAGTGTTTCTTGCAACACATGAGATGCGATTAGGTCAGTGTTTTAGGCTAAAACCCCTAACGCGTGAAGTTGCACACCCAGTGCATGTAAACCGTAGATAAACTGGCAAATATTGGTACGATCAATACAATCAATACAATTGGTGCGTACTACACCACATTGTACTTGTTTATGCAATCCTCTTTACATATTTTTTGACCTATTTGTGATGTGCATATTATACATGTTAAATTTCGTATTTGCTTTCCTGCAAAGTGAATCTGCGTAGATTCCGGTCTTGATCATGTCACTCTCTGCAGCCGCTGTAACTACGTTTCATGCCTGATCTGCCACATGCTTTAAGTCCATTGCACGATAGTACAGCACAGTATTATCATTTTCACTACCTTTCATATTTTAGTGTTATTGATTTTATTAATCATGATTATGATAATATTTTGATTTATCGTACTCTACCGCAGCTTGTAGCTTATCTATTACAGCACAGTACACTTTTCCCAATGCACTCTCGCGTTCATGGCGTTCATGTTGCCGCACTAAGTTCATCACAATAACCGGTGTGCCATAATCACATATCAGCTACTGGAAATGGGTAATCGTCGTACTATCTACAATATCAGAGAAGCCAATTTCGATTGGTGGTTTGGGCAATGATGTTTGCGGATGAAATCACCTGATGGGTATAGAACCACGCACTTGTACATACGAAGTGCAATTTATTGATTACTTCTATTTGTGTTACTGCTATTTCACATCAACCTGTTTGTAACTCTTCGTGTTATTGTTTTTGTTGTTATCTGTTTCTGTTTATACTTATACATTTGTTGATTGTGGTGTTGAGTTTTATGATTTTCTTTTTAATTACTTTGCCACACAAACAATTTGTTCAATCTACACATGATTTGCGACTCTGCCATCCGCACTCACACCTCGTCGAAGATATCGCGTCCCTGCAAAATCTTTACTGACACGTGCAATCAAAATAACATGTAATAAACTACATTACGGTGGTGTTGATACTGATGTAGAGTTTAAACTATTTGTTGTCTCTAATGCAGTGTCTCTCTTTATTTCTTTTACAATATCAATGTTGTTATTGTCATTGTTTATGTTGGTGGTGGTAGTTGTAGAATGATTTGTGCCTTGCACAGAACAATGGTGAGGCATAATTACTTGTTGAGTAATGGCACCGTGAATACAGTACAGCAATCAACACGACAACCCAGCTGGGAAAATAAAATCATTCTCACCCATAAACGACTGCACTGATTATTTTTTTCTTGAATTAATTTTGATGTGCTTGTTTACATGTTTGTGTCTTGACGAAGAAATTTTGTTCTTACGTGTGGCAGTTTAAATTGCGAATGGCTAAAGCAAGAATGTGTTTCACACATACTTCATTCGTTTATGTAGTCTTTTCGCATCACCACCAATAGTAACAGAATTATTTGCTTGTAGTGTGTTTGTCAGATCATAGTCATGGGCAAAATAAAAAGAGTGCTTCATGTTGTTTGCAAGAAACTGCTACACATAATGATCTTCACTTGTTCGCGTGTTAAACAAATACGGTGCCGCTGCACTAGCAATACGACTAGATAGTCTTTTTAGTCCATGAGCATTATTGACGCTACGATGCTTGCGCATCCTTTGTGTTTATGTGTAGTGCAAAGAAGAAGAAGAAGAAGAACAAGAAGAAGAGTAAGAACGTCTTTTATTATTATCCTTATTCGTACTCCTATTATTGTCATTGTTATTGTTGGTCTTGTCAGTAGGTGTGTTAGTGCTGCCCCAATTGGTTCACCAGGAAAGATTGAAAAACGATGACGTAGATGATATTTGCGATGGTGTTGGCTGTTGAAATAACGTTAATGGTGATTGCTATCGTAAAGTTACATTGTTAACATTGATGTCGTTATCTGACATCTCTGTCATGAGCGACAATAAAATGTAATTGTTTACCTCGTACACGTTGCATGTTCTAATAGAAGCAACGTGTGTTCGTGAAGAGGCTAATGCCAAGTAGTAACCTTGTGTAAAGCGAACACAACCCAAAATGCCAGCCGACTAACCACATGACACCTCTACCTCACGATTATCACAACGTAGGCAATTGTCATGAAAGGAGTTGACAAATGTGTGTACCTCATCACGTGACAATTAGGATGATCGTAAGGAGTAGACAAGTAAGTCATTCACATTCACATATTTTCATGATTGTAGAGAAGTAGAACAACAACAAGATAATTTGCTCTTGCACACTTCATTGTAGTTTACTTTTGTAAAAGTAAGTAAGCGATAGGACTACTTGTCAGCTTCAACGGAACAATCACAATTATTCCTTTGTTATTTATTATCATTTTTATATTATACATCATCGGTAGATTATACACTCCTATTAGTAAAAGTGCCTAACAGGAAAACATGATAAGGAGTGTCAAAGTATTGTATTCTCTGCAAAGTGCAACTCTACTGAACATTTGAGTCAATGTGTTATCTATAAAAATTTGACATTATAGTGTATATATATTATGTAATATGTAAAAGAGAAATATATGTAAATAATTATATTTTACTATTTACAAACTTTGTTATAACGAAATATTGTTAGTAATTATCTTAATTAAATAAAAATAATAGTTAAAAAATATATATTAGTTATTAGTTTTGCACAATATTGTAAACACTAATAATTCATTAACATTCAAATCAAGTATATTTAACTTTTTCAATGAACTTATTTTTCTTTTCTCTTTTGAAAGTAGTATTGCAATTGATATAATTAATAGTCAAGCTTTGTTTTTGTTTTTGCAAGCACCGCACGTTTGATGTATTTCAGTGGTAGTGTGCGAGACGTGCCCTCACCACAGGTCAATATGACATTATTTTTACTTTGTCACAACTATACTCCATCATCAAGTGCACACGCTACATTCAGGTAGAGTCAAACCTATGCATTTTTGCGCAATCCACTAATTGGCAGTGGCTTTTGTGGATTTGCCTGCTATTGTGATGATTGCACAGGCAACACGTTGTTCATCAATGCAAAGTGAATGTGCTGTCTACTCATCGGAGAAAGAAAACCACATGACTTGATTGCCTACCACGCAGACAGGCTTGTACCATGAACGGCAATTATTTACTACTATTGCTAACATTATCGTTATTATTTTGGTGGATGTACATTTACATTTATCTTATTATTACGGTAAATAGCATTTTATAATGCGTTGCATAGTTTGACAATGTACGGCGATGTTATTCTAGTAAGCAAAGGTGTCACGTTGGCTAAACTGTGGCCTTGATTAGCGGCAATGTAAATTTGCTGTTTTTTACTACTATCATTAATACTATTGCTATTGCTGTTTGTATTCTGATCTTACAAGGTGCCATAGTAAAGACAAAACCGTTGCTTATCGTTATGTTACACCAACAAAGCCAAGTCAAGCAAATTGACATGATACCGCTTCATCTCAGGCAACTGCAACAAATCATCTACGTTAACAAATCCTTCCGTAGAAATGGGCACATGCATTCGATCGGCACTATGACGTAAAATATTACTTAACGAATGACTTACTTTACGCTCTATTGCACCTGATAAGTGCGATGCATTTGTCTATGTACAAACTTGTAAATGATTTTGTTAGCATGTATTAGCCAGTATATCATGAAGTGCATCACGTGTAACGTCTATTATCACATGTGTGCGAACTGGTACTTCTACTGTTGAGGTGTTTTTGTTCTGATGTTGCTGTGGTCACATTGTACGTTATCTTTTTGCATCATTTACATTATTTTGAAATGACGTTTATGAGCTTGTGCATTGTTTATTGCTTTATAAAATCTATTACTACATCCTTTACTCTGAGTTGACATGTTTGTTTACGTGTGACGTGTCTATTTCGACGCCATGGTAGACCTTGACTTGACCATCTGCCATGCACACAGAACTCTCATGACGTTTGTTTTAGTACTGTAAGCACAAATTTGACTCATGGGAGCTACGCAGATGTTTTGGTGTAAATTGTAATGGAAGTTTCGTAAAACCATGACTATTGTTGCTATTGGTGCTGACTGTATTGGCAATGCACTTGGTTGGAGTCAAAGTGAAGCCACGGTCAAGTAACGCACAAACTACTCGGGCAATATTTCTGCAATCGTCTAATCCACTGTGATGCTTACCACACAACTACAAATTTATTACCTGAAATAAGTCTGGTAAGTCGTTGATTCGTGGTAGAGGATTGTGTTTACTGTTTGCGTTGTAATTATTATTATTATTAGCAGTAGTACTACTATAACTTGAGCAATGCACAATTTCGTGTAGGTGCTGACGCATTCATATTTTCAAATTACATCAATGCTGCCACGCCGATGGGAATGGCAAGTTGCTGTCTCCACACAGTGCGAGCTGACACGGTAGCATTGTTTGTAAATCTCAATCCCCACACGTAACGATGCAATATCGTCACATTTACCATTATCTATCGTGTTAATTTTGTGATAATTACTATTGTACATTGTGTTTTTGCGAAGGCGCTTACTTTTTTGTTAATAATTATTATTATTGTCATCTACTTGATATGTCAAAATTACGTTATTGCAAGAATTGTAACGCTTCGTGGTAGACAAATGGGAATGGTTGACTAGCATTGACCGTTGCTTGTGTAATGCCAGTGAGATGGGTGCAAAACGCAGAAAGCCTTGGACGAATTACAGGCTGTACGTAGCGACGAAACTCACATTACATGGCATGGGTACGTGCATTGACAATAACAAACGGAAATTCAATGATTTATGGATTGGCTATTCGCTGATGAGCCTCACACGTAGCCTCAAAGTCAAGGATAATGTAATGACTAAACATTTGTTTTATTTTGTTTATAGCAATATATTTTTTGTTACTACTAATATTTTTATTATAAAATTTGATACTTCTTTTGATGTAAGAAAACTTCCACATACTTTTACTAACAAAACAAAAATTTTAATGTTGTAATACTAAAAAAAGATGAAATTGAATTGCAAACAAATCATGATCGTATTTTTAAAATATTTTTTAATTACAATTGTTTATAGTTTCCTTCAAATTAATTTGTAAAGTATTGTATAACACAATGTAAATTTAATCTTTTTTACTGCGAGGCGAGTTTACAAACTTCATGTGGTGCTAAAGACAGTGTCTACTGTGAGCGTAGCAGTAAGACGTTTACACTGCACACTTCTTTACTGTCATTTTTGTCTCGTGACAGCAATTGAACCAACTCCCCTCGATGCTACCCGAGCACCACCATACCACGTTCACCACGTTTAGGCAGTACCGTCTCTATCGCATCTTGACCAATGATTTACACTATTGGTAAGGCACTATGGCTTGAAACACATCTTTCTTTACTTCCTTTACTTTTAGTGTTGTTGTTGTTGTCTAGGTATTGTTGCAAACGAATACGAGCTTCTCGTCGGACTACGGACAAAACCACACATTTTTGTCCATACCATTGCTCACAACCAACAGCCCGTGCAATAACTCGTACAATGAGCTTTGGAATAACTCACCACAATAACGTTTCAGCTTCTTTACTTGGTGGTAATGATGTACTATCGGCTTAACTTTTTGTACTAACTTCACTTGTTGTGTTTCTAGCTGCATTTACAATTGTAGCGGAGCTACTATCGTTGTTGTTACTCTCATCCTTTGCTGATGAATGTATAACCGGTACAGGTCGCGAAGATGAGTTTTGCTTTCACTGTGCAAAAAATTAACGCTACACAAATCCGGCAGGTCGAAGATTAAACAAACTTATCTTTTGTCGACGATCATCTACAAAACAAATCTACGCCTCGCGTCGACGCTTATCTAAGCGAGTAACTTGCGCCATTTGTTGCATCATGGCTACGGTAGGTTCTACCCCATACTACCGCTACCGTGTCGATAGCTAGCTTTCACTGCGGAAGTGGTGTAGCGTTGTAGACGTATTCGAAGTCAGTGTAGACGATAATGAAGATGATGATGATAATGAAGGTACAGAAGGAATGATGCGACTGGTAGGACTGGCTTGCTCATTATTTTACGTACACGTACTTTTTGGAGTTTCAGCTTTACATCTTTACTTTTTGTGTGATGCAGAATCAGTTTAATTGCACTTTGCACCATTAAAATTGCACTATCGTAAACAAACCACATCTCCTACCTTTATGCTGACCACACTGTCCATTGCATCGACGTTGTTCAAGAAACCACCGGTGCTTAATGGCACATAGGCATCTACCACCTACAATTACCGTTGTTATTGTGGGAAAATGTGTATTTGTTGAAATTTTTATGGTTTTTATTGCTGATGAGATGATAATGATGATGATTGCACAGAATAGGTATTGCGAGATGTACTTGATTGATGCATTTGTTGCAGCAATCCTCGGCCAACGTGTAAAGCCACATTGGGTGACTAGCTGTCATGCGACTAGGTACGCTGAATTTTTGTACAAGGTTGTCTTTCTTCGTAATCATCATTAGATTACACCTCATCAAACATGCTTGTAAATGTTTTGATTTGATGTTAACTGCAATGCTTAGTACTCTTATTATATTGTGAATTGTTGTTGTTATGATCATTACCATCATCACTTGCATAATTCTATAATTAGCGTAAGAAACGATTTCGAGCAGACTACGTACTTTATTGCTATGTACGTTGATGTTTATGAAGTAAGCGTTAATTGCTGGACATTCCAATTTTATTTAAAATTATGTTTTTTCTTTCTTGATAAAAAGATATACTTAAAATAAGATTAATATATTGCTAGTGATGCAGGTATATAAAGTTTTTTTTTTAAAAAAAAAAATAATATAAAAAGTTAAAAGTGTGTAAGTTTAAGACACATATGACACTTTGCTGTCAAGTGAAGCAGAAAGATTTCAATCATTCATTATTACATAAATTAAAATAAAATCAGATATATATATTTCGTTAATTATTTTAAAATAAATAAAAATATAATACTTCACCTATAATAATTAACAGCTCATAGGGTTAATCAAAGCGGCGACGTTTGTTTGCATTGTCGTTACTGCGATTGTTGCAACTATTGCCGCTATTATTGTATCGATTACCTCTACCACGATAGCCTCCACGACTATTGCCACTACCTCTGTACATTTGTACACCTTGTTTATTTATCGTGTAATAACTGTTGTTATCACTGTTATTCCCAATATTATTATTACTGTTTCTACCACCACGAACATAATTTGTTCTCAAGTTGTTGCTGTCATTGTTATACATACTATAGGCGTTATTGATGGTGATAATGTTATTGATGTTTGTTGGTGAAGCATTAGTTGTCTTTAGCTGAGCCAGCTGCTTTGACTATGGATCAACCTATTTGAGTGCGTTGCGCATGACATACAAGTTTTTGCGATAGGTGCGTTGACGTCGCTGTTCTTATGTTAATTGTGGCTTTTACTTGTTAGGTATCTGCGTTGTATTTGTATGCCTTTATTATACTTGATTATTGCTACTGTTTTTATTAACACTTCTTGTATTATTAGTATAGCTTAAGTTTGCATTTGTTTTAATATTGATTTCTGCATCGTTGTCGTGCTGAAGTGTTGGCGTATAATTAACATTTACTTTTCGCAACTACTACATTTATTATTATTTTTTGTGTTGCTGTTGTTGCTGTTGTTGTTGTTGTTGCTCTTGTAGCAATTTTGCGACTTTAGCATCGCGTTCTATTTCATACACAGTGCGACGCTTCTTTGCACTGATAGTTGACTAGGCTGAAGAAAGCAAGTCTTTTTCTGCTTTGGCTTGTTTGCATAATATTTTTGGTGTAAAGATATCATCACCGTCACTGTCCAATTCATCGTCTGAGATCTAGAATGCTATACTCTTCATCTGATTTAGTTGTGATTTTCTGTATAGAAATTTTTTTAATTTATTTATAAGAAATATAATATGTTAAGTTATTGCAAAAAAAAAAGTTGTGCAATAGTATATATGCTAAGTAAAGTAATACAATTCTACTTTCACTACACATAGTTTACGTAGTCTTTACTAAAGAAGTTTTATCTTGTTATTCATTATATTTAAACAAATTGTATTACATCACATATTTATTTGGTAAGTACTTGATTAATACGCTTGTATAAATCAATGCATTTCAGTATAATATATTATGTTAAATTTTGAGCTGTTATAATTATAATATTTTAAATAGTAATATATTTTTTCATAGGATTATATATTCTGTGTACGTGTATTCATATAATTATGTATAGTAATTATAATATATACTTATAATTAAACATAACTTGTATATTTTGCTATTCACAAAAATAAATTGATTGAAGTGTAGCATTAAAACTTTAACAAGAATGTAACTTTTCTTTGCTTAATTTCGTAAATAATAATAAAATCATAACAAACAAGTATATTTTTTTTGTATAATATATTTTAGTAATAATGCGAGTATATTTGATAAAACAGTACCTGTAAAGAAGAAACGTTGAGTTTGGCAGATGTGCTGACAAACAACGATATATAAAAACCAGAATGATAAAATTTGAATATGGTAATAGAAATGTAAAATTATAATAAGATTGTTTACTTTATGGTATATACTCAAAGAAGAAAAAAATAATTTGAATAGTCAATTTATAATGTAATAATATTGGGTTGAAATACATTGTTTGCCTGATGTTGAATGAGGATAGTAAGTATAAATATATAATTATAATTTACTAATTTAACAAATGTTTGTTTACTTATTTTGTTATGATGTGATTTACTAAAGTGTTTATCATGAAGAGTACATATAATAATGAAAAAGAAGATTAATATAACTTACTATAATCGAAGAAAAACCGCAAGATAACAATAAGCACGATAAATAATTTGGCAAGCAAAAAGAAAAAGCTACGAAAACAATATTGGTATGGAGTTGTTTCGATATAGTATACTTGTTAAATACAATAATAGTTATAATTGATATTGTTTCTTATCTTTTATAAATATAATTAATATAATTATCATAACTAATAATATTAATGAAATTTATATATTAGCAATTGATCAAAGCATATATTAATAACAATTTAATATTATTGTTATGGTAAAGATGACGGAATAGGCTCATAGTGCGGTGTCCACTGTAACTTCTTGACAAACGCATAAATCTCATTTCGACTGTGTGGTAGTGAGGTGTTGGTAGCAATCTTGAGCCGTTGTGCTTCCCTAATCACATCGGTGGCAATGTTTGCCGAGATGGCATGAATGTCCGTCAGTGGTGGGTATAAGTTACCGGCATTTAGCTCCTTCTCACTTGTCATCTTGTTCAAGCTGGCTGCCGCCTACACGAGTAGCTCATCTGGGATGGTCTTCGGTTGTGCTAGTGCACAGCCTAAACCAATGCCAGGAAAAACATACAAGTTGTTTCCCTGAGATGGCGTGTACGTTGTACCGTTAATTGTGGTAGCTGGGAATGGACTGCCAGAGGCAACAATGGCAGTACCATTAGTTCATATGTATGCGTTTTACGGAATAAGCTCGGACTTACTCGTTGGATTCGATAACGGGAAGATGATCGGGTGTGGGGTGTGCTGAGCGACAAATTTCACAATTTATTACGTGAACACCGGACCCACCCCACCGAGTCCAATGAGCGCGGTGGGCTTGACATAATGCACCACATGTGCCAAGTCTGTTAGTTGGGCGTTGTCTGCTTGTGGGATGTCATGACGGGCAAGAAGTACTTTGTGCTTGGCCAATTCATCACCACGGTTGTTCGTCACCAGCCCTTTGGTGTCGACCAGATAAAACGTCTTGAGCACATCTTACACGTTAACCCCGTAGAGTCGAGCGGTGAGTTGGGCAATGTTACGCGCCACCCCAACCGCCGCGGAGCCGGCACCAAAGATAACAATCTTGTGCTGCAACGGTGCCACCCCGGACAACTTCACCGCGTTGAGAAAGCCAGCAGAGATGACCGCGCCTGTGCCTTGAATGTCATCATTGAAGCAGCGATACTTGTGCTGATACCGCTCTAACATGTCAAAGCAGTGGTTATTGCTGAAGTCCTCAAACTGAATTACCGCACCGGGTCATGTGGTGCTGGCGGCACTCATAAACTCATCAAGCATCTCATAGAACGTGGCATCATCACACCGATGCTCTCGCACCCCCAAGTACTCTTTATCTTGTAAGTATTTTTATGTGTTGGTACCGACATCGAGTACGGCGGGCAGGACACGCAAAGGGTGAAACCCGCCAGCTGCCACGTATAACGAAATCTTACCCATACTGATCCCAACCCCATTTGCCCCCAAATCACCCAACCCCAAGATACGTGAGCCGTCGGTGATGACAATGATTTGCACCTCATATCGTAGAGTATCACGTAGTGCCTGGGCAAACTTACCACGAAGATACTTACTCAAGAACACGCCACGCTACCGGACAAAGTAGCGACTGTAGTGCTCACAAGCCTCCCCTACCGTAGGGGTGTAGATGATGGGCAGCAGCTATGTAATGTGTGCCTGAATGACGGAGTAGTACAGTGTGGTGTTGATGCCATGTATAGTCACCAAGTGATTGTACCGGTTGATGGGCAGGTCATAGTGACAGAGCTGCTGCCACGTACGCTACACCTGCTCCTCAAGCGTCTCTACCGCGGGAGGCAATGCACCTTCAATCCCAAGTGCCATTCGCTCCTCTCGCGTAAATGCCGTGCCACGGTTGAGAAAGCGATTGGTCAAGATGGATCGGCGGGAGGTGCCATAATTGTACACCGCCTACGTGATCTTGTCTCCGTTTGTCTGTGCTGACATATCTTTATGAACGTGACTGATTTCTCTTATATTAATATTATTATTATTGTTATTGTCCACTTTGTGTTTCTATTATATTAAAAAAAAAACTTCGATAAGTTCAAGTTTAGTGCTAAGCGTGTTAAATGAATGTATGCAAGCAAGTAACAAAAAATTGTGTGTTTGATCTTCTTTGTGATAAAACCTTTTGTATTATACATAAGTAAAGAAAATTAAAAAATTAATCACAAATAACAATCCATGTAAATTATTTTTTTGATATGTGCACATGCATATTGTGCAGAGACTAGTGTGTAATAGTTGCAAAATCAATTAGAAACACATCTGCCAAGTTTACAAATATAAATATAAAAAGCCGTTCTTATTATTCAGTTTTTTTGTATTTGCTGATCTTGTAGCTGATTATGAGCATATGTAAAAAGTGAAGGAAAATAAACATTTGTGTAGAGTTATTGAATAAATACTTTTTTTCGTTAATTGCAAATTTGTATTTATTCAGAAAAAATTGACAATGATACTGTAGATTTTAGCAGAAACAATTAGGTGAACGTAGGTGTACAAAAAACAAATTGTAGATTACTCGTTACTTGTAATTTGCATCATCTATTACTTTTTTCATAATGTTAATAAAATTAATAATTCACTTGATTTGTTATAACTTATAATGCAACTTTGACTGTTATTGTTTTTTCTCTTAACGAACAAGACAACTTCTTCGTGTTGAAATAAAATACGAAGAAGTAAAATGTGTCATTAATCATTGTAAGTTTACAGATTAAGTGAAAGAAAAAAAATTTCCGCTATACTTTAATAATAATAATTGAAGCAAATATATTTAATATGCAACATCTAACGTTCAGCATTTATCAATCTTTGTCTCTATGTAAAAATATTTATATATGCAGTGTGCATGCTTTGTCATGATCATAAGTTTTGATAATTACAGTTATTGAATTTTATTGTTATTTCATACAACACCACACGCACGATGTCAAAGAATAAAATATATTGATAATAATAAAATCGTGAGATTTTTTTTAATTGAATAAATTTTTTTCTCATAATATTTGTAATGCATACATAGGTAGATAAGATTAGTAAGATTGTAATTTAATTCTGACACACATCAATGTAAATTACTAGAATAGATAGGAAAAAAATATATAATTTTTTTAGGCTAAAAATGCTAGTTTTCGCTTTCTCTTTTTTTATGTATTTTTATCATTATTTATTTACACTTAGTCATCATCACTACCGTCAGACGAGTGCACACTCTCACTCTCACTTCGGCTATCGTCATCACTGCTATCATGCAACTAAATCTACACCTGACTCTCCTCCTCATTCATTGCAGCTTGACTTGCACAGATAATCGCATCTTCATCCTATGCAAAGGCACGCTCTACTTTAAGCGTTTTCTCAATGGGCTTCTTAGTGTTATCGCGTTCATCGGCAAAGAGAAAACTGAGCAGCGATGGTGCATGGGCGGTTACCGTGCGTGTGACTTTGTCTAACGCGAAATGAGCCACATCTGCGATGTGCCGCCATGCCTTTAGCTCATCCATGCGAGGACCACTTTTCTTCTCGCCCACTTTGCGAAACTTCATCTTGGCTTCGTTTTGTAACTTGAGCAGTGTGGCAGACTACTTTGCAGACGATGCACGCTGTGCGGCTAAATAGGTAGAGGCCTCACACCCTAAACAACTTAACAAGTCATGTGTCTCGCAGTACGTGTCTTGTTTGTACTTGAACAACGATTTCAGTTCTTACAAGGTAAAGTGTTGTTTGGAGTCTTATTGCATGTCTACCACATTAGCCGACAGGCCTTGCTTACTTACTTGACGCTGATAAATTTTCTACTCAATCGTGCCCGTGCTGAGCAGGCGATAAATAAACACCCGCTTTTTCTGTCCATCACGCCAGACACGACCCATCGCCTGTGCATCGTTGGCAGGGTTTCAGTCTGGGTCAAAGAGAATGAGACGATTGGCACCAATCAAGTTTAGCCCCACGCCACCAGCTTTAGATGAGAGCAAGAAAACCAGCTATTGCGAACCAGGCACGTTGAAGTAATCTACCAGCTACTGACGCTTTTTAATTGGGGTACTGCCATCTAACTGGAAGTAGGCGATTTTCTTCACTTTACACAGTGCGGCAATAATGTCAAGTGTTTGTGTAAAGTTTGACACAATAACCAACTTGTCACGATCTCCATTACTGCGCAGTTCATCGAGCACCAGACTGACAAAGTGAATCTTGCTACCACTCTACTGACTCAGATCTCCTTTACGGTAACCTTTTGGAATCACACTCAGTGGAATACCACCACCACCACCACCACCGTTATTATTGTTGTCATTATCATCACGTTTGTTATTAGGACCTCTTTTTTTCTTCTTGTTTTATGTATCACCTTCCGTCTTGTTATTTGTATTGTTATTATGTATAGCTGCTTTGTTTGCTTGTTCTTGCTTTTGCTGCTGCTGCTGTCGAGAAAGCTGTACCGCGTCAAGGAACAGGTCCATGTGATTACACAATTTACGCAGTGCCGAAATAAGTACCAACGGTGTACACGCCGCACTCTACACCACCTGAGCAATGTTGCAATAGGCCTGTTGCTGCAGAGTACCTAATCGCACAAATACCGTAATATCCACTTTGGGAGGCAAATAGGACTCATTGATCGTCTGCGTACGACGCAGAATAAATTTTTGAGTTAGCGTGGCCAGGTAATGCGCACGATCATGGCCGAGTGAGCGAACATGATCAGGGCTCAGTGGATCGCGTCCGAGTAGGACCGGCTACTCAAACACACGCGCAAACAAGTCTCGATTACCCAAGATGCCTGGGTTAACAAACCCAACCATCGCATGAAACTAGGATAAATCATTCTGAATTGGTGTACCACTCAAAATAATTCGATTACGTGTCGGTAACATGTCCACCGCTTTGGTAGTTTTCACCTACGAGTTCTTCAGTCGATGCCCTTCATCGCAGACCACCAACTACACGGCTTTCAGTGTACAAATGCGATTGATGTATTTACGTAGCTGATCATAAGAAATGACCAGCACTTCACCTTCGCCGTCAAACCGTGAGATGATTCGATCTCCCTTTGGGGTAGATTAGGAAATGGCAAAGTGCTTTACCGCCCCAACACCAAGTCACTTATCAAACTCATTACACCAGTTCTTCACCAGCGAAGACGGTGTTACCACGAGACACTTACGGGCCGTAGGTACGCCATGCTTGCCCTGTTTCAGACAGGTGTAAATGGTGGCAACGGTTTGTATCGTCTTGCCCAGTCCCATCTCATCGGCTAAGATGGCTCCATGATACCCAGGCATGCGTTCACCAATAATACAATTGAACAAAAACTTAACGCCTGTCCGCTGATGTGGACGAAGTTTGTCACCGATAATGGGGTCTACCACCACAGAAACCTGACGCCGGCCATTAGAATCTCGCTTGTAATCGGCACGGAAAAGCACCACGGCGTCGGCTCGATCTGGGTCATGTAATGGAGTCAAGTCCTACAACACACCCAATTTGTTTAACTTGGGCCTACCAGCGAGTGGGACAATAAACCCAGTCTACCCATCACGTGGCCGTTTGCGAAAGAGCTGAGCGGCAAACAGACTCCCACACAAGGATTGGCCAAAGGACATCTTGGGTTTACTGGCCTGCACCGCAGCAGCGGCAGCGGCGTCTTTGACTGCTTTGGCCTTATCCTCTTTGATTCGCATATCATGCTACGATCGAAGGAAAAACTCACCACTACGAAAGGACTACTCGGTCAGTGCGGTGATGAGTTTGACTACTTTACCGCCTACACGTAGCGTCATGCCTGCCTTGGCGTTCTACACTTCATTTTACGTTAATGGGTAGCCTGGCTATGGTCGATTACCGTACTGCCGTCCAACTCGGTCATACATCATAATCGCATTCTACTCGGTGTCAATGATGATAATACCCACGGCTTATAATCGAGTAGCACCATCTGTTTCAATCTGGAAGTATAACTTGCCATAGGGACTAACTGGGTAGCGTGAAATGACATTGCTGGGTAGCTATTATTGTTATTATTCTCCATCTTTGCCTTCTCCGTTTGGCAAATCGTTACCATCACCTTGATTTTGATTTTGCTTTTGTTGTAATTGCATTTAAGCAGACACATTGATATTTTATACTTGCAATGCATTACCTTCACCATTACCGACCTCAGATATTGTTGATGATGTTGTACTTGTATTATTATTATTTGCACTTGTCAATTTATCCCGCAAAGCATTGGACTTGCCCTTTGACAACAACGAAGACGACGACAACGATGTAGATGATTATGGAGCATGATAATCAATATTAGCTCGTTGTGCAAGTCGTCGTTCGCGCGCACTCATTGCACCACCTTGAGTGTTATTATCAGAAGCACTTGTAGCTGAAAATGTTTATGGGTAGAAAACTTCTCGACGTCGTCCTAGCAATACACCCGTACTCGCAGAGCGTCGTGTGGATTCGTTATTGTGTGTGTTGTCATGGTCCGATTGTGCAGCTCCAGCATCAGACTTGGCAGAACTTACATTATTATCCCCTACAGCTCCTCCAGACGCAGCAGCAGCATGAGAGGAGGAAGAAGTGGAAGTAGAAGAAAGTGCACTACTGTTGCTGTTCAAATCGGCCACCGCCTACAGGAAAGGATCACGCGCTGGCAAGAACTTTGTCTAAAACGTTTGCTGCTCATTTTACACATTTGCTTTACTTGAATTATGAAGTCCACCTCGTGGTACAAAGGCACGCATACCTCCGGTGAGTGCAGAAGAACCAAAGAGAGGCGAGTGCACCTTGCTTGACACACCCCCACTTCCTGTACCACTCATATTCGTGGAAGAGCGTTTGAGAAGTGGCATTAATTTGCTATTAGGAAAACAAAAAGAGCTAACAAACTATGAAATAAAATAAATGTGATGTGCTGACTCTACTTACTAAATTTATAAAAGGTTTAATTTTTATACATGATAAAAATATAATTTTTAAAAACATAAAATACTAACACATTTGTGATAATTAATAAATTTACAAAATATTTTTTTACAATTTATTAAATATTATGTTATATACTGACAATAATATGAATATAGCAAAGCATAACGATGACGATGATTAATAAGATGAGAAAAAAACAAAACAAATTACATAACAAAAATGCTTTAACGTGAATAAGTGAGTATCAACGAATAACAATAAATAATTTTTAATCTATAGTTTCTTAATATTGTTGTAATTTTATTTACATAGTACGCTGAGCATTTCGTTTTTGCTTGACTTCAGCACGCAACAACTTTTCCAGTTCCTTCTTGTGTCGAGTCAGGGCAACCATTTTCTTGATGTGCGCATCTAGCTATTTACGAATTGTGCCATTGACTTTGCACGACAGCGCAAATGCCTCACGCATTGTGTCATTCTTCTTGACCAAGTCATTCAGTGTAACACGATATTGTAACTATTCAATCTGTCGCTCTTGCTACTTGATCTTCTTTTCGTGTTCTTTGTCCTTTGCACGTCATGTGGCAATCGCGTCATTTGCCACAGTCAACTATAATGTTAATTTACTTACTTCATCTTGCAAAGTAGCCTTTTGTATTTGTAAGATTTATATCTCTTCGTCTTTCAGTGCTGGGTCAGTCTGAGCAGCCAGTGCTAACTCCGCTGCCTTTTATGGCATGGGCAGTTGAGACAGAAAGGCCTCATCTATTTTTTTCACATCCTGCTATGTCATTCCAGTTTATGTGGTGGTGTGCAGGAAATGACCAATCATTCGTGCATCGACGTCTAACTTCATGTCATCAATTGCAAACCAACGGCCAGCAATAGCCTATGGGTGAGTTTATACATTGACGTGTATTCATCGCATAATTTCATCAACCCGATCACGCACCAGTCGCTGCTATGTTGGGTCATCTTCGTAGTAGTTCACTTTACTGACAATAACGGTTCCATTCGGTGTGCCTTGGTTGACTTGAGGCAACTTGTCATGGTGAGTTTATGTGGCCTGAGTGAAAAAGGAGTTGAGCCGCTACACCATCTCCTTATGCACACGTCAGGTAGAGGAGAGTACAAAGGTGACCTTGTCTGGCCCACCCAACTTGCGTACAAGCGAGGCAAGATGATGAACACACTACACACTCAGTTAGCCACCACCGAAGGTAAAACGAGGAACAGGCAGTAACACACCATCAATGTCAAGAAAAATTACATACCGCTCACACTTTGCAATGAGCTAGGCGTGATTGCCTGTCATTGTTAACATTGTTTGTTTTTTTATCTATTGTTTCTTTTTACAAATATATAAACTATTAACAAACTATCTGTTGTATAGTAAAAAGTAGTTTAACATGAAAAAAAAAAAAATAAATTTTTTTTAATAAACAATTCACATTATCTTTTTCTACACTACATTATACTATATAATTCTGTTTAAAATATTACATTATAATTAATACATCATGTAGAAACTTTTGGATGAGTATAACTGTTAACGAGTTACAAAGTAAAACAAGATCGTAAAAAACGTATTTTGATTGGTGTAGCATGTGTTTAACATTAAAAATTAAAGAGACATGTACAATTTCTAAAGTGTCTAGTTAAGGTATGTGTTTGTGTTTCTAATGTAGAGGGGGAAAATGGTAATGTGTATAATAAATCAGTTGATGTAAGTGTGTACAAGCGTATTACATAGTGTATCTAGTTGTAAATCTATTTGTAAAAAACGGTAATAAAAGATAATTAGATACATGCATTGCCATATGTAATATAATTTATAAAAAATATTTGCAATTACATACAATAAAGGTAAGAAAAATATTGCGATGTTGGCATACACATAATATTAATAGAGAAGCTATTGGCTATGTTATGTAATATGTACATATTTTTACGATACGAAAGTAACTGTATTTGATGTTTTTGTCATATTAGTGTTTAATTATAATAATAAAATATTTACTTTATTCTGTAATAAAATAGAACGAAATCAATTTGCAAGTAATCAAACACAGGCAAACCAATTTTTTTTTTGATGTTACGAAATGTGTGTTGCCTTAGGGTTACTAGCGTGGTGGTATGTTGGCAATACATGCAAACTCACTTTCTACTGGTGGCCGTGGTGGCGTACGTGCTCGTGGACGAGTAGCTACCTTCTACACAGAGTGTAGCGGTACTGCTTTAACAATTTGAGGAAGCAGCGATGGTGATGACGGCAATTGACACGCATCTTGTTTTATTTGGGTATTACTGGAGGATAACGGTGATGCAGCATAAGACGACTTTCGTATTTCACACGAAAATACGATGTTTTGATCAGCTTGTGTGTTTACATGCTGCACTTCTTCGCTGTGCATGGGAAACAAATGCTACTTGTCTTCACCATCATCATCATCATCAACATTATCACCATTATCTTTATCTTAATCAATTATATTAGTACAAGACTTATTTCTGTTGCCACTACTCTACTTATGTTGTGATATTAATTATTATTAGTTTTTACTATTCTTCTTATTTCTTGGCAATGTCTTGTTAGTTTTGCCGTTCATGGCTGCATCGAAACATAACACTGGTTGCATCGCAGTTGACCGTGATAACGACGATGGTACTGTTACTTCATGTTTTGATGTATCTTTGCGTTCATGCTAATATTATTGACTGTGTGATGCTACAAAAGAAGAAGAAGAAGAAGAAGAAGAAGAAGAAGCGTTGTTTGTAGTGGAAGTACACACTTTGCCCTATTCACATGAAACATGTAATACAGGAGAAGCTTTAGAAGTCAACTGCACTTCATCTTTATAGTTTGCAGATTGGGCATTCTTTGCTTGATGCTTTTTATGTATATTAAGAGCAGGCAAGAAACTGGCAAAGGAACTATAGATATCTCGTTTCTATTTTTCTTGGTGCTAATGCTTGCCCCTTTTCGTACGTGGTGTCTTTAGGTTTTTCTTTTTCAGGTGCAACGTGTACTAAAATGAGGGACTTACATTACTTTTATTATTATTATTATTAGTTTTGCTGTTGTTACTCTTATTTTTATTTGTAAGTTTGGCACTGGTGCGCATGAGAGACGATGGCTTGTACGTTGATTTGGCAGTAGAATGAAAAAATGAGAAGACGTGCATTGCCTTGGCTGAGTTATTATCCTTACGTTTGTTTTGTTTTTTCACGAGTTATCCGTTATTCTTCTTGTGTGTGTATTACTTACGTGATGCCTGCAGTTGCGTTGGTAGCAGTTCATGGGCAAGGAGCATAAACAGCTCAATACGATCATGCATGTACAAATCACGTTGCATACAAATAATTCGACGTTATGCAAATTACAACATATTTAGTGCCGGACGTGCTACCATGTTAAAATACATGGCGTCAAAGAAGAAATGGTAAATCATGTTATCGTATTGCGACAAGTAAAACACAAAATAGGCATTGCATCACTCCTCATACATATTACATAATGCATCTTGTGTACATTCAGATGAAGTCATTAGTGCCATGTGATCAGCTATAATGTCTGTTGAAGTACATTCATTATAATTATCAATAGTGTTGTTGTAGATTTCTTTCTCCTTAATGCATTCATAGTTTCAGTGTTATCGAAATAGTATACACAGAACGTGTCATGCAGAATCACAGATCTCGCTTTATGTGTCTTTAGTACTTGTCAAATTACACATGTATGCGTCATTGCACTCACCCAACATCATTTTATTCATGTTATGGTTACTATCCGTTAGTAGTTGACTTACAATGGACATTTGCCGAGGTGCATTTGCGCTGTGACTGAATGGTGAAGATGGTGGAGTAGGTGCAACACCCAGTATACTAATGTCCACATAGGTGTTTTTACTCGTCTTGGTTGCGTTTATATTTACATTCATATTGTGCTTATCATTGCAGTCAATATCGACATTACTATGTTGATCACTATATTACCTTTGATATATCTACTCATCAGCATCGTTAGTATTATCTTTGACAAAAGTATGCACAGTAGCATCGGTAATAGGGGAAGGTGAAGATTACATCAAAGTTTCAGTATCTGACGTGAATGTAAATGGTGTGAGCAGAGCTGAAAACATTTTTGTGCAATATTCTGACAAACAAACTTGCTGAAATGCAACATGTCGCTTAACAAGCTCATTCATGACATCATGATCATCAATAGACATTGATAGTTCATCGATGTTATCCTCTTTGTCAGTGCAATCATGTTTGAGTTGGTTTGCATTTACATAATAGATAGAGATTGCTTATTACTCGGACATGTTATATTTACTGTAATGATAGTACCGTTTATTATTATCTACGATATGGTTAGGCTCATTGTAATGACTGTAATGTTGGCTATCTGTAAAGGTAAATGTATCATCATAATCATTTTCATTATCATTATCATTGTAGTTATCATTGTCATCATGTGACGTGTACTCACGCATCGTAGACGACGGACGTGCGTGTGAGGTACTTTGACTTCTACTATTGTAAGTAACATTATTGTCTATACCACTACAAAAGTAATTATCCTTGTTCGATGTGTTGGCCTCATTCATATCATACACATCCATTTGAGTATATGGAGCTTTACCTGCATTGTCATTGTGTACATTGTTGACATCAGCATTGTGTTCACACTTACAATCATTGTCATAATTATATTTACTATGCTCGTACAAAATTTATTACTCCTGCTTTTTATTTTGCTACTACTAATACTACTACTCTTGAAACAGCACTTGCTGCGATTCAGAACACTCTGACCATTCATCATCATCATCATCATCATCATTATTATTATTATCAAAATTAGCAACAGCAGGATTGTCTACCACGGTGCTTCATGGCCTTTTTTGTTCATTTTATAACAAATCGCACTGTAGGGCAGAGCATCGTTTGTACCGATACGACTAGGTAACCTGTTTTCTGATCTGTGTAGGTGTAATTGCGATCATAACGCAACGTTCATGTTACCTTTGATCTTTTGTGCTTTACTTATACAGTTCGGCATGTTCTTAATTAGTGTCTACCTTGCTTTATTGTATTTGTAATGGTTGCTTCTTATCTTCTTACTGCCTCGACTTCTATAAGGCATGAGAGAGTGTACATTCGTTTGTGCAACGTTACGGAGTGTACATCTCCTTTGTAATGTGCACACTCTACTTACTTTTTGTGTTGCTAACATTATTATCGTTATTCGTTTCAATAAAAGCACTTTTGTTGATAACATTTGACTCAGAATCAATGTCCACATTAATCTTGCAATCAAACTATGCATTGTTGTTGTTAGTAGTAACAATAGTGTTTTATTGTTATTGCACATCGGGCTCTGGTGAAACAAGAAGCACTGCGTTTCGTCTGAAAGGTGCATTACTTGTGAATTACAGGTTAAGTGGTGTGTACGATGCATTCATTTGCAACTCGGTTTGAACTGTTGAGTTATTATTCTGATCATTACTATCACTATCATCATAACAATCATTATCACTATCAGAACGACACTGAGATCCGGTCATAGTGGCATTCAACGATGTATTATGGCCATGTAATGACGAGTGTGATTGTTATTACACAGAAAGTGAATGAGCAAACAATGTATTTTACTTACGTTCTGGTGTAATTGGAGTAATAAATTGTTGTGTTTCACTAAGTGCGCTGCTACGTGTAACCGGTCTTACGTTGCGTTCATTTAACCTATTTACATTGTTGATAGTATCACTGCTGTTATACTGTGTACAATAAATGTACTGTGTCCTGGCCATTTGTCGTTTACTGCTCTGTTATACTCTGATGTGTTTCTTGCTGATTTCTTTGCCCATCGGCTCTTGTGCACTTTGCAAATAAACATCTGCACTTGACACACGCGCTATGCTACATTTTCTACCTTTAGACTTGTTGTTATTAGCACTACTATTATTACTTTTCTGTTTACTGATTAATTGTAATGTGTTGTGTGGGTCATAGAATGAGCGACATGCAGGTCGTGACGTGTTGAGCTATTTTGCAGGAGTATGAGCGGCAAACGTTGACAGCTCCATCATGCTCGCTGTGTTACTTTTTCGCTTCTTTCTTTTTGTTAGTTGGCTTTGCCTTTGAGCAAGCAGAGCTTCTTTGCTTCTTTAATTATAATATTCGAAATTATTTGAAAAAAAATTGTTGAAATAAAAAGATAAACATTAAAAGAAAGCGAAATAAAGGCAAACAGAATATTTATCATTTTTATTATCTAAATAATATTTGTATATAAATTACCTTGACATAATTTGCATTATGATATACAAAATTTTTATTTTATATGCTACCGTGCACGGCACTGACAGAAACAGTAAAGTATGAATAATCATGAACATATATGTAAAAAAATTTCAAGTGAATTTACTATTAAATTATTTTTTACAGAAACAAAGCAAAAGGGAAAAAGTTGCTCATAACGATGTCAGTAAAGTTAAATCAAAACAGAGCAAAATGCTCCTGTATGCTAATTTGTATATTTGCAACAAAAATGACATTCACATAATCAAATAATATAATATAATAGTTTTATTAAACAAAAATAAATTTATCTTATTAAAAAGTTTTAGTTGCCATATTTAGCTTTACTTTCTACCTTTTTGTAAATTTTTCATCTTGTTCATCATTGATGCCAAGTCAAACCCACCACCTGCACCACCTGCACCTCCACCACCACCCATCATGCCAGGTAAGCCCATGGGCAGGCCTCCCATACTCGGTAGACCATCACCAGCACCCATTCCTCCTCCTTGCATTTGCCGCATCATACTCTGCAACCCACCAAGCCCACCCATCTGCTTCAGTACGTTGGGGTTGATCATCTTAGATAGCTGGCCAAGTTGTTGCTGATTCATTCTGCCATTCATCATACTACCAGGATCTTGCATCATTTGCTTAAAGTTGCTCTTGCCAAATTTTTTGATAATCTCCTCTAGTTTGACAAACATGGTAATGAGTGTGGCTACTTGTACAATGGAGTAGCCACTTCCACGAGCCACACGATGAATGCGGGATGGCGTCATGAGCTTCTTCACTTTATCATCGTCTAACTCCGTGGAGGTCATGCTATCCATCATGCGCAAATAACTCTTTGCGGCAATGTCGCCTTGCTCACCAAAGGCCTAGGCAAAACTCTGCATACCAGGCATCATCTCAATGACTTTGCTCATTGAGCCAATCTTCTGCCAGCTTTGCATAATTTCATAAAAGTCACGCAATGTGAAACGGCCATCTTGAATGCGTTTGTACACCTACGAGTTACTGTCAATGTTAGCGTCTTTCATTGTGTCAAGTAATGTGGAAATGTCACCCATGCCAAGCATCTTTTGCACAAAGTTCTCCGGCTTGAACAGCTCAAAGTCCATGTAGTGCTACCCAGTACCAATAAACACAATCGGACTATGTGTAGCGGCTACCGCAGAGAGTGCCCCACCACCTTTGGTGTGACAATCTAACTTGGTCACGATTACAGAGCCTACCGCTACTTTGGCCTTGAAGTTACGTGCCTGCTACTACACCGCCTGTCCATCGGTGGCAGACATCACAAACACAATGTCGTTCGGGTGAATCGCTTTTTCAATTTGCTTCATCTCATCAAACAGTGCCGCCTACTGTTTGTGTCTACCACTCGTATCAATAATGATCAAATCATATTTTTCGGTTTTCAGCTACGCTATACCTTCCTTTGCAATTGCTACCGGGTCCGCTTATGTGAGGGAGCCGTAGAATTGTAACTTGGCCTTTGCCGCGTTTTGTCGCAGCTGATCAAACGCACCAGCACGAAATGTATCTGCGCACACCACAGCAACTTTGAAGCCTTTACGCTGAAAATAGGCACCATACTTTGTACATGACGTCGTTTTACCTGAACCTTGCAAACCGACAAACATCACTACATTGGGCTTACCCTTCGTAGGGTAGAAGGGCTTCACGCCTGGGTCGAGCATCTTCTTTATGCCATTGAACACCGCATTTTGCAACACCTTACGCTTATTGATGCCCATTCCTTCTTGTGAAATGGCAAACTATGTCTTGATTCCATCCTGTAGTTTTTTCACAATGGAGATGTTCACATCTGCCTGCAGCAACGCCTGCGCTAATTCGTTCAGCAGCTACTTTACATCATTGTCACCTAACAAGGACTTGGAGGCCATCTTGTTTAGGGCTTGCCCTATCTTTTGTCCTAGCTCTGCCAACACCATTTTTATATTTTGTCTCTTTTCAAGATATAAACGTAATATATTAAATTTTGATTTATTTGATAGTTTAAAAAAAAGTGAATTTTTAACAACAATAATTATTTTAATTATATATTTTTTATTTGCTTGATTACAATAAATTTTTAAAAATCAAAACAAGAAATTTAGAAAAAGTTTAGTGTTAATAGGAAAAAGCGATAACAAATGTGTACATTTCTTCATGTAATCGTGTATGTCAATAAACAAAGACGCACTGTATAATTGCATTGTGTGCATAACATCAATTATTTTTTCTGATTATAACCTTTTGACAGTTATGATTACATTAGCAACCTGACGTATTTTGATAAAATAACAATTACTTTAACAGCAAATGTAAATTTTCTGCATTTGTTATCATTACAGATGGAAAAAACAAAAGTAATAAGAGATATTATTTTAAAATTTTGTTTACGTGTATATATATTTTTACGTTTACTTTTTGCGGTGATAGAGCTACTCAAACTTGCCATAGTTAATGTTAGTAATAATGGTGGCCTGATTGAGCTTCGCCAGACAATTCTACATGCACGTCTTTTCACCCATGTAAAAGTGGTTTAGTCAATAGTGATTGACACACTTTTCGTGACACTTTAGGCTGGCATGAAACGCCATTCGCTCTTCTTGTATTTGCTGAAGCGTGGCAAACTACTCCTCCTGTGCACTTCGTCGTCGCCCAGCCATTTGTGCAGCTGACATGTTCATCTTCTCTTTTATTTGATTGGTTTTTTTTTATAATTAAGCTTAGCAGTGTAACTTCAGTAGTTTAAATTGTTTATAAAGTACAAAAAAATAATAATAAAGGAATTGACTGTTACAGTATGTTACATATAATTGTATAACATCAAATCAAATGATAGTATAAACATTGTAAATAGTAAATGAATACTATAATATAAAGAAAGTACAAATTGTACATACACAAAAAAAGATAGTCACGCTAGTTTTGTTAAGATGTGCGATGCTCGTAATGCTTTAGCACATTATCCATGAAGGAAAGCAGTGATTTATTATCGCTACAATTGCGGTTGTTACATGTTTTACACGATGTCTACTTGTTAGTACTAACATCATTGCCATTCATGAGTAGCTAAGAAATAATTGGTGGTGATGCTGTAAGTGACGAAGTAAAAGGTGATGTTGTAAGATCATTTTTTACAATGTGATTTATTTCGTACATATGGCGAAGTCACTGTACAAAAAAGCCATCACACTGTGTATACGGTATCTGTGTTTTGCTTTTCACATTTGCCGTATACAACGTATGACTTGTCTGATCGTCAAGACGGTACAAACGTGCATCACCCACACCGCAGCTTGGTGAGCGTGCCTTGCACACTATACCATCAATCTAGCAAAGAGGAACAGGTAAAAGGCAAGATCACTGTGCATCTATGTTTGAATGCATTGTATGAACACAAAACGTAGATAGTGTTTTTCTTTTTGTTGTTACCTTTGTTATATCTACCTATTGCCCTGTTTCACTCTCACAATTGTACAATCTGTCTTGGTAAGTGTCATGACAATACAATTGATGTGGTTGTGTATGTTGTCAGGATAGCAATGCTTTCATTGGATTATTTTAGTCTTTGTCAGTTTGCGTTTGTACAAGTGATGTACAATAACTATTTTTTCTCTCGAAACTGTTACAACTATAAGGGCAACTGTAGCAATTGCTCTTACAAACTAACTTTATTGGTGGACGAGGACAAGGTAAGTGCAAAAGTTGCACTTACGGACAGAACGGAATGCAACGAATGTAGTTTAATTCACACAAGTAATCGCAAATTACATCAATAAAAAATGTAAACGGAGTAGCTAAATAGCTATATTTTATCATGCCTTTATTGACATCTGTGTTACTGCTACTTTTATGATAGTTCACTTTGTCATTAAATTTATCATGTGAATAGCGTTTGCCAATATTATTGTACTTGTACTTTACACATCGAGCACATGTTCCTCGATAGCTAACAGGTTCACCGAGTAAACAGCTACTAACTAGCACAGTAGGCAGTGATTGATTTACATTCTTTGCAACAACATTACTATTATTATTACTAATGCTGAAGTTACGCAAAGCATGTTATTGTGTGAAATGATTGCCTATCTTTTTGGAGTGATTGAAGTGTGCATCTAGTAATGTACTTCACGGTACATGCTACCAAACACTTCGTTTTAGAAGGTGAAAGCTAAATGATGACGACGATACTAACGACTTCATGTACTTGCATATAGTCAACTTGATAATAATAAATTATTCAAGGTAATTAACAGACGATATATTATACTTTATTAAAAGTAAACAAATTTTTTAAACTAAACGTAACAAATAAACACAAATGTCACTGTAAATAGTATTCTATTAACTTACTACTATCAACACTTAATGTAAAAATAAGTACAGTTGTTTTATTACAAAAAAAGTTTTGTAAAGAAATAAGTTTTTTATACTTTATTTAATACACTTACACGTTCTTATGCAATTTGATTACTGAACCAACACATATGCTCATCTTCTTTGACACCCAGTAAATGATGCAAGTTAGCAACTGTTTCGCGTTGCGATGGTGTGAGGCAACGTATTTGTTGCAGATTATCTTCAACAGAACTGCTGTTGTTTTTATTGAATTCAGTACTAAAATCAGCATCACCACCACCGCAAGTATTACCTTCATTGGTACAACATTTATTGAAAAACGTCAAGGCGGCATTTCAGTTTGCACGCAAGTGACACTCAGATTTACTTCGTACAAGCACCGAGTAGCCCTGAGCAAGCCCCCACATTACTAACACCTCTGGAACAGAAAAAAAGGCAAATTGTGATTGTACAATCTCTACCAATTTGGGGTGCTGTAGTAAGTGAGCATTACCGTTACCCAGTGGTGAGTATTGCTGTACGACTATATCATGTGCACGACAATACGACACAATATCGGTTTGCAAACACAATGGGTGTAACTCAATCTGATTGAGTTGAGGCTTGAACATTTACTACTGACTCACTTTAGCAATGGCATTATGCTCATTGTGTTTATTTTTATGTATTGTCATATTTGCAGCAAACTCACGTTGTTGGTGAGTGATTACTGGCTAGATAGCATCAAAATGACGTGGTAAAAAATTTGACACCCCCAAGTAGCGTACTTTGCCCTCTTTCTGCAAATCACACATAACTTATCAGCATCGTATTCGCGCAGAGTGATGCGCTTCTGCGTCTTACGGCTTCTTCTTACCACAACCTGGTCAGTGAATTAGTACAAGATCTGCGTAGCCAATGCACAATTTGTGAATACTTGTGCAAATACCTGTGCGAATGGCTTCGGCATCATGCATTGATTTCATGGCAATCTTTACGATAATAAACAATTAGGCACGATCAATTCCACTCTCGCAAATACCTTTGCCAACAAGTTACTCGTTACGGTAAACCGCTGCGGTGTCAATGAGTCGATAGCCAATCTTGATGGCTTACTTTACGCTATGTGTACATTACTAACCACGTAACTGATAAGTGCCAATCCCCAACGCTGGAATCTGCATCACTCCTAGTCGAGGTACAGAGGAGAATGACTAACTGAGTTATATGTTTTACATTTGCTATTTTTCTTTTGTTATATTACTGTGCAAGACTATACAGTGTCAAAAGTCAATAGAAATCACTTTATTGTGAAAAACAAAATATGAGACATTAGTAATTACACGCCATTTTAATAACATATTTCATTGATTTGTGAAACAAATAATTTGCATTTGCTGGAAAAGTAACACTGGTGTTAAAATTGAGTTTGTCCATGTTCAAAAAACAATAAAAAAACAGATTGTACGTCAGTGAGCAAACACATTTTGTGATAAACTTGTGGGCCTCAAGCTTTGCAACCTTTTCTTCATCTCGCTTCTCTTTTTTTTATCAGATGTAGTGCAGCTGATCAAACTAACACACACACACAAACACCACAAAAAAAAAGCAGAAAATGTAAAAAAGGTAAGTGCAAAGCGACGCACCGATCCAAGTAAATACAAAAAAATGTTTACACCTATGCATACAAAAGCCAATAAGAAACTGGAAAGTTGTAATAAAATTTATTAGCGAGCGTCTAGCACAATATAGCACTATGAATGTATAAAATTATATATATATATAATTTACCATAAGAATTGTAGAAGAACAGATTACAACAAAATTTGTTACTGTCGCACATAGTAATAAGCTAAAAGAAGAATAATGTTTATAATAATACAAATCAACAAAAAATTAAATTTTAAAACAGTTTCGTATACTGTTTTTCTTTACCAAAAAAAACCTTTATTTTTTGACTGAATGTATTGAATTGTATGTGTCGTATTGTTTATATAAATGCTTTTCAACTTAACTAAGTGAACTTTTTACATATAAAATCAGAAAAGAAAGTAGAAGAAAACCATAGTCAAGATGAATGTAAATATAAGTGAGGTAGAAAGTGGAGCAAAACAAATTAATTAATTAATAAAAAGGTTACAAAATTATAAATACAAAAACTCTTAACCTTCAATAGATTATTGTAAATTATTATAAATAATTTTCTGTATATGTGATAGTTATCATTAGTGTTTTGTTTATTGCAATTTATTATTATCATTATTGAAACTGTAATACTTCCTATTTACTTAACGTGGACTATATTTATCATCGTCGTCATCATCGTGAATGGGTTCTGTTTTCTCATCACGTGATTTGTTTTTTTTCGCAAACAACATTCGATTTCGTCTCTCCTTACTATCATCATCATCATCGTCATCATCACCATCATCATCATTGCTGTACTTGGTGTCCTTTTTACCTTTGCTATCATAATCATTAGCATCTTTCTTGCCATTAGCAACTTGCTTGTACTACTCTCGTTCATCACCAATGTCTGCCAACTACTCTGCAGCACTGCTACTTAACTTGTTTTGTGCATCATAACGTCCACTCAGGCTGACCATATCGGTCACATCTCCATGGTTGAGGTGATTACCTTGTTGATCAAAATCATTGCTAACATAGGTGTGTACGGGCAAACCAGCCCGTTGACGAAACATCACATCCAGCTCCTACAGTGACTTATTCTTCGTCTACACGACAAAGAAGTAGATGAAGATGACACTACCAAACAGTAGACCACAGATGATCGTAAATGTCCCACCAGGGCCAATCGCACCCATCAAAATCGGGAAAACTTGAGAGACTAACGCGTTGGAGGCCCAATTTGCCATGGTCGCCACCGCAGCGGCAGAGGTGCGGAGGTGTGTTGGGAAAATTTAACCCATCACCACCCATGGAATACAGCCAATTCCCGGTGCATAGCAACCCAAGAAGACGAGCAGCAGTGCAATGTACACCCATCCGCCCACGCTGAAGCTTATCGCGTGACCGAGAAAGTAACCCACCACGGCAATCACCAACGTGGTAATGAAGCAGCCCAGACACGAATACAAGATGAGCGGACGACGTCCTACACGGTCTACGGTGAAGACGGCCACCAACGTGAAAAGCACATTCATAAAGGCTAATGGGCAAGATAAGATGACTGGCATAATCGCATCACGAAACCCGGCATCGTACAAGATAACAGAGCTGTAGTACATGATGGTGTTAATACCAGAGAATTGCTGAATAATCTGAAGTGCACTACTCAGCAACACACGTCCACGAATGTCAGGGGCTAACAAGGATTTGTAATTTAAGTCTACCGAGTGTAACTCGTAATTGTCGTACTCACCCAGGTCCACGTTAAACCGCTCTGCCACGGACTTGGCCAAGATTTCATTGCCATTACACATCAACCAACGTGGACTTTATGGCAAGAAAAGAAGCAAACAAATCAGCTGCATAATGGCCGGTAACGCACCAACGCCTACGGCAATACGCCAGCCAACGTTTTCACTCGTAAAGGCCACCATGAGTGCGGTAAAGCCAGCCGCAATAAACTGTGCACCAGTAAGAACAAAGGTATTTAGCACAATCGTCGCACCACGGTGCTTTGGCTCAGTCACTTCGGCCAAATACACGGGAATAGTAGCCGAACTAATTCCAATCGCCAAACCGACCAACACTCGACTAAACAAGATCACACCCACGTTGGGGGCACAGGACATGATAACCGAACCCACAATGAACAGGACATCGGCGGAGGCGATACATGGACGGCGTCCGAAGCGGGCGGCGATGAAGCCCGCAAGAAAGGCACCGACAAAGGCCGCTGTAATTGCAATAGCAACAATGAGTGCATACTTCCAATCATGCTCACCAAAGCCGAAGTAGTCCTTCATCTGAAATAGTGCGCCGTTGATGACGGTGGTGTCGTAGCCAAACAAGAAGCCGCCCAGTGCGGCACAGAGCATTACAGAAAGTTTCATTGTATACGATGATTATGTGTGTGTATGTATGTCTGTGTCAAAGTTTACAATATGCAACAGATAACAAAAGAGAGAACTTACTTAATGTAACTAATTGTAACATAGTTTTACAAATAAATACGTACAAAGGTGAAAAAGAAAGTATAGATAAAATATTTATTACTGGTGTGTAAACATACTTGCCTATGGAAAGAAAATATTCCATATTATGCAAAGCCAAACAAAGCAAATTACAGTGATTTATTTGTTTTTTTGACGACAGACGAATGCATGTGATTTGCAGAAATACAAGAGAATTATAGCAAAGTGAATGAGTTTTCACCAAACATTTTATTTTACTAATGTCTATTTACATTTTTTGTTTGCTTTTCAACTAATCAGGAAAAGGTTTATGTAAAAGTGGGTGTGTAAATTTGTGTAAGTGTGTGCATCTAGTCTAAAGTGTAAACAATCACAAACAAAAAGAAAAATAAATTACTATCAATGAGTAGATAAATTATTTTATGTAACTTCATACGATTTACTATAACTAATCTAAATGTAAACTTGACTTATGCACAAAAAGAAATATATAATGCTCTTGATAATATATTTACTATAAAATATGATCTAATGGGTTTTGTAAAAATAAATTCATTTATTAAAATAAAAAAAACTGTAAATTACTATAAACGTGTGCGTTTACTCGCACTCAGTAAATACTTTTCGGACTAACTTTGTGCATGCCTACAATCGTCATTTACTAAACTGATGTTATCATTATCGTTTTTGTCATTAATAATTGCAGTTTCATCCGTCACACTTACTTGATCAATGCTAGGCGTGCAATGACGCTCTGCACCATAGCACCGGTACAGCTTGTGTACCTTACCACAATTAGCCTACGAGGCCGCATCGCGCCGTGTCTTCACACCAGACAGACGCTGTGTGTGTTGCATATTATCGCCTCGAACAGAGTGCAACACACTGTGGCTGTGGGTAAAGATGGCTCGATGGTTTCACTTCTACCTACTCTACGAGCGGCGTAGGCGATTGGTGATTGGTGTAATCATGTGTGTTTTATTATTATTACTACAACAGTTATTATCATTTTCTAATAAATGAGTGGCATTGTTGCTAATATCTCGCAACGGCTATCATGTATAATTATAATTATTATTGTTGTTGTTTTTGTAATGTTGAGTATTCATGTAAGGAAGTGATAGTGTATTTGACTTATTCACCGTTTTAGCACCAAATGAAGTGGACGTAGCAAGCGATAACGGAATCGGCAGTGGAGGAGGCGGTAAGGTCGGTAAGATGAGTGGTGTAGTGGATTAGCATGAATTGGATTATTATGACACCTAAGAAGTAGAAGTAGACGTCGACTTTGTCTTTTTAACAAATAATTTGTTCGTTTTACTAACTTTGTGATAGTTATTATTACTATTTTTTTCTATTTTCTTCTCATGTACTTGTTGCATTGGTGCATCTTCTTTTTGCACTGTGACTGTGAAGTTATTATTCTTGTTGTTTGTACCATTTGTGCTATTAACAGTATTATAATAATCATTAATCATTTTGCTATTTTGTTCTCTTATCTTTATATCTTCGCATGGTGGAATAAATGAATGTGCCACTCTTTATACGTGTGTGGAGTAGGAAGCCTGTGCCATTGGCAATTCATTTCGAAAACACACCGGTGTCACAGACGGGGTAGACCGACAGGAGTGCGATGTCATGTAGAACTCCTCATCGGGCATGCCTTGTGCAGGATCGTGAAATAGCGCAAGAGCTGCCAGTGAGTGTGGAACAGACGAGTTCATCATTTCTTTGCCAAATAACATTGCAGTTTATGAACTTATTGTTGCTGTTGCAGTGTTTTTATTGTTATTATAATTAGTGGTGGTGGTAGTGGTGTATGTGTCATCAGGTCGTGTGCGTTTACATTCTAACGATGGCGATTCAAAGAATAGTGCCTTGCTTGCACGCATAGGTGGTAGTGCAATCACATTCACTTATTATTATTATAAGTCTTGCTACTTTTACTGTCGTAGTGGTTTTACTTATGTTTGTTAGTAGTGTTCATGTTACTGAGCATAGTTTTCATCACTTCGTGTAGACAAGTTATATTCTAAAATGTTTTGTCTCTTTTGCTCTCTGCTTTGATTTTCATTTGTTTTAATAATTTACACTCCGTATATTTCTCTATTCTTGTTAATATATTAGTTTGCTATGTCGTTAAGGATAGTGTGACCACTATTATTACTACTACTATTATTGTAATTATTATTACTACTATATTATTCATGCTGATATTCATCTTCTATCATAGGATTGTGTGCATTTTCGTGTTTTTTCTACTCAGACTGTCAAAGAGATTTGTGCACACTCATATCATTCAAGTTTAGTGCTCGTGTGACGGTCATTCGCGATGATGTCGATCGATCTCGGTAACAGGTCAGTCCATAACTAATTCGATTAAGTCGATTCTGAGTTTGACTAGTTCACATCGGCGAAGGCGAGAGTTACAGGTGAGAGCGAAGTCATGGCGAGTTGTTACTACAACAATTATTACGACCATTAATGTTATTATCTACATGAGCATGATTGTAAATCACTTTATCATTTTATAAACTATGCTATCGACTCTAGTAGTTCTACGTAATGTGAACTTTGTGATTGTCCTTTTGTGTAATTGGCTCAGTTTATGGTAAAACTTGTTATTTTTACGTGTTAGTGCAATGTGATACATTGTTAGCCGTCAACCATGAGCTGTTTAAGTGCACCGAGTCATTCAAAAAAGAATGAATACGACTTCAGTGTTGACTCTGTGCATCACTGAGAAATGAACTCATATTTGGTTACAGACACTCATTGTTATTGTGCATTGCACTCATGTCATTTTACTAAACACTCATCTAATTCTCATCTTCCAGTTACTATTACAAACATTACATCTATTTACTAGTCTATTTGTTGTTATCGATGCCATTATTGCTGTTGTTATTAGTGGTGTAGACACTATCATTCACCTCAACATCATCGACAAGAGATAAAACTTTTGCAGGCATAAGCACGTGTGATTTGTTGTGTAATTCTACATGACTTAGCTGATTAATAGTAGAACGTACAATATTCGTTCTTTTTTCACTCATTTCGGATTGCTACTCTTATGGTTATCATTGCTGTAATGGATGATCTTGTCCTATCATGTAGTGTTTGCTGTTCTGTGACTATTAATGTCTTCCTGCCGGTTAATTTTGGTGTTCATTATGTAATTGTTATTACTACTATTATAACTACTACAATTAATTTATTTGTTGCTAACATATGGACTGTGTGTGACGAGAGCGCAATGTGAGTGGCTGTTGTGTGTGTGGGTGTTGTGAGAATGTCAGCGGGGACGATGGTGGAGTGGTGGCAATCGGTCGAAAGCGTCACATGTGTTCGTATTTATTTACATCTCGTGCATATTTCAGGTGTAAAGGAAAAACAACGGGCACAGAATCAGCAGCTGAACAAAATGAACTGCTTGCTGCTGTCTATTTAGATAACTCGCATAATTAACTTTCACGACTAGTGTTTTGCAACATGCTTTCTTTTGCTCGTTGAGTTGCACGAAGAGTATCAAAAATAGGATGGGCAAGTGCCTATGATGCACTTCATCGCTTACATGGGTCAATAACGAGTAGGTGTTGCAGCAGGTCTACAAATAACTACGATAACGTAAATCGTTGATAGAGAGGAGCCAATGTGTCATCTTGATTGGGGTACTCCTGAAAGGAACTCTTCAGTTGGCAAAATATTTACAGCTGTACACTCATCTCACTGTCTCCGCCAAAGGCAATGGCACCAGTGCACATCTCAAATAAAGTACACCCCAATGCTCACATATCACACGCGGTGTAGTTGTTGATGGCTTTACCAAGCAGCTGCTCTGGTGATTTGTAATGAAGTGAACCACGAACATTCAACTTGACTCGTTCATGGTGAGAACACGGCTCATGCTATTCAGGAAATCTGTTATACCAACGCTAACTGTCTTTATTACTATCGTTGTTGTAATTGACACAATTTAATGCAGGGGAACCAACTGAGGCATTCTTGTTTGTTACAAAATGTGCAGCGCTAAAATCACCTAAACATGCTTTTACCCCTTAAGATTGTTATTGTGACTTTTACTATAAATATTATTATTTCTAACTTATAGATATCTACTACTAATTATGTATGCATCATTTAGTTTTATCTGCTTTCTTGCTTGAATGCATACTATATGTTTTTTTGCTTTTGTCAAGATTACAGTGAGGGTGGTAAATAGACTAATTCAGTTATTCCGTTTACGTTCGCTTCACTTGGCTGAACAATAACTATTAAGCTTTTAGTGATGTTGTTGTGTGTTATTTATTCATCATGTGTTTGAGTAGTATATTACCCGGTTTCACATCACGGTGTGCAATATTATGATGGTGCAAATGCCCAAGTGCCTACAACACACTAAACGCAATGGCCACACAGGTTTGCTAGTTCATCATTTGTACATTGTGATGATGTAATTCTCGACTCACATCACTGTGCATCAGCTCCATCGCAAAAAACGTGACCAGACGTGAGGAGGTGTAACTGCCATAAAAGGTTACAATGTGTGGGTGTGGTGGTAGTGCGTGTAAAATGCACACCTCATTATTCAAACTGTTGATGGTGCGTTATTTGTAATGCGGTGATGAGGCAGAGTTGCTGAGTAGTAACGGAGACATGGTCAATGAACGTCAGCCACTCTTCGTCTCAGTACGATAATGAGTACTCATTCCTTGTTTGCTACTTTGATGATGATGAGAATTGTAATCTTTGCTTTTTTTCTTCTTGTAAATGTTCGACGTGGTCTTGCTCAGTGTGTTGTTCGTGTTGATCATCAACGGTGTGAATGTATTAATAGTTCGGTTCAAACTTCCTGCTTTTTTATGACTAGTAGTAATAGTAGTACTATTAATTGTTCTGAAACTTTCATTATTATTACTATCACTAAAAATATGGTTTGCACTATAACTAGCACAATGAGCATGGCGCGATGCCTGTATTTGTAAATTAGACTCTTCTCGCATATCTTACTCATTTTGAGTGCAAATTTGTTGCGAGGTTAGTTAGCTTGGTGAGATGCATTTTTGTGAAGAAATAGACTACGTCGGCAATGGAGGACCAAATTTATTAGTCAGTTCATTGTCGCTTTATGTTTCTTGTGACAATTAGCTAAACGGTCAATTCGGCTTGCGAGTAAAAGAGTGCACAGGTAAAGTAAGAGCCAACTACGGTTCTTCTTCCTTCTACCAACTCTACTGCTGCTGCTGCTGCTGCTACATAGTTTGCTATTCATGTTAGCAATCTATTTGGCGTTTTATCATATCATTTGAATTAGATTTATTTGTCACACATTCATTTGTTATTAATGTAGCAGCCACCGTTGCTGTGGCTTCTCTTGTAGCATTGCGAGTAAATAATTCACGATTTCACTATATTTTTCTGTTATCACTACTAACGTTATTTTTACTCTTTTTTGGCTTACATTTATTGTTATTATTATTATTGTTAGTGTTTGTAATAAATGGTTGACTAAAACTATTTGCCAGCAATGGCGTAGAGTTACAGTTATGAATTTGGCTAAACAGCTCTGCTCCCACACTGTGCTCAAGTGAATTCTACTCGTTATTTGAGCGACGCGTGTAGCATCGCTTTATGGCTACGTATTACTTTGTTTAGTGGTGTCTACCCAGGTACACCGCACCTCCTCCGCCTTTGCCTAGCAACACATCACACGTGTCAAACGGGAAGTGAGTACTTGACATTTACTCTCAGCAAGGTGATGTCATTTGCGTCTTATTTGACTTTTATTTCTAATTCTATTATTGTTTCCACTACAATCACCAGTGAGTAATACTATTATTGCTGATTGCAAATGTCAACTTATTTATATATATGTGTGTGTGTGTGGGTGTGTCCGTAAAAAAGCAGTTGCACAGATCTAATGATAAAAATTCTATCTACACGCTAAACTATTTTATATTTATAAAAAATTATTAATGTATACAACGTCCACTGTAAATTTTGAAAAAAAAATAGATGTAATGAGTTTTTATAATTAGTTGATTTGCAAATAACAAAACAGATAATAGGAAAACGTCAAAAATAATGAAAAAAAAATGTACAACATTTAAATTAGATTACATATTTTCAGCAATACCTTCAACAAAAAATTTTTATAAGTAGGTATGAAGACAAACTTTACATGCAAATATTGTTGTCAAGTATTTGTGTATATGTGTATAGCAAAGAAAAAATTTTTACAGTGTACAGCTCAATACAGCTTTGTCTTTCGCATATAAGAAACAAATATATTAATACTACTATGATATTTATATTTACTGTTGTTATTTTTGTATTTAGCAATAACTATGATCTTACACATGTGTCGCCATTTTCTTCGCAATAATGTGTGCAGTGCTTATTTAGCAATTGCTCTTGATCTACAACTAATGGTGTTATTTATATAATTAACATGATGATTATTACTATGGCTGTGTCACAGTATTTTCTTATTGTACACAGTTATCGGGTGAAGTTTACACACATGTTGCACTTTTAGCAACTTCGTCATTGCTAGTTTATAATTGGTCTAATTCACTGATGAGCAAATGGTGCAATCGGTCATTTGCACAGTTTGCACCATTGACAGCAACATTATTATTACTACCATAATAACAATTATTATCTGCATCAGATTCACAACGTTCTGCATATTTATGTACTTCATCACAAGTAGATAAATTGTGTGCCTAATCAGTTATACGAGAAGATGTTGTGTGGGCAGATCGTCACTGAGCTGCTTTAGCTCTCAAACCTTCTATAAACGTTTTGTATGTATGGTACGAATAACATGACGAGGCTAACGAGGCAGCTGTTTCATAATTGAGCAAAGAGTGTGCTTGTTGCAGGGCCTGCATACTTGGAGAAAAAACTGAAGCAGAAGATGGTGATGGTGATTAAGATGACTTCTTGGGTAAAAGTGCACCGGTACGAACTGCGTTTGTCTTTGATGCCGTACAAGAAGTTGAAGAAGCAAGAGAAGAAGGCTAAGGTAATCAGCCATCACACATGATAAACGCATTTCGCACTTCTTCGTCCAAGTATAAAGACAAGATAAGTGATTTTAGTATATGATGACGTGATGCGGTTGGTTTATCATAAAGAAGTGATCAAAGTGCCTGTTGCCTACTTCGATTCGGTACATCAATGACAATTTTACACTTACCTATTAATTACTTGTTATTGTGAGATGGTTTTGAGTAGTGGTATGTATTGTTGTAATTAACGTTACTTGTAAATTGGTCATTGTTATTATCATTATCGCCATAATTATACGGATGATAATTAGTATATCGATTTGGTGTAATAGACTCATTGCATTGTTTACGACGAGATGGAAAGAAGCGATACAACGAGTGCATCAATCGTTGTCACTCAGTGCGGTAAACTTTACGCGAAGAATTAAATGATGATGATGATGATGATATTGAATAAGGTTACAAAGGTCATGATACTTGCTGAACTTCATGGTGAGCCGCACACACACGTATCATGTCCGCTGTTCAACATTTCAGTTCACTATTATTATTACTACTAATATTATTGTTTTAATCATTTTGTCTTGAGCTGTCGTGTACACTGTGTTGACTGTCAAAAACCAAATCCATCAAATCGTTAATGTGCTGAAAGTGCAACCCACAGTTAAGTGCACAGGTACACAGAGGAATACACTGCATTGGGGTCAGAAGGTGCGCCTTGTGAAGAAGACGAAGAAAGGCCAATGTGCGATGACCCATTCAGGGAGAAAGCACCAAAAGCGAAGTAGACGGTGCTTAAATCAGTTTCGCACTTCGGCTACTACTATCACTGTGAATTACCGACAAGTGAATACTTCTGCACATAGCCACCACCACATAATTCGCTAAGCGAGGATGGCTAGCCAACAGTTATGCTGTTAATGTACACTACAGTGTTAAGTGATTTCAGGCAATGCGTGCTGCACGTTCGTACTACTTCTTCATGCACAAGTGTTTCACTGTGAGCAGGCACGCCTTGGCAAATCGACGAGATGTACTCTGCACCGTACGAAAAGTTAATGCGTAAATGGCAAATACATCCAGTAAAGAAAGGTGCAACACCTTGTGAAGCAAGAAATGTCGTTGTGGGTGGCAGAGTAGATGTCAGCACATACGTCGTCGTGAGGCAATTTGAGCAGAGTACAACTATGAAGTAATACTTTGAGCGATTTACTTGTAAAACTATGCAAGCTATTCGCTTTTTGTAATAACACTACTACTACCATCGATGCTCTCATTTGAACAAACAGCAGTTTACGTGCCATTTGCATTTGCATCAACTATTTTATTGATTTTATTACATTTATGATGCTTACGTTTTTGGTGCCTTTTCACATGTGTAGATAATAATTGGTCAATAAAGTGCAATTTTAACGTTATGTCTCGTATCGGTTTTGATCGATACCGCATAAAAAGCAAGATATCTGTTCACGAATGAACATGTGCCAACCATGACCCATTACCTCTACCATAACAATTTGATTAAGAAGAATACGATGAGGATGATGATGATGTCGTGTGTGCTAAGTCCGTGTGATAGACGCTTCGTAACTTTTTAAGTTCAGAGGCTGACAAACATAGCAACTTTGCTCCTGAAATATTAATGAGTTGCGATGAGCAGATATGTGGTAGTAATGGACATACACTCATTGCCAGTTCATGACGGTAATTGGGATCATGCTCGATGTGTCTGTAAATGGCACGTTGTAGTGAATACGGTAATGTTATATTAGTGTTAATTTAATTATAATTATGATAATGATAATGTTTATAAAGTGGAAATGTGTTTTTATTAATTGCATTTTGTAGATTGTTTTTATTAGTGTTGCGATAATTAAAACTTTTCAGTTGTTGCTATACATGAATAGCTCTACTCAGCCAAGTTAGCTTCTCAATCAATTTAATGTTGTGCGAAGTTGCATTGGCTTGTAAGTTGTAAATATGGGCTGTACTAGTTGGTAAAGTACATAACGTTTCGATTGCCTTGAAGTAAAGCATTTCCATTTAGGTGTGTTTGAGAGGCGCAAATAACTTGTGCTGCAGTGTTCTAATACGCCAACGTAATTGTGCAGACGGCTGATAGACGAGTGCGACATTTTGCCAGTACATACCATTTTGTACCTATTGCTCCTTGTACGCTGCCTATAATATCTCCGTCAAGGCTCGTAGTGTAATAATATCATTCAATGAACGCAACTCATTTAGCACATGTACAAATTACAAAACAACACGTGAACGCGTATGTGCACTTATAACGACGCTACTATTTTTTTGTCCTGTATAAAATTGTTTACTTTATTCATCATATTCATCTTATAATCTATGTGTTTTGCTAACATTATCGTTATTAACAATATTTGACACTTGCCAGTTGTGAATTAGCATTACTGCATCATCTATCTTACCTGCTTTTAATAACGTGCACACCACTTCCGCACAGAGTGCAAATGGGTAGTGTAATGCGGCACGAATAATGTCTTGACAGGATGTAATCTGATTATGTTGTTATTATTACAGCTACAGTTTTTGTTATAGTGGTGATGATGCAATGCTTTTCTATGTTGCATCAGATGTACTTAGCTGTGTCAGATGATGCTGAAATTGTAACTAGGTCATAGTAGAAGCTAACGCTTCGTCGCTGCGTATGAGTTTATCCCATTGCACATTTTGCTATCGTGCTTACGATGCATATTTTAGCTGCTTGCTCAACTATGGTAATCGTGTCGAAACGCGTTGACTAATTAACGGCTAAAGCTAAACGCTTTCTTTGTGCTCTAATTAATTTTGTGACAATTTGTGTACGTGTGTACTTGATAGATTATTTTGTGTTGTAGAAGTTACGTTAACTGCAATTAGTTTGTGTGCTCTCTTTCGCTGTTGCAAGGCAACTTTGCGACTTATGTCAACTAGTGCACTTTACCACATTGCTGACTAATAACACAAAAAATAATGTGTTTGATCGATTTAACGATAAAATTATAATAAATGGAAATATACGATACCAAATAATTTAGAACTTTTTATACAGGCGAAAATGTTAATATGGAAAAGTAAAAATAAATACAAATATTTTCTTGTAATTCTTCACATATTTAATGTATTACTGATATTTTTTTTATTTTAAACTGTGTCAATATAGGAAGAATAAGTATACAAAAAAAACAAAACTAATTCCAATAATAAAAATTTTTTTCTATTCTGCAGCAATGTTGAGTGCTCAACAAAAATAAATAAGCAACGTGAGTACTTGAAATAAATAAGATGATAAAAATTTAAATAAAAATTTACATTTGATTTTATTTGCCTGTACATAATTTATTGTTGAAAGAGATTAATGTAGCAAGACGTGTACAAATCCAAAAATTTGTTATGTAGATTCGAGCAATAACAAAAGACACATGTAGATATAAATATAATTTTTTTGTTTTTAATGTATTTACAAGCAGTAACTGTTTTGCTTTACAGTGCAATGGAGAATATACAGAAAGAAAAGAAAGAGGCAAAGTGAAAAGCACATATATACAATTGATGACCATGCATATAATATTCATGTAAGTGAGAAATAGATTTTGTTTATTATAATTTTTAAAAAATTGCAAATTACACTCATTCTAATATTTTTATATGTATTAAGTTTAATTAATTCTGCTTTCAAGATTATTAGTTTAATTTTTATCCTTTTCGTTAGCGTTACATATCGTGCACTTCCCAGTCCGGCTCAGGGCTGATCAGCGAAGTAGTCTTTTCTTTACGGATTGCACCTGTACTACTCTCGTGATCTGACTACTAGCTATCCACTTTAGAGTTTTTGTAGCTATAGCTTTGACAATTTTTTTCGTTTGCACTGCTCAGTCGTACATGCGGCTTTGCCTTTTCAGTCTCATGTGATGAGTTGTACTCGATAGGACTGTACAGCTCAATCTCATCATGATCGGAAAGGTTTCAGCTATAATGCTTAACTTTACCTTTACTGTTTTCGCTATCGTTGCTGTTACGAAGACTAGGACGGCAATAAAAATTAATATCCTGACTTTATGCACTTTTATTTACGTGTTCTGATGTAACATTATCATTATTATTATTATCAGTATCATCAATAGTATTCGTAGTGCTGCACTCATTGCAAGTTTTTGATTTGTTACTGCTTGTGTTGTTATTATTATTATTATTATTATTATTATTATTATTATTATTTGTTTTCGGTTAATCCTATTTGCTTACTTGAAAATTATTTTACTTTTCGCTTTTGTCTGTGTTTTCTGATTACAATACATTGTTAGAAATGTGCTGGTATAGTTCATATTTTTGCTTGTTTGTAGATGTTAATGTGTGTTTCTATAATAAATTACCCTATGACAAGGAGCGACGCAAAGTGGGTTACAGTAATGTAGTGTTACTCACTGTGTTGGCATTTAGTAAATTATCGTCTTGTGAACAGCAAGGTCGTTTGGAGTAAGCCATTCGACTATCATGTAAACTACTTCAGCAAAAATACAATGGTACAAGTTTATTTCACTCTTCACAAACGCCTATTTTTCATCTTATGTGCTATTGCGAACATTAACAGGATTATTTTTATGCATACTTGTATTGTTTTGCTTTGCTAACACGGTAACTGCAAACTTCATCGGTAATGTGTGCGATTCATTCTATTATACATGAGGTATTGCTTTGCTTTATTGATGCTATAGTAGTGGTACTGTATTACAAACTTTTTATGAATTTTGAGAAGTTGACATGGTGTTATGGTTTGTGTCATCATCATCATCGTTACTGACGTGTATGTCACGTATGCCCTTTGCGGTTTACGAAGGTGGTTCTATTTGTAATTTGTGAAGAGAAACAGGCAGAGTAGGTGAAATAGTCTACTTCTCCACCATAAACGTGTTGTACCGTATAATTTACGGTTTACTTTCTGCCCGAACATGTCGTCGCTGTAATTCGTATTGACGCACTCGTAACGATAACGACGATGGTGGTAAGGATGATAATAGCTAGAGTTGCTCATTGTGCCATTTGCCCTTATGATTGCATGACACACCATCAAACATGCTGTTATTGCCTGATCTACCTTCATGTATTTTTAGTTTGCCTTCTACTTCTTTTTGTGCATCATCATTATCATCTAGAGATAATGCTGGTGGGGCTGAATTTGCAATTGTAGATTGGTTATTCGTGTAACTATTATACATATTGCTATTTTCTATGCTGTGACTTGTCATATTATTGTTGTTGTTGTTGTTGTTGTTGTTGTTGCTGCTAATAAAAGATCGCATCGTAGTCGTATACGCAATTCGAGTAGGTGAGCGCGATGGGGAAACTCGCGATGAACCTGTGGTCATGACACTCGATCGATGTGAGAGTCTTGAGATCTGCGGCTACTCCTACGGTAATTATTATTACTACAATTAGTAGAACTGTTACTTCTACTTCTTTTTCAATTGCATTTCATTCTGCTCCTTTAATAGTTAGGAATAAATTTTCTTCGTCTACAACAACTATTATTATTATTATAATTATTATTATTGCTAATGTATTTGTTTCAGTCACGAACTTACCGGTATAACTGTGTGCTTGACTTCAATTTTGTTATCATTACTAATATTATTAGTATCAATTTCGTATGAGATGTTATTGTTGTTATTATGCATGTCCTTTTCACTCATCAAATTTACACTTTCATACATCTACACGGTCATAATCTCATTTTCATCATGAAGTGTTTGCCTTGTCTTTTTTGCATCACGTTATATCTTTTCACCTGCACTACTAGACACAAGCTATTTATGATAACTACTACTTTGTCTATTATTACGGCTAGTACTACTACTACTACTGATTTAATAACTTGCACTAATACTGCTGTACAAATTATTTTCTTCATTGACATCTTGTGCTCCTTCACTTTCTTGATTTGCCTTGTTGTTATCGTCGTAGTCATCATCGTCATTATTGTTGTCCGCTGCTAACTATCATTGTGTGTCAATCATCTATTCCTCTACATCAATCTAGTTTACATCTACATGCTTATCATTATTTTGTACTAATTCTTTCTTGTCTTTGTCGTCTTCGTCGTATGCTTTTGTGTTTGCAGACAGCAGAGGTGAAATCGGTGGAAGACGACGCGGTGAGTTGGCACTAGACATTTTCTGCAAAATATTACGCTATTCATTGTGTTCTGTTGCGATGAGTGACAGACGTTAGGCAGGTGTGATAATCTTTCGTGAATGCGACGACGATGAAGGAGGTGGTGGTGAAAGAGGAATGTGATGAACAGGAGCAAGAGATGCCGAAGACGATGAGGTAAATGTTATTGTCTATGGTACAATCCTTGCATTTGTATTTGTATTAACACTTGTATTTGTACTAGTGTTAGAAGAAGAATGAGCAATAAATGAGTCGCTCTGCCCTGGTGCAGGCACGTTGCTCTCTGTAACATGTAACTCGTGTAAATGTTGTATGGCAGCCATACTACTTCCACCAATCCCATTGCTCTGAAGTACATGATTGTTGTTATTGTTCTAGCTGATGTTGCTGCTCTCGTCTTTGCCACTTATCGTGTTACTGCGAATCTGATGTGCGAAGGCGGGACTCTATTTTTCAAACGCACTCAATGGAGTGGGCAATGGTGTAGATGTGGTGTGAACGAGCTACGATACTGTCAGTGGGGTAGGAGTGGGTTTGGTGATATACCGTGGTGGTTGACGAACACTGGGGTGTAAATACCAGTACTTGGGTACCACCGAGACTGGAATGCCACGTACATGCTGTTTTCATTACGCATTATTATTATTTTTATTAGCATTAGTATGGTCGTTATTCTGCTAGGAAGGAACCGACGCGGTGGGCGGTAGGCCGTCTAACATGCGCTGTACTTTTGTCGCTAACTTTTGCGGTAACACCTTATCGCTAATACGTGCTGCCCGGTTGCACCACGATGGAATAATTAACCGCTCACGTGAACTCAGTGCATCACAAAAGGCCTGTGCAAAGTGATTACAGTTGTGGTGTAAGATGTGGTACTCACTGCTGCGTCATTCATTCTACAAGCGGTGCAAAATGGTGTCTACCTGCGCAGGAGACTTGGTGGTGTAACCTACTCGAATGTGTTTGTACAAACTACCTTATGCCTCACCTGGGCGAACGTAAAAGAGACCCGAGGCGTTAGGGTTGTGTACCGCTTACCCGTAGCCCCACTCAATCCCATAGACCACCACCCCTGTGTGAAAGATGCCAAAGCCAATCTTACGCAATCGACGATTACGAGGTGTAAGACTGTACACGTTAATAGATACTGGCACGGCAGTCTCTTCATGCTGCAGTTGTGGTGCTGGACTTCGTGTCAGGCCATGACGACGAAGCTACTCTAACGGGTCTACACGATCGGCAACACCTTTGATCATATTCTTGCCTGTGCAGCAGCAAAATGCCATCTTTGTGTATATATATTAATGATCAGCTATATTTAATTACAAATGCAATGAAAAAAAAAAGGGGAAAAAATTAAGTAATAAGATAAAAACTAAAATCAGAAAGAGTGTGTGCGTGTGCTAAAGCTAGGACAAATTATTGACGTACAACTTTGTAATATGTGAAATACAAGTAAATAAAGTAATTTTCACATCAAATTGACAAATATATTTTTTTTTGCAACACAAAATAACGAAACAATCTTATTCTAAAAAGTTTGCGGATGATGTACAGGTAACAATATATACATAGCTATGTAAATGCACTTTTAGAACGTTGACATAATTTCAATGCAATACTAATCATAATATACTAACCTTCTGTACATCTAACACGTTGAATAATACAACACAAAAGTGCACAATATCAATATATTAAATATAAAAAACAAAAATAACACATTTACTCTTGCTAGCTGCAAAATTTTAATGGAAAAAAATCTAATCACAAGTTAAATTTTAAAAAAGTCTAACATATATACAAGTATGCACAAGTTGTAACAAAAAAAAAGGTAGAATAAAGTAATGTATAAAGCTCAAACACTCGAAATGCAGTCAATAGTGATGTGTGTATGCACGCAAACATATTGACAACTTATTGATTTTGTGGCGTCAGTATAAAATTTAAACATTGTGTCAATAAGTGTTTGCTTACACGCATTCACACACACACACACACACACACACCGAATTTAGCATGGCTAATTTATATGTACAAAAAAGACAGTACGTATCGTATAATGAAACAATAAAATAGTTTTATAAAGCAAGCAACAAAAAAACGTAATCGACTTTATATATATAAAAGAAAATATTAGCCTTCACAACAAAGAGACTCAAACGATAAACTAACAGAAATAAAAGTGTCGATGTATTTGTTTTTTGTGATTGTATGTACAATGGCAATTTTTTTCACATCGAACATTTTGTTTTTTATATATATTTTTATATTTACTGTGTTTTATGTGTAAATGTTTTACTATTATTGCTAACACAATTATTTAGATTTTCTGCCTTGAGAATGTCGCACACTAGAGCTCAAAGTATTTGACAAATCCTATTCATCCTTCAGCATATTGCCAATCTTACTTAGCATTTCTAAAATGACATCAATGTCATTGCGCTGCTTCATGAGCAACTATTTAACATAACTAACATATTAGTCCACGGCGTCGGTCTTCTCAAAGGTTTGAATAGCGTGCAACTACTATTTCATTCCAATCATTTTGTTGCTAATATGACGGCGATGCAGAGCAATGAGCTTTTCTTCGGCTTTTGCAATCTCATCTACAACGTAGGCGTGTACTTTACGCACTTGCCGAGCCTCTTCCTTCTCTAACACGCCATTAGCGTTGTCTAATCTAGCTAATGAGGATGAAGTTGTTGCTTGTTGCGAGGTAGATGATGGTGGTGATGATCCATTTTTATTTGCATTACTACCTTTACTGTCTTTTGTCGTTTTACCTTTGCCAACCCCACCATCACCGATAGCAATATTGTCACTCTTGCTACTGCTGTGACGTTTTAATCGATTACTTTACTTGTCAAGTGGCTCATTTGCTTTTGTCTACTTGCCACCACTAGCATCTGTTTCCTCACTTCTCGTCTACTCACGCATATCAATATCGCTGTCATCATCATCATCATCATCATCATCGGCATTAAGCAGAATGTCCTCATCACTGTCATCCTACTGCAGTGCTGCTAAATGCGTTTTCACTATGGTGGCAATTTTAGGATCTTTCACTTTTACCTCAATGGCTTTGTTATTTTTGGTGTAAATCACATTCTTCGCTTGCGTGTTGGCCGAAGGTGACTATTTCTGTTTACTGTTACTCACCGCAGAAGAACTACGATGTTGTGGTTGTTGAGGTGGTGGTAGTTTACCTCCATGCTGATGTTGTCGTTGTGGTGAGGGCAAATGTGTCTGTTCACTTGTTTGTTGTTTCAGTCCTCCTCCTCCTACTGTTGTTGGTGTCTTGACTGGGGAAAGTAACGTAGAGGTTGGTGTAGGAAACTGAGACTGTGAGGAGGGCAACGGACGTAGAGGATTGGTGTTGTTTGTGATATTCTGACTACTGGTGGTCCGTGTGGGTGAGATGTTCCCACTAGCCGGGTTGGACCCACGAAACGACGTAAAATTGTTATTGTTATTGTTATTAAGATTAGATCGTATCTCGTCTTGTGTACTCTACTCACTCGGTGAGACGTCAGAGAAGTCGTTGACCCACTACGGACGATTCTTTCAGATGGGTGTGTTGCTCTACTGACGGCGTCTACCCATCATCTGCGGACGTCGTCTCTGTTGTTGGTTGGACTGCAATGGTTGTTATTTATTGACATTATTATTGTTAGCGTGGTGATGTGGGTGTGTTGCTCGTTCCATGCTGGAGATAACCTGCTCACCTTTCGATAACGGTTCATTCAAGTCTTTCACTCGTTGAGTGTAGCGCAGTGTGTTAAGTGTGTTGAAGCAGTGAACCGGGGCAGGGGAGATGGTGGCGATCATCGCCGTCCTACTGTTGCCCGTAAAGCTATCCCGCAGCACCTCCGTCAGAATAGAACCACGAAAGGGCACGTGACTATTACCCATGCCTAATGCTCGAATACACTCCTTCAGGGCTAACAAGGATTGATTAATCTACGCACCTTCCATGCGGGTTCGACGATCACAATCAAACGTGTCTGCCCCACGCTCGTTACCGGCTAAATCGATAAACGAGATGCGACCGATGAGTTTGGCATTTCGTCGAAGCCCTACACCGGGGCTCGTTCTGTTATTACCACTAAAACTACTATTTCGTGCATTCTAGCCGTGTCGGACTTCCATCTGAAGCACCGCATGCGATCGGCTACTTTCGTTGTTGGCACTCGTCTGTCCTGCGGCTCGATAGGCACTACCTTCCGTAATCACATCAAGCACAGCTTGGAAATTGTCCACTTTGTGCTCACTCAAACCACAAATGTTAATCACCTTATCAGCATCCTACCGTGCAAACAGTCGCTCATGATTGTTGAGCAAATCAAAAATTTTGCGACCGTAGATTTCGTAAAAGGCTACGTAGACCTACGCGTTGAGGTTGCCTGCTCGGGCAAAGATCTATTGTGCGGCATAGGCGTAAATGCCGGGCTACTTGGGGGAGCCTAGCATGGTGTACGTTTTGCCACTCCCAGTCTGACCATAGGCAAAGCAGGTAGCATTACCGTTGCTGAAAACGGTTTAGACTAATGGCAAGCAGCAACTTTCATAGACGTGGGCGTTGGTGTTGTGCTAGGAAAACACCACATCATAGGTAAACGTGTGTCGATCGGTGTACGGGGTCAAGTCATATTTCACCTTGGGTTCGTTGACAATACAATACGGTGATGGTGTCTATACAATGTCCCCTTTGGCGTTCTACGGGGTAGGTCGCTTACGCACTGCTACACAAATTCGACTACTTGAGGTCATTATTTATTAATTTGTGGTCAAGAGAAAAAAATGTTAGTAGTTCTATATGTAAGTGTTTGTGTAATAACTAATTTGATGTTAATATAATAATAGTATTGTTACTTACTTCAAATAATAATTTTTAATGTACCTATTCTCTATAACTATACAACTGTTATCGTTATGTGAACGTGACTATTTTTACTCTTACTTGATAATTTATGAGCAGAAAATAATTTTCTATAACAGCAAAATAAAAATGATACGAAACTTGTGTATATCGTAAATTCAATAAATAATAATATAAAAAGGAAAGTGGCCTTGTCAATATGATAATAATTTACATCATATAATTTTGGCTTACCAAGTAAAATATTTAACTCTTTTTTTAATTACTTTGACTTTACTTTTAACTTATTTTATATTTATTTTTTGGTTTGGCAAAATTGTTAATTTAACAACAAATATAGTTTTATTTTATATCCGACTAAACACAAAAAGACAGAAGAAAGATATAAAATTATCATTATTTATATTAGTTAATATAAATTTTTTTACAACATCTAGTTAATATTAAGTTTAGTTCTGTTGTTGCTATTTCGCCAATGGCCTTTGCAGTGGTCTGCCACGAGAATCAAAGCGATTCTAAGCTACTTTCTGAAACTGATTTGTGCCGTGTGCCTGTATATTATTCACCATGTTACCACTATTGTCAATATTTGCATCTCGTTTGCTCTTTACTTTCTTCACACGTCCTCTGTCCATTGCCATCTCTCACATCGGATCACGTATTCGTTGCTGGAACTGAGGCGCTCGTGCAGGTCGTTGTGTGCTTGACGGTGCCAAGTCATGACGAGTGTGCTACAACGTACGAACTGCATCACGTCCAGTTCGAGCAAGGCGTTGATGCTATGACGCTATGTCAGCTTTACTGATTTTGTTAGCTACACTATTACGTTCATTCTAAATATCCATGTTATCCCTATTATTATTGTTATTGGTGTTCTAAAAAGTGCTGAGTTACTCATCCGAATCACTCTCGGTTTACATCTCCTCTCGAAATCGCTTCAATGCTAGTTTATCACGTAGAAAATGTTGATTTGAGTTGTGATCTGTGTTTGTCATGTTTGCATTTAAATTATTTACAGTTTGAGATGCTGATGATGATGATAATGGTTTTGGTGTTTCTTCATTTTGGAGTAATGTTGTTTTTGTTTTTGTTTTTGTCATTGTCTTGCTAGGTATATCTGCTAATTTCCTATCATTGTTATTCATGTTAGCAGTATTTTCATAATTTTGTGTTGCTACTGTATCCTCTTTTGTAATGGTAATATTATTTGCTTGACGTCGCGCTAACACTGCAGCTGCCTCTTCTTCTGCGGTCAACGCCCTGCCTAGCATTGCATCACTGTCCAAAAAGTTGTCGCTTATATTATTACTATTATTATATACAAGTTTATTCGAACCATTCACCTCAGACACGTTTGTACCTAAATAGTTATCTGACAAGGCACGATGCAAAGACATATTCTGAATATTTTAATTTTTTTAATTATTATTAAATTTATTAATTTTATTAATTTTATTATTAGTGTTTTTATTAAAAATGAGAGAGTTGTTATTATTAGAATTAATAGTACAGCCGTTATCTTTGCCTGCTGGTAACGATAACGTAGATGTGGATTTTGTTGTTTTTGTTGTTTTCGCACAAATATTATTATTATTAATATTATTACTGTAATTTAGTTGTGTGCTTGTTGTTGTTGTTTTTTATGATATGGTCTACGGCATTATTCGTGAATAAAACAACATATACGCCTGCATGTGAAGTGCTTTCTCTTCGCTAATAGTGTGAACCTGAATGTCATTACACACATATCACATTCCATTAGCCGCCTTTACCACCGCGTAGTAATGACCAAAGTGAAGCGAATTGCCCTCATGCACGCAAATAGCACTGAGTTCATATCGGTATAGATTTTTATCATGTACACTTGTACCATTCATCTTTTCCATTTGTTCTTGTTGTTATTCTTGTTGTACTTTTCTTAGTTTATTCACCTATGACAGACGTATTTGGGTAGGAAGATTTTACGTTTACTATGAATGATGTCATCCATTGTTACTACAGTAGTTCAATGGCATAAAATTGTTATACCGTTGGTTCATTTGAAACCTATTACTATCATTATTATTATCAATACCTGTGTTGCTAATCTTATTTTTGGTGCATGTGTTGCGCTCACGGCGCTGACGTTGCTTGTGAGCTACTTTAATCGCCGCAGGTGTGCAGTATTATGTCACATCTAACTCTAATGGGTATTACACCATTTTGCTCACTTTGCGTCCAGCCGCATCAAAGCGTTTGAGCTGAAGCATCAACACCGCTGGTGGTAGATGAAGTTTGTACTACTTGTGCGCATAGACCGGAATCTCACGTGGGGTGTGGTAGCAACGTCCGTGCAGTTGCTATGGTGCAAAAAAGCGATCAAGGCACTGCGATAACGTTTTACTAACCAGGTCCACACTCAAAATGGTGAAAAGCTCATAGGTGTTCGAGTGTAACATTTGTGTTTATTACATTTTTACATTATTACTATTACTAATATTTTTGTTTTTATTATTGTTGTTGGTTGTGGTGTTACGAATATTATGGTTCATATGAGACGCCTGTTCCATCTGCAAATCCATCGCGACTTGTCGTCGATCTGACTTGATCAGTTGTGTTACTTATTCCTACAAACTTCAACTTACCTGTGAGCGTAAGTAGCCCGCACAGATACAGTATAGTGAGGTGCTTTGTGCTACCAGCTGTGGTAACTTGCGATTACCAACGTGTCGAAATAAGATGGACCTTTGACACGCAGAGAGTAATTGCATGGCAAACTCATGTGCATCACACTGTCTGCCCGGTGTAAAGCGCGGTGATAGTGATTTCAAGAAACCAATAATCTTGCCTGGACGATAGGCGTTGCCGTTGGAGTGATGATAGTGAAGATTGTTAGTATTACTGCTGCTGTTTTGATAATTGTACTGTTGCATTTGATTATTTGCAGCAGCAGCTATTGTTGTTGATGTTGTTGTTGGAGTAGTAGAAGTAAATGTATTTCTGCCACCACTATTATTGCTGTTATTCTGAACTGATGAAGAAAGAATGACTGATTGCCTTCCATTGCCCACAGCATAACGTGATGATGATGATGATGATGATGGCATTGGACTCGGTGATGTATTTCGAATGCCATGAATTTCACGAATAGTTTAGGCCAACGCAAAGGCAAAGTCATACGGAGCACCCAGTTGATTGTCTGAGGCCCTGTAGGTATTACACATGTACTGGGCAAGCATTGGGACATACGAAAAGCACTGCAGGACGCTATTGGCAAAACAGGTATTACCCAAGTTCACCAGGCCTCGTCCTACTGGACGAATTACCTGTCATTTGCCACATGTTTGTACGATGGAAAGAAAGGTGTCACTGGAGCATAACTTGTCATTATTATCAAGATGATATGGATTACCTTCTTCTTCTTCTTCCTATTCTTCTTTTTCTTATTACTCGTCTTCTCCGTCACTATCATTCATTTATTTGATGTAATGATCGTTATTATTGTTCCCTTCACTATTGTCTTATTGCTGATCATCATGCAAAACAGATTGATTGCGATGGTGCATTTCACTTATCAAAAATCTACGTGCATTTGTTGTGTGGGGAGTACTACTGTCATTGTCATCATCATCATCATCATTTTACTATAAATGTTTCTGTTGCTGCTGCTGTTGCTGTTGCTGACGTGTATGGTGTGGGTTGAGCACAATTGCATGACGTGGATATTACACCACTTGTGGTTTGCGATACTTTTCAAAGGTGATGGGTCGAAAGAGCACATCCTTCATGTGCCCACCAAATTATCGTGTATGCACGTTCAACATTCACCTTACTACACCAAGAATTTTGTGTACCTTGATAATTGTTTATTTTTTTGTGTGTGCGTATCTACAGAAAAAAAAATTAATAATTACAATTACGAAGTTATTTACAAATATACTACAAAACAATAATGAAATATATATGTATTGTTTTTCTTATATAATTGTCTTTGTACTTTTTATTTTACCTATCTGAGCAAACCTAAAACTCTAAAATGTGGAAAAAAAAAATAATTTATAATAGTAATAGTGATAAAAGCATATGTGCATTTTATATCAATTTTATTATTGTCAAAAAGATAGAAGACAAGAGCTTAATTTTCATATAAACAATCTAAGTATAAAATTTTTCAACGAAAGGTAATACTTCTCAACAATTTTTTTATGTTGTTATGACTACCTTTAATGATGCAAATTGCTGTCATTAATGTGAAACTTGAACAGTGTACGCGTCTTGCTGTTACTTCTGCTATTACTGCTACTGCTGACATCATTATCTTTCTTGATTGGAGTTGTGTTTGTTGACTGTACAATTAGTTATGGGTCAAATACTTTATTGATCACACTACATGTATTTTCTTTTTTGTTATTGTTGATGTTGCTTAAATTTGTTCAAACATGAGGAGCTGCAAGATCAACGCTATAGTCTTTGTTATTTATATTCGTATTAACGTTTTCTACAAGAGAAGATGTCTTTGTATTATTTAGTTTTATTATTGTACGTCTTCTTGTGCACGTAGGGGGTTGAGTTGTGCATGTACACGTATTATCATCTTTGGCAGTGTTTTCATTAGTATTCACACTCGTCATGGCATACTACTTTACATTATCATTATTTTCAATGTTACTACTTTGTTTACTGTCAATAGGTAAGTTGTAGTTAGCATTTGAATTGCTGCACGAGTTATGAAAATAAATTGGTATGGTCACTACACTTGCCTGCATTTATTGTGCTGATGCTGATGGTATTTTTGGTGGTGGTGTTTATGAAGAATGTAAAGAGCCTATTGTAAATGTAGTTCGTCGACGAGATGATGTAATGGGCGGTGTAATGGGTGCTAATGCAGGTAATGGCGAAGTTGGTTTTACTTATGCATGATTTGGTATTGCTGAAGTAGTAGTACTAACATTGGCGTTATGTTTACTAATTGTATCATCACCATGATTAGTATTATCATCATTAATATTAGTTTGATGTACTATTAGTGTATTTTGGTCAGTAAATGGCTTGTCTTCATGTTTGAATCGTTTATTTGCTATTTCGTCTACATCATCAACATCAATACGAATTTATTTGCTTCTGTCAAGTGTACTATAATTAGTAGAATTACTATTATTTTTGTTGCCTTTTTGTAACTGACTTTGTAAATTTGTGCAATCACCATTGATGCAATTATTTGTCTGATGAGCACTCTTACGCATCATTGCAATTACCGATAGGGGCTACTTGATATGGCCATTCTATGTCGTTGCAGAAAAAGAAGATTGAGCAGAAGAAGATGTTTGTGATGTTGCCATTGGAGTGATGGGTAACTACATTTGTGAAGTTAGTGAAAGTGTAGGAGAGGTGTGTTTGAATAATGCGGCTGCGGTGGTACGTCGAGCCACTTTACGTTCTTCCATCTACGCCAATGAAATCACAATACGTGGTGTGGTAGGCGTGTTCTTTGAAGGTGAATTACTATTACTGCTATTACTGTCGGAATTTAGTTTCTTTCCACTAATATGATTTGTACTTTGGCCCGATGCAGATGTGGCCAATGTATTGACAATACTATTAATTTTTTTATTATTACTACGTATTTTTTATATCTCAGACGATTGCACAGGTGTACAACACGAGTTATTGTTTACTTTATCATCTTGCAAGTCAACTTACACCATTGTAATTTCAGATATTTATTACTCCTTTAAGTGTTGCTACTATTACGTATTATTAATCTGTTTTGTTGTTATAATTTACACTTATGCACTCTACGTACCTACTTTATTTTTATCATCACTATAATCATTGTCGTTAATGACATGATGCATGGTAGATGTTGTAGGTGTTTTCTGTACACTCACAAACCCATCAAGGGTACTTTGTTGCTCGTGCTACAGTAGCATTAATGCAGAGGCCTATGCCTCATTAGCCGTGTCGGTTCGTTATATTTTATGTGTGTTGGCGTTACGAAGCAGTTAGGACTGCTCCACCAATTGACGCGCATCACTCGCTAACAGTGCACGTGTGACGGTCAGTTTGCTTTGCAGCAGTGGCCAAATCACGGCATCTGCGGTGCCCTACGCTAACAGGTATTTAATCGTACACGGCGTAGACTGACCCATGCGGTGCACACGATCCTCACACTGCAAATGGGTACTTGGGTTTCAGTCTAATTAGGCAAATATGACGGTACTGGCACAGGTCAAGTTATGCCCAGTGCCACTCGATTGCATGGATAAGATGGCCACATGACACGTTGATTCATTACGGAAGTGATTAACTTGCTCCTACCGCTGTAGCGCACTCGTCTCACCGGTGATGTAGATGTAATCGAGTGGGTGTTTGGGTCGTAGTGTCATCACCGCACCACGAATAGCCTCCATCATACACGTGTGATGTGCAAACAAGATAACTTTTTCATTATTCTACACATGCTGCTCCACCATTCGACTAACGTAATCTTGTACGGCGGGTATCTTGGCGTGTGCGGTGGCACTCTTCAACTCAAAGGCGTTGGGTGCTCTACATAACGAGGTAAACTCATTACTATTATTATTATTACTATTACTAGAAGAAGTGCTATTAGTAAAACCAGATCGGGCATTAATACTCTTACGAAGTGCAGAGACCTGCGTTTACAGCTGCTTACGTTAGCGCTATGTGACATGAATGTACAAGAGTTGACGTGTCTTGGATGGCAATTATGCTCCAAGTTATTTTTTCGTTCGACGAATAATGAAGTTTTACAACAAAAAGTGTAACTCGTCGATGTGGGAGTGGCCCGTCATGTCTACCCCAAAGTTACTCCGGTACGAATTGCAGTACCGTGCCGCAAACAGATACTTAGATGGCATAATGGATGGTTGTAATGTGATCAGCTGCGCGTACAACTCAATCGGACGGGACATCGCCGGGGTGCCCGTGAGAAGTATGACACGTTTGGCACGATGGCATAACTGAATCGCCAGTCGAGTTCGCTTAGCATCACTGTCTTTGATAAAGTGTGACTCGTCTAACACGATCACCTGAAACGTATGCGCCTAAATGCTTTTCAGCGAGGAGTACGACACCACAATAATGTCATACTAGGCTATGGTGTTACTACTTGCTGGCTTGGTGCCTTGCAAGATGGTCATTCGACTAAACGAAATGCCACAAAACTTATTAAATTCATTCAACCAATTCTACATTAAGGACATGGGGCAGACAATGAGTACCGGTCATTCACTTCGATAATGATGCGCAATGGCGATGGCCTGCACCGTTTTACCCAAACCCATATCATCCGCAATCATCGCACGACCACCGTGCGAGATAACAAATTACACACCCTGACGCTGAAAAGGTCGTAACTGCTGCATTACGTAATCATTTGCATCTACTAATGCACTATTTTGCAATGTACCAATATTCTCCCTCACAATAGCTCGTGCCTTTTACAGACAGCGAAAGAAAAAATTTGGGATTTACTCTACTGCTACGTATTTAAGTCCAGTCAGTGCTCTTACCAGAGGTTTGTAGTTCATCAAGTCAAACAAGTAGGCCTCACGTGTAGTATACCATGTACCGTTGTACTGAGCATCATGTAAAATACTGAGCACTTATTTGTTTTCTTTACCTTATATGTGCACCATAACAGCATCATGGCGTGTCTATGGATGCAGCAGAGCCTCAAAGCGAACAATGGTAATGACAAGTTGTGAGTTGACGGTGTTACTCATGTTTGGCACCACTCGCTTGTAGCCAACACACTGTTCTGGTGCTAACGCGTAGAATGAACAGCGGCCATTGGGGCAGACATAGCCGGTCTTACCTTTGTGCGTAATAATAAAACGTGCAGATCTGTCACACTGGCAGTACATCGTTGCACTGCTTGCGAACTTATTTACTTACTTGATTCAAAATTTATAAAAAAGAAGCAACAAAAAAATTTATCAAATTTTATTTTTTCTCAGTAAAGTTATTAGCAGCGAGAAATTGCAAGCAAACAAAAGAAATATACAAAAATAATACAGAAAAAAAAATAAAACTGTAAACAATCTACTCTAGTAAAAAAAATTTGATTTGCTTTCTATTAAAATGTAAAGCAAAATACAATTTTTATTATCAAACGAAAAAAGAAATCAGGCGGCAGGAAATGATGTGATCATAATTTACCATGACATATATACGCACATATGTGGCAGATTTGCCTTGTTTCTTTTATAGTGTTTATTTTACTTCAAAACTTAAGTAAATACATAAAAAATACTTATAACTTTACTCATGTGCTGCTGACTTTGGTCAGCCCTATTTAGATATTACGTTAAAAAATATTAACATTATGTTATGAAATTACTTTTTTATTGTTATTATTGACTGATTATATTTATAACATCATTTACTTACAACCAAAAAAAAATTGTTTAGTTATGATAAGTGTAAAGTATATATTCATGATTAACTATTTGTAATTTAAAAAATATATAATTTATTTAGTTGTACTTTATTGTACTTTGTGCCTTTTGTTTATGTTTTGTCGATTTACACTTTTATTACGCTTTTGTACGCTATTATCATCACATTTACCATTTATATTACGGTTTTTTCTACTGTTATTATTAACACTACTCACACTGCGAGTGCGTTTACTGACACTATTATATTGTGAATGATACCTTGTGTGTAAATTTCGTTTGTATGTTGATGACTTTACTCATTTGGGTGAATGTTGATGCTATCTAGCTTGTCTACCACTAACATGTTTGTTATCATCATAACTAATTAGTTGCTTGGACATGTAGACTTGCTCTAGTAACAATATTTACTCCACAAGATCAATGGTATGCTTTGCGGTCACATTCACACGATTTAGTATTTGCTGCAACTGCTTCACTTGCACAAAGATTTGTTGTAATGTAATGTCCATTGTGTCAAATGGAGCTAACATGAAGCCATGTGCATGGCTACTTTGTACAAGAGAGTAATGTGTACCATATCTTTTGCTCTTGGTACGTGTCAAGACTTGACATAGTTTTAGTAACAGTTACAGTGTACGGGTAAACAATGCCTCACCGTACCGTGATGAGGTGCCTAACATGCTTATGTTATTGCTATTACTGATTTTAGTAAAGTTGTTGCTATTCGTACTTCCAATATTATCGCTTGTTGTAGCGTTGTTATTTTGTAGTGATAGTAATGTTATTTCAGAATGATGAGCTACATCATAGCCTGCACCAAATTACCGGGTAAGCTGGAAAAGAAAGGATACGACTCAAATAAGTAAATGACCTTCCATGGCAAATTGAAATGTGATACTGGTCGAGTTGTTGCAAAGGCTGTGTAGCACCTCTACGAGTGACACACGTAGTTACTATGATGAACTAATTAGTGTGATCAAATGACAAATATTTTGCACACACCCTTCTTGAATGATCAACGCCGCATCTCCATTCGTTACGCAACCGTATTGCAATATGGACACGATAAATAAAATGTGTAATGGTGCACTCTGACGCAATTCTTATGCCATGGCCTACGCCGATGCCTGAAGCACACCTCCACTTCGTTACTTGTATTTATAACTCTGATACCGTTTGTTGCTGTTGCTGGTGTTGTTAAATCGTTGATACTGCGAGTTAGCGTTGTTGCTATTATTCGTTGATGTAATCTGAGATGAATGCATTTTGTATCATTTTTACTGTTGCTTACTCATCAATTCATGCGTAATAACACCAAGTGGGAAGGCGCAGAGTCAGTGTGCAAATGGGATGGGTGTTGCAAGTGCATGATGTGTGTGAATGAAAAACTGCATGAGGTGATGGTGTAGTGGATGTGTGTAATACGCCAGTGGTTTGATGCACAAGATAAGAAATGTACTGAGGGTGGCAGCCAATCGAGGTACGTGTATTATTTATATTACTGGTTAAGTTTTATATTAATTGTTTGCGTGGCTGATGTTATTCATTTTGTTTGTGCGTGTGTGTGAAATCTGCTCTTTTTGAGACTTACTGCTCAACGCACACATTTTCATCTTGGCAAAGGTGATGATAATTTTGTATGGTCCTGCAGGAAAGGCATGAGGGCAGCTAAGACATGAAACAGCCATAGACCGCAGCGACTCGTTTGTAAAGGATAAACATCGAAGTAGCAAACACAGTGTACGTGCTCCCACGTATTTCATCGAAAGCGAATGACTTTACAGTGCATCACTAGGCAACGTAAACACACAGTGTAGTAGCGGAATAAAGTAACGAGGATCTAACGTGTTGTTGTTGTTGTTGTTGTTGTCATCACTATCATCACTAGCATTATTATCAATACCATCAATTTTGTTCTTGTTTTGCTAGTTGTACATGTAAAAGTCAATTGGCGAGTTAAACTACGGGAAAATACTTCTCAGCAATAACATTGACTAATCATCATATTCATCCTTGTCACCATAATCATTATTATTACGTGTCTGAACGGTTTATTATGCAGTGCAACAGGAGTTATAGCAAACAATATTGTTATCTAGTCGAGACGGCCAGGTCAAACTCATCTACATGAGCTCTACTTCGGTATACGTGTCAAGTAAATAGGAAAGCATTTACACCTACACATTAGTAGCGATCAGTGCATTTGTACTATCATTGATATCTTTTTAACTTTGTTTAGTGTGTGTATATGCAAACATGCCAGATATACTAAAACGGTTTTGTGGTATAGCATTGGGCACCGTAGCACACGTGTACACGTGTACTCGTGATTTACTTTATTTGCTGGAACTAACAAATTAATCAATTGTAGATTATTTATTTTCATCATTATCATTACTGTCAGAGCTATCATCATCACTTTCGTTTTAGACTTTAGAATGTACGTCTTCATCAACATCATCATTATCAATATGCTGATTGTCCTATGTAATCACATCCTTTTGTGGTAACGTTTGTACTTTTTACTGTAAATAATGAATACAGAGCAGAGATGCATAACGAAGACGATCTACAGTTGACAAGGTGCCTGAGTAGAATAAAAGTTGATATGAGGTAAGTGATGCAAGAATGTGTTTCAGCTCTTTGCGTGTTGCTTGATCTACTGCGTTTTATGTGGTCTATTGACCTTTTTTCCTATTCTTGTGAAAACTGTTGCTGTTAATCGTTCTTTTTGATGCTGCCTTCAGCAAAATGGACATGTCGACCGAGAGCAAAATGCGTAAACAAATTAACAAGACAACATCTTTCCCGGCCTTTATCGTTTCATTCTATGATTGTCAATTGTACTGCTGTGCATATTATTCTGTTATCACAGACAAAGAAACTCGTCCTGCTGTTTCTAAGGCTGCTGCTTCACTATGTTTAGTATTTAGTTATGCAGCCATTTTACTTAATACACTCAAAATCAATTATACAAGTATTAGCTTTATCGACATGTTGCCATGGTTCTATTTCCTGCTTTTCAGGTGATACTGTGACTGCTAACGAATCAAACGAGCGGCTAATTGTCAGTGAAAAAATGCATTGCCAATTCATTTATATGCAGGTATGTGTTATAATGTGGTCATTAGCTTAACCAGATTGTTTGTATGTGCGTCCTTTTCAACAGATGGTGTAAGATCATTTTACAAGGCTGTAGATAAAGCTGCTAATTGTATTTATGTGTTGATGTTGTTTTACTCATTGCGTGCTTCTTCACTTGCACTATCTGCATCACCGCAACCTATGGACGACAATGATGGGAATGGTGATTTTTCGGTACGGCATAACGTCATTAGAGATTGAATTAACGAAGCCTTACGATCTTTAGCATCATCTCTGTTAGTACAATTATCATCACCATCTTTATCATCATCGTCATTATGCTAATTTGCTAAAATAGTGCTATTCGTATCATCAACTACACATCGTACTTTGCGATGAGTCGAAATGACAACGGGGCGAATGATCATCTTGTTCAAATGAGAATCGTTAACATAAGTATTGTGTGCAGTATTGTTTGAAGATGAACAAAGACGCTAGCATAAGTATGCAGCAGATAATTCATCTCGCATTGGTCATTTAGCCTTGATCTGAGCAATGGTGTGTGTGAAATGAGAAAGGTTATTTTGTAAATTTTACATTCACAACTGTCGTGGTAAGTGTTTACGATTGTCTTGTTTTGCATTGGCAGTATTGTGTTTATGTCCATTGATTTCATTATTGCCTGCTTCATCACTTTTGACAAAGTCTGCATTCTGCTTTTATCGTGTGCGCTACACAAAACTCTCTGCCGCGTGTACGAGTACACCGTATTTACTCTACATCATTTACTACGCCACACGCGTAGCCGCCTTTGACAGACTACGCTGTAGCAAACTATTCAGTACATGCAAGAAGCACGGCAAGTCATGTTCATTCAATACACTAATTCACAGTAGTGCCTCACTGAAGGTGCAGGTGAACTGCACCGTCACACCATGTACACATCATTGCAGCAGTCTCGCAATTCATGCTAGTGCATTTTATTACATGTGTACAGACAGCGAAGTATTTTTATTATTTTTTGATGTTTTATTATTATCATTATCATTATTTTGCACGGTTAGGCTGTTCGACGAGGCAGATTACACTAATTCATGGTTAGTATCACTATTAATAGTAGTGTTACGACGATGACGCACTGCCCACAGGAGTAGGCTCAGCAGCAGAGGCCACTCTGTCAAGCCACCAGTGCCACTCTTGTTCATCATGGTAATGTGATGCAACTTTACCATACTCACATTTTGAGTAAAACTGCTAACGAGTAGTGTGCACAGTGCTGCAATAGAGTTGGCACTTCAGCTGGACAAGAGGTCATTGTAGCTACGGAGTGTATGTAAGATGGGGTCAAGCGAGGCCCGAAGCAGTGGGGTGAATGAGGGCACAGCACTTAATCAGCTAACCCGAAGTTGGAAAATTTAGCTGTACTCGTGCATCACTAATCACATTCGTTGTAGCACAAACTATAATCGTGGTCAGGCAAACATGTCTTCTTCTTCTGCTTCTTTTTCTTGATTTGGCTTTGACTGACCATTGTACATTTTTACCTTATTATTGCTATTGTTATTATTATTGAGGCTATTGTCACTTTTGCGGACACTGATATTGTGTTGCTACTGTTCCTTTTCTTGCCTTTGTAAGTGCTGTACATGTGATAACAACATGGGGTGAAGTTGTTGTGTCATGCGATGTCAAAACTCTTATCGTCGAGGCAGTGAGTTGAGCAAATGAGATTGAACCTGTGAAATGAATATCTGTGCATCGGTTTCACTGCGTGTGCGATTTGCATCCTTATTATCACCACCATAAATATTGTTATTATTATCAAGCAGCATGTCAAACTATGCGTCTATCTCATGACATCTCGACGTTTCCTTTGTGTCTGTGTTCGTGTTACAAATATTGAACGTTGTTTGTCGATGTTGTGAGTTGTACTGGTTTGATTCCATCTCCGATACAATCTGCAACACCGCTCTAGCACGTTGTAGTGTGGCATAGGTCAATTGAAGTGCAAAGCATAAGAAGAGTAAGTTGTGTGAGTTGTTAATAATCTTGTGAATGTACTAGCCCAGTCAAATCGGACAAATCTAATCCACCACATCTCGTGCACTCATCGAGTAAAATGTATTCGACTTGGCTGCCAACGCCTAGAGCGTCACTTTACGTGAGAGAAGGTGAAAGGGCAATGGACAGAGTGCGATTCGGGTAAGCACGTTTAATGTTGCCACACGTGCGGTGAGAGGTGCAATAGGCGAATGTCTACTTCCATTATTATTGCTACTGTTGCTACTACTACTACTATGATAGTGATTTTCTTCTGCTAAATGGCCAGAAATACGAATGAAAAAGGGCCGAATGAGATCGGGTGCACGTCGCAAAATTGCAATCATCAGTCTCGAAGCTCGATAGCTTATTGTAGGACGAAGATGACGTAAAATGAAAAAAAGCAAATAGTTTGGCATCCCACCGTTCTGCTCATCTGCGACATCTAATCGTGTGCTGGAGTAATCACACGGGCTCTCATGTAAGTGAATGATTATGTTATGCAGCACACTAAACGCTTTATCGGCAATCGCAGGGAAGTCTAGAGCCTTGACGAGTAGGCGAATAATATGGCGCTGACCAAGCAAAATACTACGTTTCTGTGCACTGCTCAGCACTGGGCTTGTGATGAGCTTCCGCTCAATCAGCTAAAGTACACTTGAGCTATAATACACATTTTGCTACTCCTATGTAGTTTCTTGCAACAAAATAGCTGCATCTTCCAGTAAGTGGGTGAATACACCATGAATTGTGATGAGATTGGTATGACGAGATGTACTCGGTGCAAATGTGTTATTCATGGCACCATCGTACTCATTCGCTGTTGTCATGGATGCAGAGTTACGAGTAGCGTGTGATGTGATCATGTTCGTGCCAAAGCTGTTCACCACCGCATCTATACTAAATTTGTTTGCTACAGCATTCTTACTAACAGTATAAGAAGAAGAAAATGCACTGGATTTTTTCTACGGTGCGCTGCGAATAAGTTGAAATACAAATTGCAAACGAGCTACCCGAATACGTCGCTGACGATAGCTAAGCTGACTTCGAAAACATGCCAAATGCAATGGAATGGAATTGTTAAACTTTGTCAAAATTAGTTTAGCGCTAAACTGCGTAGCCAGCGTGCAAAAATGTAACGTGGCAATCACATCATTCACATGATCATCACTTGTTGAGGAAAGTGCCCTTTTCATCAACGCAAACGTCTCACCATGACACATGTCCCGAATAAAACGAATGCACAACGCATTTGATGCCGATCCTTTTGTGAAAGTTGCAGGAGCTACTAATGTAACCTGTTTGCAAATAGATTTATCACTTTAGCTTCTGCTGCTCTTTTCTGTGCAATCTATTTGTTACGCATTATGGGCTTGTAAAACTAATTCAGCTTCGGTTTCACAAATACGTTAAGTGAATTTTGCATTTTTAGCAACTACGCGATTAATTCTCTGCATTCAGTTGCTGTCTAGCAAGGCACACATGGCCTGCATCGTAGCCACATAACACTATGGTTTTCGTAGTACACTCTTGAGTGCACTGATAGCATTACCATTCTGCATGAAGACCTCACTAAAAGTATCATCTACCGTGACATATTTTTGTATCTTATGCAGTCCTTCGAGAATGGTCTAGCTGTTCTTTGACAGCAAATGATCAATGACGGGTTACACAGTTGGCATAATCGTCTGCAAGAAGATAATATATCAGCTAGAAATATATATATATATGTATATATATATATGATGTCAGCTTATTAAAATATGTAAATATGAACTTATATAAATAATAATATTCTGCTTCTTTACTTTTCACTACTAACTGTTCGAATATGCAGAGAAAATAAAAGGTGAAGAAAAAGAAAAGATTAGTAAAAAAAAAGATATGTTATCTCATCATAGTATACAATTATTTCAATTTGCATAGTGAATTGTGTCACGATGTACATCAAATCGAAACATTTAAAAATTATTTTATGAATTTTGACATATATTGATGAAGAGTGCTGACATTAACACATGTCAATATATGCAAAGTAGTTTAAGTAGTGTGAGTAACAAAAATTACAAAAATGTATTGAAAAGTTTATCAAGTCAAGTTGCTATTGCTTATATAGATAGGGGAAAAAAATTCGAGTATACGAAGGCAACATTATAGATTAAGCAGCAAACAAAATATATATTGACGAATATATATTTATCATGTATCGATTTAATCATATATACATTAGTGTATCAATTTATAAACATAACTATATAACGTCGCAATGTGTGTAAGAGTATGAAAGAAGAAAAAAGAATTTAAGGAAATATATAATGTATTAAGTATAACAATGTTATTTCTAAAGTAATAAGAAAAATATCTAGAAAGACGCAAATATACATTTTTTAGTATAATTTTAGTAAAAAATAATTTTTATTTGATGCAAGTGTTTAAAGTGACTGTTTATATTAATTTTATTTACAATAACAGAAAAATAATTGATAAATTATTTTTTATACTTAATACTTTTCTTTTGCAGATTTTTATTTATCAATGTAGTAACGAGGTATATTGTTTAGAGGTAAATGTGTTGTCAGAAACTGATAGTTGTTTACCAGTCCATCATCATCATCACTTTCACTTATGACAGCATCACTTACTTTTGCTGTTGCTGCTACTCCTTCATTGACGTTTGATTGCGTGCTGTGCATTTTGGCAAATTATGTGTGGTCAGGCAATGATGGGTAGAGTATGTACAAATCATTAGCCATCATGTATTCATTCATTTGTCGTCATGGGATGTCATTATTATTGACAGAAGTAGCTATTTGCTAACTATTCGTTTGCTCTGATGAATGTGATGATACAGCATCAGAATAAACTTGATGATCAGATTGTACTGATACCGATAACGTTTCCTTGTCAAATGTACCGTGTTGTGATGGGTATAATAATTACTGTTGTGATTGAGAAGAAGGTGCTATGTGAACTCTACTAGATTGGCGTTGTGCATGGCGTAGTCATTGGCGTCAGAAATAAGGCAAATAGACGGTTGCCATCCCACTTGATTGAGGAAACAAAGACATTCACTATGGCTTCTACAATCGATCTATTTATTGCTAGTTGTGTTGTCATTGACTATGTTTACTATCATGGTTTGCTTGTTTGTAATGTATGTGTGATTGTGATGATGTGTGATAAGAAGAAGAAGTAGAAGTAGAATGAGAATCAGCTACAGAGTATGGATTCATATTTTGATTATCAGCAGAGCCGAATAAAGAGTGTTATGCTGATTGATGTGTGTTGTGCACTGAAGACGCACCAATAAGTGAAAAGCCTACAATATCAATTTCATTATTATTATTAGTAGTAGTAGTAGTTTTACCGTTCCTATTTCGCTTTGTATGTGCACCTGCTGCCTTATCATTGCTGAACGACACATCAGAATCGTCTTGGTGTAATGCACGCAACTCACTCATGGTAATTCGTTGATTGAGCTGTATATATTTACTGTAATATCCTTTGTCCGCAATGTACTAGGAAATCATTTTGGTCACATAAAAATACCACATGGGTGAAATTGTGTAGCTGTCATCAAGAAACAACACCAACTATCAGAGTGAGGTAGGATATCATAGCGTGGACAATGGTAATTGAGATGCAGACTATTCCTCTCGCAACACCACTTCGTATCGGCCATGCGGTCAGTGTACATGGTCAAGAATATGTTCATAACGTGAAATCGCATAATTTTTAACAAATTTATTACCTTCTTTATTTTGTTACAAATTATTCGGCGTTTGAACGCCTTGATAGTTAATATTTGCATTTCCTGATGCATGTGTTGTTGTTATTGACTTGTATGCATTCAATACAATAACTTCCAAATCAATAGAATGTTCTCGATTATTATACACTGCACGTGTGAGTGATTGTAACACGCGCTTCATCTCAAACAATCGAAGTGCATCTACGATAACAATTACTTTCAGCTTGTACATGGACACATGCATCGAGTTACTCATCGCGGCAAGGTGCATCTGTGTACTTCAACTTTACGGTGAAGTTCACTCACACCGGTGCTGCATCGTACGCTGCGTCACTCGTGTCACAAGCTCAGCCTCTTACGTGATAATTGGTGCAGCGGTAAATAATTAGTAGAGCGCAATTAGCACCGCCGATGTCATGATAACACCAAGACACATGAGTGCAACGCTCTCGCCATTACGCTTCAACCACATGCGAAATCGATGCAGCTATACCTGAGCGTCTTGCTTGCCAACACAATCCCCTATCAGCTACGAGAACATCTCAACGCAAACGTATAAATTTGATTTATGTGTGAATTTATAAATTTATATATTTAAAGTGATAGAGAGAGAGGGGGGTAAAGAGAGAGAGTGCAACCTAAAATTAACAAAAATAAGGTTTTATTATTTATTCTAATCAAACTTCTTAAAAATTAATTTAAGTAATGAAAAAAATTAAGGTATTCAAATGGTTATACTTTTCATACAACAAAAGTTTAATAGTTAAGTAATAACCTTGATAAACTAAGCGTTGAAGCAATACTGTTAATATTTTAGTTAGAACAGAGATACGATTTCAATAATTGTGCTTTATATATGACGGCAGATAGCATAAAAAAAGCATACACAAAAATATTTTTTACACATTTTCATTAGGCTGTAATTATTATTGATACTTCATTGTCTTTATGGCAATGATGCACTTATTCTTGGTCGTGACATACGATGGGACGTACTACAGTGTACGTATATTATACCCACGAGAGTGTAAATGCAGCATTCTGCCGTAATTGATTAGACACTGCACAGTGGCAGAGACGCTTTCCATGCATGGAATAAGTTCATGCAGCAACACACGTCCACTCTGTTTTACTGCCTTTGTGATTTGATAAACAGATTTGGTTCAGTCGGTGAGTGACGCTAAATGGCTATACTACACATCGTCTTCTACGTGAAGTACATGAGCAAGGTACGATGGGTAGATGTATTGCGATCGACTGCCCTTGTGAAAGCAACAGGAGGCTAATACATAAACTAATGGTGATATCTGTTGTTACTCACAGTGCCGTAAACAATTGTCAATGGCACTGCCGCATAAATGTTTGGCTACTAAAACAATGTTGCAATTGTCTATTGTGATAGTACGGTAGACTTTGCATGTTGTACTAAATTCATTGTCAACTTTATCGACATCACTTTCGTTATTATTTTATCGAATAGCAATCTGCTCCTCATGAAAGTTAAATTCATCAAACAAACACACACGTCGTTAGACAAGTTGTGAACGTAGACTTGCAGGTCGGCTTCGTGCCGTTGTGATATCTGGTCAAATACGCGGACAGCAGTCAATCGCATGGGGTGGGAAGTATGGGTCAATGACCACACTGGTACAGTGTAATCGTTCGGCTAACATGGCAGCCAAAAAACCATTCCCACCACCCACATCCACCACACAGGTAGGGTGGAAAGTTAGTTCATGTAACTTCTATTCATGCATTGATTGTGTAATATTAGTAGATGAAGTGGATGATGCACTACCAAGATTGCTTTTCTTGTCACTTAAATCATCATCTTTATTATCTTTCTTATTGCTACTCGTGTTGCTGTAGTTTGGTAGTAAGTGTTGTACTTATGCATGATGTTCATTACAGCATTTTTATTGTCAAAACTACTTGTTTTATAGTGCACTAGTTATAATTTCACCAATTGCTATTTACTGTGGTAAATTCTACAATTCATGTATTGCAGATCGATCAGGCAAGAATAATGTGTACAAGTCAATCAACTCTCTTCATCGTTTACATCGTTATTGGCTTTTTTCTTATGACAGTGACCACTGCTCTTTTTGTAGTGTTTCATTGTTGTTGGTGCATTATGCACTCTATCTACAGAGTGCATTAATGGCACTCATTCCACTCTCATGTAGATAGCCTTATTTTAGTAATTCAGTGCTAAATTTTGCCTTGTTGTCTCGTGCATGGCACAAGCAATCAATAAACACTTTTTCATGTTGACTATGTTTTTCAGGTCAAAGTGTAGCTCGCAATTATGATTATACAGGGAATAAGTTAAATGTAATCGGTTTGACTTTCAATAATGTATTGGGTTAACTTTCTTGTTGAGCATAGTGGTTTGCAAAACTTTGCTCTTACTACTATAGACTATATTGCCCTACTTGTTTGTAAATATATAATTTTTGCTACTACACTAATAGTGAATGACAGATAATTTGTAGCTATAATTCAATAACATGAAACAAATAATAAATAGCCTTGTCGCTGCACTATGATAAAGCGTACAAATGCGTATACGACAAAACACCGCAATGATGCAAAGATTATGGCGCTCCCGTTAGTAGTTATCATACACGTTGCAGTTGCGTTTACTATTCTGGCACTTGTCGAGTTTGGCAAATGCACTTCACACTATCTACACTGTTATTTTTGCGCGATACTTGTTTGTGAAAGATGCACAGAAAGGGGTGTAGTCACTGTAATGTTCACATGACAGCAAAGTAGTATTTTGACTTCACTCATGGACCAAGATGCTGATATGGTGCATATGTTGACTGCAAAGTTTGTTGTGATTAGCTTAGTGAAATGGGTGATTGCAAATTATTACTAGTCATTTCTTATTGCTGACTTTTTGACAAAAGTCGAAGCGCTCTGCTGCGCTGTCGCTTGCTTATCTTTGCTTTGACGTTGTTTTACACTACCTCGTTAATTTTGCTTTCTTTTACTATTTGCATGATTATGCTTTTATTTGAAACTTATTAACTTATAAAACTAATGAATATAATATTATGCGCCAATACCAAAGATTAAAAAAATAAAAACAAATAATAGTTTATAACACCAACATAATTTAATCTTAATCTTATCACACATTTGATAGTAAATTTAGCTATCAAATAATAATTTTATACACTTGTTGTACAAAAGACGGAATAGAAATGTTTTGTTAAAACAATAATTAGTATTGCCAAAATTTACATAATTAAACGTTTAGTACTATTAATGAATTACATACTCTAACTATAATATCTTTAACTTTTATTATTATTATTATTATTATTATTATTATTATTATTATTATTATTATTATTGTCACAAGAACGAATCGCAACAATACATTTGTTCTTTGGCGTCACACATGTTGGCACGAACTATATTAGTTTGACTTTGTAGCCCTTTTCCTGTAAATACTGTACTCGACCATAATTCAGCAAACTCTCAATTAACATGGCTAACGTGTGTGTGCATGCCACAGTACTAAGTATTGAACGATGTGGCTTCGACCCTTGAGTAAATTGTATCAATTTTTCATGATGTGTAAACTTAGTGTTTTCACTTTGTTTACAGTATTAGGTAGTGTCATCATTATTATTATTCTAATTTTGCATTACCTCCTTGACAAGTCGTTGCAAATACTGCTCTTGAAAGCCAAACTGTTATGCCATGTCTTTGCTATAATCATCTTTACCCTTATCTAATTGACTTTATTTTTACTTACTTACACGTTTTTCTTGAGCCTCCTCATATTGATATGAAGTGGCAAATTTACAATGGCACGCTCTACGCCTTATTGCCTGTTGCCGTTCGTGGGCTTCACGGTAGCATGATGCGTTTCAGTCCGTCAGACGTGTAATGCGTTCAAATTACTATTGTGTGTGAATGTGTAACACTTATTCAAGAAAGGATCGATTGCAATACTACTCAATCTTAATCTTGCCAAAGCAACACGGTACTAGCACCAACATACGTAGGAAGTATTACTGTTACTCACAGTGCCGTAAACAATTGTCAATGGCACTACCGCATAAATGTTTGGCTACTACAATAATTTCTTACGCAGGAACACAGGTTAGACTATCGCTTGCACCAGACACATCCGTCAAAGACGGGAAATGGTGTTGTCAATTAAAGTCATTGAAGAAAAGGGGCACACGACGAAGTAGCTGAGTTCGCTCACACGCAGGCCGTACTCGATGTGGTGTGTTGGGTCACAATGGTGGGCAATGGTCAATCGCATGGGGTGGGAAGTATGGGTCAATGACCACACTGGTACAGTGTAATCGTTCGGCTAACATGGCAGCCAAAAAACCATTCCCACCACCCACATCCACCACACAGGTAGGGTGGAAAGTTAGTTCATGTAACTTCTATTCATGCATTGATTGTGTAATATTAGTAGATGAAGTGGATGATGCACTACCAAGATTGCTTTTCTTGTCACTTAAATCATCATCTTTATTATCTTTCTTATTGCTACTCGTGTTGCTGTAGTTTGGTAGTAAGTGTTGTACTTATGCATGATGTTCATTACAGCATTTTTATTGTCAAAACTACTTGTTTTATAGTGCACTAGTTATAATTTCACCAATTGCTATTTACTGTGGTAAATTCTACAATTCATGTATTGCAGATCGATCAGGCAAGAATAATGTGTACAAGTCAATCAACTCTCTTCATCGTTTACATCGTTATTGGCTTTTTTCTTATGACAGTGACCACTGCTCTTTTTGTAGTGTTTCATTGTTGTTGGTGCATTATGCACTCTATCTACAGAGTGCATCAATGGCTTGTCCTGTCAATGCTCGCATTAAACTTAATCCTGCCTCATACCGCTCTTACTCCTCACCAAATTTTTTCTTCGGTAAATGTTCTCGACGTGCACTCAGTCGAGTTCGTACATAATTTGTCATCTCATCTTGTCCTCACAACTACATGAGTGAGGATGTTGATGATGATGATGATGATGATGTTGCGGTGCGGCTTCACATTTCACCATTAAACGCACGCATAATAATATCACCCAGCACACCATCCGTGATGTGTTTGTTGATAGACATTACTGCATCATAACTTACTGGTCCAACGTGTGCCAGTGAAATCGGTGAGCCAATCGTTTCACTTAAGAAAGCATAAATGTGATGTAGTGTGTTAGTAGAAAAGGTATTTGTGGTACTTGCTGCAGAAGAAGCAATAATAGATTTATATTTGTCACCTTAAGTTATGTTATTTGAATGTGCTGGGTTACGAGTATCAGCGTTAACGCAAATTATTTGCAATACATTTTGTAAAAACTGAATGACTGTACGTGCTGCATCATACGGATGTCGGCACACTTTCATTTTGGCAGCTTGTGCTAGCATCTGTTGCTACGCTTGATTAGTGTGCTAATGATTTTACAAAAGTTGCAAAGTATTTGTTTGTTATTGCTCTTTGCTGTTATCACTAGTAGTAATACTCGAAGTATTAATACAGTTTGATTACATGACTAATAACAAAACTAGTAATATGTTGACTAGCGTGAATATAAAGCTTTTAACTAGATGTAGAAAAATGATTCACAAGTTGATATATCAATTTTTCGATCAGAGCACATATATTTTTTAAAAAGTTTTTACAGATTATAATGCATAACAATAAAATTAAAGTCTCATCTTTCCTTTCCTTTATTACACTTGAACACAGAACTATATTTCTCGCTTAGTATTCTATGAGATGCACTGTTACAATTTTATAATAAATACGAATGTAACGCAGAGACTAATTTTGTTGCATTTCAATGCAACTAATGTGTACATTAATTTTACTTCTTTTATGTAAATTTTATATAGCATTTGTATTACTTATCTTATTAGTATAACAGGCAACGCTGTAAACATACAACAAACATGTATGTGCAAACACACAAACACACAGAACAAGTTTAAACAAAACAATGGAAAAAGATTAACATATTACATAATTAATTATATGTATACATTTATATTTGAAATATATGTACTAATACATTTTGGCTTATCTATCGATCTAGCACAAATTTGTTTGTGGAAAAAAAAATACATGATGTCTTTGTAACTTGATTAAGTTAATTTTTTATGCATTTTTCTTTATACTATTGTTTCTGTCATCTCTTCACGCAATTGCAGTAAAGCATCTCGCTTTAGCTACAGTGTCTTTCGCAGTGTACTTTGCAAGCGACTATCTGTAGCATACAAATACTCCTGTGCGGTTTGCTCAATCTCACGACCAAGCTTACTCACACTGGCTTGAAATATCGCAGAAGATGATCGTCGTCGCTTGACACCTACACTAGCACTACCATTAACACTATCCGCTGAACTATTTTTATTTGAAGCGTTTGCATTGGTCATGGCTGATGCAATCTCATTGCCTTGCTGACTACTTGAGGCATTGGCAGCACCAGTAGAGCTACCTTGTTGCACATGTTGTGTAGAAGACGTGTTTGCATTAATGGCAGAAAGACCAGCGTTTGATGTCGTTCCACTTGTGCCTTGCTGATTTGCATGCACACTTGCATATTTCTATCTATCGACACCAATAACATTACCATCATCTTCCACGGCAACACGTTCGTCAATGTTTACTATAGGCACATCATCAACACCGTCAAAGTAATCACATCGTTGTGTGAGCACCTATGACGAGATGAGCTACCTTATAAACGCATCATTGTTTGCCATTTCTGTCTACACTTCCACTCGCTAAGATGGAATGCACAGTTACTAGGCCAAGTCCTCTAGCAAACGACGAGTGTGTTTGGGTAACGTGGAGCCATGATGCATAGTCAACACACGTACCACACCACGAAATGTAATGAGCTCCTCCTCACGAGCTACCTTGTACAATTGATAGGACGGTATGGCACTAAGATGAGTAGTACTACTACTACTATTATTTTTACTGTTAGTGAACGTCTTTCTACGTTTGCTATCACTGTTAGTGTTTTACAACTCTGTTAATGCCCTGTAGACTACTAATGGAGCAGGTGTATCAGTTTGGCTCTACATTACTAAACAAATTGATGTAATGTATAACAAATATAGATATCTATAATTTGATTTAATAATCCAAGTAGTTTGTGTTAATTTTACAATAGTTTTACTTTACACTAACTTCTAGAAGAAAAAAGTAAGTTATAAATTTAATTACATATATGCATACACAAACACACAAACAAATGTACACATATATATTTAATTTTTTTTGTTTGTTTACTAATATAAGTTAGCATGAACACTTACAGCAATGACAAACTGCTTATGCAACACAAAGTTAGCAATATGTGTGTGGTTTATAATTTAAACTACATTAATTTCATTGTCTTTGAACAAATCTCACACAACTTTATCGTTTACGTTAAACTGACATAATCATAAACTAAAAAAATGTAATAGAATGTGAAAATTTTTTTGTAAAGATGATGTGTTTGTATGCATATATATATACAATTTTATTAGTTATGTTGATGCATAATATGTCGTATGTGTTATTTGAAAACAACGTAAGTAATGAAAAGCTTGCTTAAAAGTGTCTGTTAATGTGTGCGTATACAACAAGAGTAAATAAGACGTTAAGCTTATTATCTGTGCGAAAACCAAAAAAATTAATCACAAAAACAAACAAAAATAAGGATAATATGCGTAATACTGTGTAACTTTGCAAATTGATTATTTTTATTTTATTATAACATAAAATAGCCTTTAAAACATTTACGTTCTTTTTCCATCCTTTTCGTATGTGTGTAAGTATACAAGTACTGATTTTTTTAAAACAAAATGATAAACTTTTATAATTAAGGTATGTTATATTAATTTATAAATTGTTTTTTTTCAAAGTAGACTGTTTACTTTTAATTAATTTTTTTCATCCACGATGGCAGCTCCATTGATGGCAGCTTGGTGCCATCCACAAGGTCATTCAGAAACGTATTTATATCTTCATTAGCACTCTTGACAACACCTTTCATTCGCTGCTTACGAATGGCAAATACATTTACTCCATTTTCACTCTTAGCCAAGCTTTCTGTCACATCATTATCAGTAGAGTTGTTATTAGAACAGTTGTTGTTCTCACCATCATTACTGTCAGCTTGTGTTTCTTGACAAGCCTCATCGCACTTATTCTCTTTTCGAATCCATTCTTTCCACTCTGTCTCGTTAGGTCCAATCACACGCACCGTAAAGCGGCTGTCATTGGCGATGAGTGGTAGTGCCAAGGCACCTTTCAACACGGGCCGGTTGTCATCAATCAAAATGAGGAAACCTTTGCCTGTGAGTGCGTCTTTCATGTCTTATGTTGGTACGAACCGACGCACACATGGTACACCTGCGGGTGGTTATGGACTGTTACTATCATCATTGCCTGCACCTCTGTTCCTGCCGCTACCTCGTTGTTGACCAGCTGCAGAAGACGTGTTGTTGTTGTTGTTTCTGTTACCTCCATGTGCATCACGGTATGGATTAATAATTTTTGTATGTACCAAGTACATTACCAAAAAGGGCAACATGTTTGTCACAAACGGCCGTACGTTACGGTAGATTCCATTAAACATCATAAAAAAACGCTGCAATTTGTGTAGTGGGAAAGCAGTAGTGTTCAGTAGGCCTTCTAATGGTGTAACGAGGTCTACCTATGTAATTAGGCTGTTAGGAATAGTTTTATGTTACAGTAATAGCGCTAACAGCCCATTAATCGTTTGTCCGCTTATCTTTGTTGGTAAAGTTGATGATGATGATGATTTGTCCTTACTGACGGGCACGCCTTCCTTGTAGCCGGTAGCATCGGCATGATACGTAGAGGACAATATATACAACTTACTATCATCATAATCCATAAGCGCAGCAAGTAGGCCACTGTGAGTTTGATGTCGATGAGTGTTTTCGTCAATGACAGGCTGCAATACTTTTTGCAGCTTTGGGTGCTCGTCAAGGCAAATAAACCCAGTCTTGAAGGACAAGTAATTTTGAGATAAGGCGTTAATAAGTGCGCTATCGTTCTGATCGGGTGCTGTTTTCGTTGCGGTACATGTTGATCGAAGCCAAAGCAAACAATTCTTGTTGCAAACCTCATAAAACGTCATGGCATTGTCAATATCATTAAGTTTTTGCGTGTTTACATACTTTTGTGGTATAAACTCACTCAAGTACTTTGACGCCTTGGTGTAGTCTAGTGAAACACTTGCACCAATGTGAATGCCTCGACAGCTGTGCTCGTACTCCTCCTCATCCTCTTGCTCTTATTATTGTTATTATTTATTTTCGCTACTATTTCTCTCAAGTTATGTTGGTAGAGGCAAAGTAGAAATGACGAAGAACTAAGGCGCAGGTAGCAAATCACCGGCCCGGTTGCGTACCTCAATCTACATGTCACAGTAATCCTACACAAAGGACAAGAGTGATTTGCGCTCTACCGTGTGTACCTCTACACCTGGCTCATGTTGAAACTGTAACGCTAACGGTAGCGCCACTCCAGCAATGTTTGATGATGGGAACAGAACTTTTACTTGAGAGTGTTATTGTATTTTCTTCTACTCGGACTGCTATTGCTACTACGAATACTGTGACACAAAAGTATTTCGAGGCTGCTGTAAATATTTGACAATAAAGTCTTTATCAATAACCACGTGCTTCTTCTTGTTGTTGCTGTTATTCTTATTCTTATTCTTGCTATTACCTGAAATGCTTTGCATTATAGAGGAAGCCGCAGTTGATACTGATGAAACTGGTGATGATTATGTCACTTTTTTGCTGAAATCGTTATTTGCACCCTGTAAATGCTACGAAGAGAGTGGCAGTAAACTTTCACTGTCATGAAAGAAGGACATGACAAACTCAAGCATCACTTTGTACACTTTACCGCCGTTTTGACCTTTTAACACATCACCCAGCTCATGAAAGGGCCAGATCTACCCATCTACAATAGCCAGTGCATACTGCTTCTTCCTGTAACGAACTTTTACCTCTTTCAACAGCTCCTTACCGTTTCTACTGGCGGCATCAATGCGGTACATCTCCAACACATGACTCTCCGCAAGTGGGGAGTGGGCAAGCGTTTCTCATGCCGTGGCAAAGGTACGACACTACGTACACGTATCCTCGTAAATGTTAATCAGGAAAACTTTTCTGCCTCTAAACCGCTTTATGCGTTGTACCTGCTGTGTGAAATTCAGTGTGGGTGTTCGTGAAATAATCGGCAGCACCTGATGGTAATGCTCAAACAACTGCTGTGCACTCATCTCATGTATGTTGACGGCTTCACCGGCAATGTAGCCACTCTCGTCATACTGCCGTCGCTTTTACTCATCGGAGAGCACCTCATAGGCGCGTAATATCTTGGACATTGTCTACTTGGCCGCTTATTTTTCGACATAGGTTTATTTGAGATCGGGGTGATGCTACCGTGCCAGTGTGCGAAACGCCTTTTTGATTTCTGTTGCACTCGCATCGTATTACACACCTAAATCAGTGTAGAGTTATGTGTGAGCGGGTTTGTTGCCACCAAACAACGCAGCCTGTACAGTGAGAGAATATTCGGTAAAGATAGCGGACAAAAAAAGCAGATACAACAACATCATACATAATGATGTGAATGCCATCTTCTTCGTTAAGACACTGTGCATAGAAAGTCGATTAACACGTGACATGGTACGCACTCACTAAAAATAAAATAAACTGTAAAAGTTAATAAGAAAATGTTGTTTTTTTTTTATTGTAATAGTTATATTGTGTTGCAATGATTTAATGAAAATACTAATAGATATGTTGCTTTCGTATTTTACAATTTCTATAAATTAATGAGTAAAGCAGAAAGCAATATAGAAAGGTAAAAGTATTGTGAAATATTAATTATTTGACAATAAGCAACAGCATTTTATGCGAACAATTTAACCTTTTTTCAGCAATTACATCGCGTTTCAAATACAAACATGTTTTTTTCAGTAAAAAAAAATAAAATTATCAGTAAACAGCAGAAATCATAGCAGAAGATTAAAAAGAAACAGCTATCAAAAAAAAAAAAAAGAAATAGGAGCAGAAAAAGAAAAATTAGCAGATACTCGAACTGAAAAAAATTTTACGATCTTTTATGTTTTGTCTATTCTTAATTTGATCTGCCAATTAACATAAAAAAATAGTTTTTAACACACAATATGTTAATATTGCACTTGGCTGCATACTAGTTGTAGTAGTTCAACATTTTTAGCTATACGCTGCATTACTTTTTCATGCTCTGTTTTATTTACCTATTTTTCTTGTAACGCATTATGTATTTTCTCTCCGACAATTGTGCACACTGAGGCAGGTAAGAGAGATGCTCAGTAACGTACAATCGTACTTATATCAGACGCATCCTTTTTCGTTATTGTGTCGATGTCTTTGTTATCATCATCGTTTTGTGAGCTAGAAATGTCATTTGCAGGCTTGACATTAGCATTGTCTTTTTATTACTGTTTACGTTACTTCTACTGTTACTGCTACTCCATCTTATCTGAAGTAGGTGCAGATATTGTGATATTTTGTAATTATTTTACATTTGTCCGTGACTATTACTATGGTTGTAGTTGAACTTCTTCCTTGTCGTCATGTTGTGACAATTACATGGCTAGTACGTCTGGCATCGTTTATTTTTCTGTTAGACTTTCGCTAACATTATTAGTATTGTTGTTTTATGTCATTGTACTCTCAATGTTATTACATGTGAATGAAAGTAAAACATCCATAATTTACTTTACTTGAACTTCACTAAGCATACAGACGTCTTATGGTAGTAATGTAATAGTATCTTATGGTCATTGCAATTTGCCTTCGCCGTCACCGTTACAATCTGTTAATATTTTTACAATATTTGCATTGAATAAAGTTTCATTAACGTGGCCATTGTTCTTGTTGTAATAAAAGTTGTTGTTGATGGCATCAACAATATTGTTACTAACTGTGCATTCTTATTTATTACTTGTAATGTGTCACATTAACTAGTCACACACTGCATTGATTTCTACCAGTTTATCGTGTTACATTTGCATTACATTTTGCGCTTCGTCAAGTTACAATTGCAGTTGTACAGTTTTCCGTTTTTATTACTATTACACTAAACTGTGCAAGTCGTTCATACGTTGACTTCATTCGGTTTGCTATTGTACTTCTAATGATGCATTACGACTTATCTCCTCCTGTATAGCAAGAGCCTGCTTTTATTATGTATATGTTTTATTTTACAGTTCTTTTGTCATTTTGGCCTGTTACTGTAGTGTATGATGTGCTCTTGTTGTCACTATAGCATAGTTTTATACTTCTTCTGACAATATCGCTGTGTGCTGCACGTTATCATGTAATCAATTATTTACTAACTCTGTAATGTGTGTTTGTGTCGTGTGCAATTTGCATTGACTGTCTCGCACTTGATCTTATAACTGTCTCAAGTAACGCAATTCGTCAATGTATTATTCTCGTAAGTTAATTCAATGACCGTAATTTGCATAAAACGTTTGTCATTTTTGCTTGAGATCATCGATTTAGTGCATTAACACACACTTTACGACTTGACATTACTTACAGTTTTCATCTTTCTTCTCCATGCTGTTGCTGTTACTCTTGCTGACTACTTCATTATCATTATTATCAACAACACCTAAAGGCTATTTGTGCTGTTCTTCATTGCTCTATTCGTTCTTATCATCTTCCGCATTCGCACACTAGTCATTAACAATTTTATGAGAGTGTTCAACAAAATCACAGCTGAGGTAAATGTTTTCACATTCACATGCAGCGTGCACACGCTATAGTTACATGCATCAGCAACCAAGCTCATTTGTATATTTGTCAATAAGTGTGTTCACTTTACTAATCAAAGCATCGCTAGTCTACAGATAAACTAGCTCAGGTAGAACAACATTAGTGTTGGCGATATCATCACCATTGGCATTATTCTTATTTTATAATTAATAACTTTATTGTGTATTGATCTGTACAAGTGGTAATGCAGGAAAGACACTTTATTTTTCCATTTTCGTGGTTGGTATAGTTACTGTTGTTGATGTCTATGAAGTGTTGCTTATCAAGTTGGCATTGTTCTTTTCAATTGTTATTTACTCTTATGATTATTCTTCTTATTTAGTTGAATTCCTAATACACTGCAAGAAATCACGCATATGAGAATGCATAACTTGCAACTCATCATATTCTTGTCATTTGGCTTGATTTTATTTGAAATTGAATCTTGCTACATTGTTGATATTGTTTGTCTGTGATGAGTTATTTGGATTTGCTTGACCTAATCACTGCTACAACATTTTGAGCAGCTTTATTCGTTCTTATTCAAATAGTGCTGCAAAATCTGTAAGTGTGTCACTGATTTTCACTGGCTTGTCATTATGTTTAGCTATACTTGAATTCTAGTCAATAACAAGGTCATTATTATCCATTTTGTTAATAGTACATAGATCAGCTTACTCACTTTTTTTGTTTGCAACCTACTACTGTTACTACTACTACTACTACTACTACTACTACTTATGTTATTGCTGTTATTGTTTCATTAATAGTTTTTATTATGTCGTAGTGGGTAAATTGTGCTACACTTCTTCTTGCTGTTATTTAACGTTTACTTTTACCTTTGATGTCAAATTTTATAACATAAATCGACGGCGACGTAGCTCTCCACACAGTGAACGAAAATCATGGTAAGAGCGATGGTCAATCACACGTCGAGCCTACGCACACAATGAGCGAAGTTGACTGCCATCATAATTAATGTCATGTACAAAGTTCTTCAGCTGCAGGGCAACTTTCGATGTGTTCTTACGTAGTGCGTTGACCTGAGCATGTTCTTCAGCTAACTGTCGCACCTGCTCGTGTGCAGCATGCACCTGCGCTGTTCGCTGCGTGACCTTGTTCTATTACATTTCAATAGCGTTTTACAAATTCGCGTGTAGGTGTTGAAGCTGTGTGGTAGTGCCTTGTACGTGTGCTAATTGAGCCTCAAGCACATTCATTTATTACTACAATTCTGACACTTTGGTCAGATCTTTGGTACGTTGTTTGAACATGGACAGTGCAGCTTGACGCATTGCACTGAATGTAGCCTCACTTAGTGTTGTGACGGTACTTTACGCTTGTTGCACTTTTTGTGTTTGTTCATGTTGCTTTTGTGCTGCTTTTGCTTTTGTTGCTGTTGCTATCTGCTTTTCTTGCGGACAGCTTTGTTCAGTTTGTCTGTAAAGTTGTTCCTGTTACATATTTCGCATAAAGTAAAGTATGTCAATGTATTTATATTGAAAAATTTCTACAATATTACAACAACTAAATTTATGTAAATGCTGAATTGGGAAAAGGAAAGCAAAAGAGCAAAAGAAATGAATAACATTTATTTTTTTTTTTTGCAGACTTAAATATTTACTTTGCACTACAACAATAAACAAAAAAAAATGTATCTATACTAGGATAAATTATGATTAAATGTTATCAAAATCTATTTAGTTTACCATTAACTGAAGATTATATTGTTACTATTATTCATCACTTTCTTTTTCTTCATCATCAGCACTATAGTGGTGAACATTTTGATGTTGCTACATGTTTTCACGTAATTTTTTCGGCAGCACTGGTGCACGAATACCTTCAGGTACATAAAAGCGTCCTTTCATCTTCTCACTTGCATCATCTACTTCGTACTTTTGACTCTTTTTCTTGTTATTATCTTTACGTTGATTGCTTATTTTAGAAGAGTGCATGTAAAGAGCAGTTGGGTCATTATCGTATTCTTCATTATTGTCAAATTACACATCGCGTTATTCGCCCACACTACTTTACTATTTGCGTTTCCGTTTATAACTGTACTCACCGTTAGTATTACTGTTGATGGTGCTTTCTGTAGTTTCTTCACTATCAGTGTTATTGTTGTTATCAACCTTATTATTCTGTACAGCTTACACAGTTTCAATAAACTATGCATTGTCATCAGCAACATTCACTTGTGCATTGTTATCTCTATCAGCATTATCCATATTTTCATGCAAACGGGCATGTGCCGTGTTGTAGGACTAATCCTACTCAATATGAAAGTGTTGACGACTTAGCGCGTACACCTCACGTGGGCACTACTGATCATAATAAATAGTTGGCAAATCGCTTTATTACTCGGCTTGTGCACCATGTGTATTTGCTGCTGAAGTATTGTACTTATTAAGACCACCGTTACTACTAATTTTCGCAAGCGAAGAAGTTGCATGTTTGCCGCGACGTTGCTACGTTTCATACATGGCTCGTCGTTTGGCTTCTTCTTTTCGTTGCATGAATTTCATACCACGTAAAACCTACAAGGTCTGATTTTTGTTCATGTTTTTCAAGTTTTTTTATATAATATAATTCTGTACGTAAAACTTTAGTCTATTATTTACACGTGATGATCTGTGTTGTAAAAAAGGGATCAGCTGTAGTTTAACAAATTTTTTTAAAAATATAAATGTGTGACGAAAAGAAAAGGATATCACATTATTCATACATGTATCAGTGAAGTAGGGTTTACGAAAAAAAATGTTTCATGATAGCAATGCACAGTAAACTGTTAGAACAAAGTAAGAATATACTTTAAGTTATATACTAAATATTTTACAATGTGTTTTTATTTGATTGTATTTAAACACACAAATAATAATAAATTTTACATATTAAGTTTAGATAAATAACACATAAAAAATTTTTGCTGTTGCTATTTTTTTTCGTTTTCACACATAGCAAGTAAATGTCATAAGTGTAAGTTTGCATTTTTTCTGCATAGCTATAACAAAAAATTACTTCACTGTAAAACGTACAAAACCTAATTATATTTTTACATCAGATGTGTGAATACAAATTAAAAGTATAGTAAGTATTTACGTAAAAAGAAAAAAGAAAAGTATTGAAAATTAAGAATTTTATAAGTAAGGTAAATTAGATAAACTATTATGGGAAGAGTACAAAAATTGTCAAATTGTGCTATATTTGATACCTTCATCCTAATTTACAAAGTTAACAAAACAACAAATATATAATTTTAAGGTAGACACATGTTATTCATTTTTTTTTTAATAGTTTAACATTTCATATGTTTTACGTAAACCGAGGAGTGCGTGAAAACATATTGTTACTATTCATCCCTTGTGTGCTGTTATTATTGTTATTGTTGTAATTATTATTTACACGGTAGCGTGCATTTTGGAAGCCATTTCTGTTGTTGGTGTTATTGGTTTTACTGTTAATACTACCATTTATTGTGTTACTTCCAATTACACCGCGTTGTATTGCGGCAGAACTTGCAGGTAGTGCTTGAAGTCGCAGCGGCGCAGAAGGAAGAAGCGAGCTATTTCGATTGTACACGACTGAGTTGTTGAGATTTACATTGTTGTTATTGCTATTTTTATTATACCCGTTGTATATATAGTTTGTATTGATCGATGGAATATTACCTCCACGTTGTGAAAGCAACGACGGAGGCGACGAAGAGGCCAAGAGTTGCTGTCCTGCTGTTTGCAACAAGGTCGGTGAGCTTCGAACACCATTATTATTGTTAATATTAGTCGTATTATTATTATTAGTTTGTAAATAACTCAGGTCAATAAACACGTTTGGAGGGGCCACCCACTCCGTCGCCTGATAGGCCATGGCCTTATTCCGCTCATCATTGGTCACAGGTTTGTGATCTAATCGTGTCAAATGAGGGAAATGTGAAATGACCGTGGTACGATAGTTGCTTTTGCGTGTAAGGGCATTACCCACCAAGGTCAAATCTTGTAGCATGCTACACGGCTACAACTCATGCATGACAAAGCTCAAATCCGCAAGACGATTAGACGCTAATGAAAGTTCATTTAACGAATTACACAATGATAAACCTTACAGTGACCGCAGGGCGTTTTCGTCCGCGTTAATCACACTCAGTCGTTTACACTGTGCAAAGCAATTTGTGTGAAAACCACGCAACTTATTACGTGTGAAATGAATTTCACGTAATTACGGTAAAAACTAGCAGCCGTGTTGAATATACTGCATTTCATTACATTTCATGTTCAAAAATTTCAAGTTGGCGAGTCGTAAACGAGCATCATTCAAGTCCAAGATGCGATTACCTTACAAGGAAAGCGATTACAGCTTTACAAGTGGCATGAGGGCATAGCCGAGTGAAAAAGGTACATGATAAATGTTACTATTACCATTGATAACTACACCTGTAGAATTTGTATTGACATTTGAGTTAGGTGAAGAAGAAGAGACAGCTGTGTTATTTGCATTCACAGACTACGATGCCACACATCATTGTCTTCTTAAATTACTTGATGCACTGTTATTACAATTATTATTGTTGTTATTATTGTTGCAATTCATGCAACTTAGTTTGTTATAACTCAAATCTAAGGCCTTGAGATGAATGAGTTACGCAAACGAGGATTGTTGTAGTTGTGTAAGTTGATTGTGATGCAGCCGCAGAATCTCAAGTAATTTGAACATGTTTAGTGAGTTGTCAAGTTCACGCAGATTACAATAGGACAAGTCTAGCTAAACAACTTGACAGCTTCACTGTGTCATGGGTATTTGCTGTACAATCTTCTCCTTGTACAGATCCATGCTTAATTTGCCACTAAACACCTCTTCCGCCTCCTGCACATCTGCGGCAGTAATCGGGAAACCATTTAACACTTTTAGCTGACGAAGATGATAAATAATGTACAAACGTACATCCTCTTCATTGGTACAGTTTTTATTAGCACTATTACTACTACAATAATTTTGTTTTGTGTTTGCCGCTACTGAACTGCCGTTGTTATTTTGACCAGTAGATGGAAGACACTTTGATACTTGCTAGGCATACGACAGCGTGTTTGTTTGACTGGTGTCACTCTTACAACAAGCCTGATTGTTATTACTGCATTGACACATCAGTGGGTTATTGAACAAATCAATACATAGTAGTGTAGGCAATTCACGAAGCAGATAGACTTACTCAATCTTATCAAGAAAGTTGTACGAGACGTACAGCTCTTCTAACGCTTGACAGGCAAGTAATGAAACTGATTTATGCTACGTCTGAGATGACAATGATGTGGGAGAAGCTGTACAACACACTCTATTGACTTTGCCTTATCTTATGTTGGATTTATTGTTAGTGTGTGAATTTGTTTTATGTGTGCCCTACAATGAAAGTTTTGACTTTGACTACGGTTTATTTACATGTTGTACACTTTACAGATTAACATTTTGTTAATCTGTATTAAACAAACTTTGAAAGCAATTACAACTTGCATCACAAACTTTCATTTTTGTCAGCACACCTAACCCACTTAATGAACACAGCTTGTTGCAACTAATGTCAAGATAGGTGAGACAGCCTAATGCACGCAACGCAGACGACGGTGGCAAACTGTGAATGTGGTTGTCATGCACATCAAGAAGTTGCAAATTGTGTAAATGTGTGAATGGTAATAAGTCATGAATGCAATGACCTCGTAAGATGACATGCTATAGTGCAAATAGTTGATGCACTCAGTTTACCTCACTTGTTAAACTATGTGCATAGTAGAACGTCTTGATATCCGCAACAGATGATATTTTTACATCTGTCTTTGAATTATTATTGTTGTTACTGTTGATACCATTGGCAGAAATACTTGCTTTACCATAAAAATCATCATGTTAACTACAGCCCAACTCACTCAAGCATAATTTATTTGCTTCACATGTTCCTATTTCATTCACACACATCACACGTTACAGGGCACGTTCGAAATATCGGCTACACACCACACCATCATGTAAAGTGCAAAAATCAAGTTGTCGTTTTCACACTCGTGCATTGTTATATTGCTAGTAGGCAATCGCTGCAACATCCTGTGCCATACGTACCGACGTTATCAACTTACTTTCTGCACCGCCATCGGTATTGATAGTAGCACAAGTACAAATAGTACGAGTGTTATTGTAATTATTGAATTGGCTTGTTGCATCTACCATGTCCAGTGTACGCGCCTGTAGCGTTCGCAAAAGTGAAACTCGTCGAAAGCCATCGAGTGAAATGCCATTAATTGACACAAGCTGTGTACTTGAACCTAGTCGTGCAAACAGTTATTTCTACTCATTAATTCTTTCATCACTATCACACCATTATTACTATTATTATCTGTACTGTTATTTTTATTAACAAGACGTATTTGCTAAAACATGTAATTTGTTGGTGTAATGTTTGTGGTGATCATGGTGACATGTATTATGATCTACATGCAACGTCTGTAAAACAGGAAAGCAAATCAACATTTCCGCACAGGCCTCAAATAAATTGCACAGCGTATTGTAGCGAAGGTCTAATACTTGCAGGGAGAGCAAACGACAACTATTTCACTACAGGTGTGTTATCTTGTTGTGTGATAGGTTTAAGATTTGCAGCAGTGGTGCGGCTCGGGCAATAGACAGCCATGACACATGTCTGATTGCATTAAAGCTCAGGTCAAGTGTACGTAGTGCACTAAACAAATTGGTTTAGAGTGTGTCATCAATACATGTAATCCTGTGCCGCTGCAATTGACAAAAGATAAACTGATCAATTCGCTCACACTCCACCGTGTTCTTGTACTGCATAATTATTTATGCTGTCAATGGAACTTTTTCACAATTGGTCTAATCATTATTGATTTCATTTTTTTTATCATTATCATTTTTTGTAGCTTCTTCTTCATAATCATCATCATTATCGTTGTTATTGTTGTTTGCTTCAAATCACTACTGTACACTGAAATACCTGTCAATATTAATTTTACTTGTAAATGTTTATTTGGCCTTGATTAACAAGTTATTCGTCTCACGCTTGGCAAACTACTCAAAAGGCCCACCCACGGTACACCACTGAATAAACGAAACTAATGAGTAGGCAGTAATTTGTAAATCACTTCACGCAGCCACAGACAATTGCACGTTGCCCTGTTTACGTGTCTGCACTACCGATAGCGAATAGGAAGGTGTCTATAAATGCTATTACCCACTAACATTTGTATCTTGACCAAGTAGATACTTTGAAATTAGTGTTTGCAGTACATGTGGGGAAGTGCACAGTGTCAGTGATGGGGACTGCAGCAGAGGTGTACGCAAAGTGTAGACAAAGTCTACGACAAATTACGGCAGAATAAGTGGTCTGTCAAAGCAGTATCATACTTTCAGTTATTCCTCGTCCTAATCTTCCTCCTCTTATTCGTCTTCCTCTTCTTAACCATTTGCTTCATCATCATCTTATCCTTCATGATTAGCAGCAATCTTTTTTCTACCATTACTACATTTATTACATTTAGTACTTCTTACAATATATTTGGGTTTATACACTTTATACGCCGCAAAAACATCATCGCCATAGTCACTGTGGCAAACACGCTACAATGGCTGCGCAAATGGACGTATTTCATTTTTATTATTTGCATGATTACCAGCCTCCGATGACGTCAGTCCTACTGTGGTTATTCCTCCACCAAGCACACTAACACATTTGCGGAGAATCACACGGGAGACGACTACCTGCCCTACCAGTGCATTTCCATTGGCATGAATGCCATCAATGGCGTTATTTTTTTCACATTACCGCAAACGAGCCTCATCGGCAAGGAAGAGAGAGTTGGTGAGGGGTATACCTTATGGCAAAGAAGGCCAGAATCACATTTCATTGTCCTTTTTGCATTTATTCTTACCATTGTAAAGCTGGCCATGAAGATTGCTGTTAATTTGTCTATTTTACTCACTGTCCGTCTGTTACCGTTGCAATGGGTACATGCCATTGTAGATGACCTGCTCAAGCAACTCACCCTGCAAGGATGATGACGAAGGAGGTACAATACTCATCAGGCAAACCATGTTTTTACGATTACGTTACTTGTGCAAGTCCATGTGCAACTCATTCACTCGTGCATCAAAGCGCAAACGTAGACCTTTATTCACACAACGCGAAATACGACAAACTTACACTCCAGTAATGTTGCTGTTCACACTGCTGTAGTGCGAGGCATTAAAGCGATCATGCACAAACTGTCGTGCCAAGGTGTACCAGCCATCGTTGTCTTCTTTTGCAAGTAAACGATCTGCATTACGTTTGCATGGTGCGTTGGCATTTCTTTCATTGATTCCATTATTAACAGGAACAACAAGAGCAGCAGCACTCATTGTCGTACTATTCATAGTACTAAGAGGAATGTTAGAGGAGTGCGAGGGCACTTCCTCATATCGAATATTACCTCCGGTGTTTAGCTCCACACACAACCGCTATGCTAATCGATCTCAATTTTTGCATGCAGTGAAGAATGCCTCGTCGTGTTTTTATAGTGATCGCTGCATTTCCACCTACCGTGTACTAATCGCACGAGACAGCTAAGTTTGTAAGGTTTTGAGTGCATTATCATCTCAACATGCATTGTTTTGATCAAATGTTTTACTAGTACAATTACCACAATTATTATCATCATTAGCCTGCGAATACTACAAATAAGCATGTTTGTATAGTCGCTTCTATGTAAAGTAATGATCAATAATACTTAAGTAGCTTCGTAATTGATTTTACGCCTTGCGTGCTGCTTCTCGTTTACGCAGAGAGCACTAGGCACATTTTTTCATAAGTATGGACAAGTTACGCTGCAATGCGTGTAATCGCATACTGTAGTAGGTTTTCTTTTTATAGTACGTGGATTGGGCTAGCTGAATTTATTATTTGCCTACCTACACTCCATCAAGCGTGGTCAATGACGGTAGCAAGTGCAAAGTGCAGGTTTTATAATTACTCAGCTGTACTACAGGGCATTCACCAAAAAGAGCATCCGCACAGCGCAAGTGCGTTAGCGCAGGAAGGCAGCGAAGAGAATGAATCTATGATAAGGAATAAATCACACAGCCTGCCACATTCAGCTCACGTAAGTTAGTCAAGGAAGGGCTAAAGCTGTTAGTGAGCTTCTCGATAGGGTTGCTAGCAAGTGAAAGCAAACGCAGCTTTCGTACATTCTACAAATTGCAGATGGTGTGAATATCGTTACAACACAATCACAACTCGCGAAGTCGCTTGAGCACGGGTAGTCCATTCATGGATGTGATGTGATTATTGTGCAAGTATAATTTTCGTAGTTTGGTCAATTTTTATAAACCTGTAATCTACTCAATTTCGTTATCGCATAATCACAATTATTAGACATGAATGAGTGTGCTCATGTCAGTCATGCTGGTTAGGCCAATGTGCATTAGCTTGACAGTGGTGAGCATTGGGAAAAAGCGAAGTTGAGGTAAACGTGTTATGTTTAGCAAGAACAACTACACTAGTGTAATCTTGTCAAGCGCATAGGCCAAGTTGTGTACATCTCAACCATTATTCTCTGCCAACACGTTAATGAGCTCTTCTGTGTCTTTGTCACGACAAAGTGCATGTTTGAAGTCTTTACGAAGCCTTTACAACGAAGTGGGTGATAAGTGATTGGTAGCTACTTCGTTTTCACTTTATTACAGCAATGATGTGTGAAGACGGGCGTTCTAGTGCTATTACTACTGTTGTTGTGAAGTGAGAGCAGATGACATGCTTTATATCTGGAGATTATATTAACACTATTTTTATAACCTTTGATACTAGAGTTATAAAACAAAGAAAAAAAACAGAATTAAATATTGATGTGCAGCCAGCAGAAAATTGTGAAAGAAAAAAAAGAAAAAGAAGAAAGACGTAATTGATGAATTATCTGCTTGATTTACTTAATTGATTTTATTTATATAGGAAAAGTAAATAGTAATTAGCAAAGCAACGAGATCAATATACCATCAAAATGTAGATGTGTCATTATAATGTTATTGCATCACACCATTGAAATAATGTAATCAGATATGTAGTACATCATGCACTGCTCAATACTGCTCTTGCTGTTTTGTTATGTTGACGAGTGGTGCATTGATAATAGTAGTAATAACACGTAATAATGTTAATAGTAGCAATTGTCGTAATAATAAATTTTTGTAATATGAAGATTATATTAAGAAGATAAAATTAAGAGGAAAAAGTCAAAAAAGAGAAAAAGAGCATTATTATATTGCGAACATTTTTCTTCGGTAGAACAACAACATAAAAAAATTGTCACAAAACACAAAACAAGTTTTACCGTTTATTGTTTTTAAATAAATGTAATTTGACATGGTAATAGTCATACAATAATAAATAGAAAAAACAAAACATTTTGTGAAGAGAGGAGAAGTATGGTAATAATTGTGATAATAGTACTGCTAATAATAATAATAACAATAATAATAATATTACGACTGTTCACCATGTGTGAAAGAGATTTATACACCAAATCAAATACGCAATTCCTAGTATAAATACATAACAAGAAGAGTAAAAGGTAAACATAATAAAAGTTTACTGTGTAATAGTAAAGCATATATTGCATAGTTGACGTCTAACATGCAAAGATATATACAAACAATATAGAAAAAATCATAGAACTACAAAAACTGTTTAATAAATTTTTACTCAACAAAAAGCTAAAAAAGAGAGAAAAAAAAAACACAAACAAAAATAAAGTAATCTGCAACACAGAAAGTTATTTGTCGATGGAAAGAAAAAAACAGTAGATATAAAAATTTAATATTTGCAATGATAAAATATATACTTAGTCTTATTACTAGTTGTATCATATTAAAAAAAATTTTATATATTTATATATATATATGTCTTTTACAGTTGCGTTGCTGCTTTTGCTTTCATCAAATTCAGTGATTGGAGTGTATTCTGCAGTGCATATGGACCATGTGCGCCTTGTAAACTAGAAAGCAACTCATGAAACTGAGGCAGACATGCTTTTTGTTTTGTGTAATCTTTCTTTGCCATACACTTTTTTTTGGTGTTTTCATTGTTATTGTTGTTGTTTTTACTATTGTAATTGTAGTGGTCATTTCAGGTATGCTTATTATGTGTACTTTTGTTATCAGTGACAGAAAACACATTTTCTGACTTTGCTCGCTCTAACGGTTTATAAGTATTTGACATTGCATTCTCATTTGTTGAATGCTGTCTTGATTGGTTTGCACAGTCGCAATATCTGTTATTAATATTTTTATTATTATTATCATGTACAATATCAACGGAGGTAAAAGTGTGTGATCGACTCATGAGCAATGAATTGTCATCATTTTTTCCTCTTTCATGCAACATTTGTTTTGTGTTTGTATTCATAATATTGTTATTATTAATATGTCTGGCCATACAAGCGTTGTATTGCGAGAATGCTGCCATCTGTGAATGGTATGGTGGAGGTAAATGAGCAATGTTAGTTAATGCGTTATCTAAACCATAAACACCATAATCATATTCATTATTATTTACATCATTACTAACATTAGGAATGCAATTGAGGTTAGTATTTACGTTTGCATCAGTAGCACAATACGGATGTGTTGCAGACATATTGTACTTTGTGTGCTGCCCATGTGGGAAGTTACAACCATTAGTTAGGTGTGGAAAAAGGCTATCTCCTAAGTACGGTGCGGGTGGGTTGAGAGGGGATGGTACACACATAGACCTAGGTAAATTTCATGTTCGATGTTTATAAGGTGCATTACTATTCATGTTACTTGAACAGGTACAAGCAGACTGACATGAGTTTATGACAAAATTGCCCTATGTTGCTGCTCGAGATAGTACAAAGTTATTTGACTGTTAGTTAGTATCAGCTTGTGGTACGTGTGTAGTAGGATTACGATTCATGTTCAGCTTATTGCCAAGACTACATCAACGCTACTGATGTTGTAGAAATTGTATTTGTGAGTATTACTGTGAGGATGACGGTAACGCAGATGGTAGGCATAACTTACTGTTATTTTCATGATAAAATACACTATCATCTTTATTATGGTTATTGTAGTTGGTGCTATCAGTTCTTCTATTTCAGCCGGTATTACTGTTAGTAATCGGTTATGTGTTTGCGCGGGTTAACTGAAACGAACTATCTCTATCATTATCATATTACTACTGTGCTTAGTTTTTTTTACACTGCGGTATAGCAGTAATTTTACTGCAACAGTTATTATAAATTTCACTACTATAATTATTATTATTTTTTTTATTATTCTTACTAATATAACTGTAAAATATATTTGTGTCATAGGCAGATTCATCGCGAAACGGTGCATTGGCATGTTTGCAATTATAATAGGTATTTGAGCATGGCAAATTGTGCATGGGATGTGAAATGAATGCGTAGGCAGACATAACATCTTTCTTTGGTGCAAAGCTGCCATTGGGTGAAAAGTGCATAAAGTTATTATCATTACCGTACACACAATATTCTCGTGCTCGACTACGCCCTTACTGGCTGACAGCATTGACCTTATCCGTTTGTACACGACTATTATTGCTCCATCCATAGTTATTATTTTTGTAATTGTTTGTGTAATTTGTTACTTGTATAGGTAAAGTTGATGGTGCTATACCATAATCGCCAACTCCATAATACACAGGTTATGTGTAACTTCGTGTCAACTAGAAACTTTACTTGTCACGTACAGGAATAGTTTCACTTTGCTAACGCCTGAGAAATGCATCATTGTTTTTGTTTTCAAGATTACTCGAGGGATTTGCATATCGCGCAGAAAACGAAGAAGATGAAGACGACTATGAGCAACAACAATAATGAGAAGAAGAAGTAGTAATGCAACGTTGCAATCTTGTACGTTGTGATTGATTAAATAGTGCCTCATGCATCATGACTGTGCGAAGTCACAACAGAGATAAATTTCGTAGAGACAATGGCGGCAAGATTAACTCGTGAATGGAATTTGCAAATTGATTTTGTTATGCCGCATACCCACCAAAGAGTAACAGACGAGTCTTGTAGCGAACTACGGTAGGACACGAACAGGCTGGTTGATGAGCCAGATTGAAATGACGTCATTGCTGTGTGTAGCAGTCAAACTCGTAACCGTCATGGCAGCACTCGTGTAAATCGTTAATACCAGATAAGATGACAAATTTACCATTGGCATACACACTTGTCGCACATTTGCGTGGTGGTGGTCAAATCTCATTTTGTTGTTGCTACGATACTTTATGCATTACATTGCTACTCAATTTATTATGTGTATTACTCATTTCAATAGTATTGTTTCTTCTATCATTATTTACACTATTAGTAATATCTGTTTGACTACCATGTCATAATTTATGCAAAGTAGTTGCAGTGGGTATTATGTTAACGTTTCGTCACATACCGGTAGAGATGTCAAGTACGTATAAGTCATTCAGAACACGCTACACCATTGTATTTCTTCTATTATTTTATAGAGACTGCTCATCAGCACCTTCATTATCATTATCGTTGTTATTGTGTTAGTGTACTTTTGTACGCCCACCAAAGACCAAAAGCAACGTGGTGCCATCTACAATTTGAGCGCTGTGGTAAAAACGGCCACAGGGCACTTCTCCACATGTCGTCAGTAGCGATCAACACAACGTCTCAAACTTGTACAGCAGCACTTCATTACTGACAGACTCATAAACCTCATCCTAATTACCCGTTTCTGAAAGCTAGGCTAGTTATTCATTGGTGAATTATGGTGCAAAAGGATTATGTTCATGTGAGTGTAAGTGTGAGTGTTGTAGTTACAAAAGGTGATGTTCATGGTGATTTGGGTGAATATGTTGAGCTAGTGCATTATGTAGATTATGTGTAGGGTGTGATAGATGCACTTGAGTCTATTGGTTTTGTACTTATAAAAATTGTAGCTATTATTATTGTTAGTTTGATAATAATTATTATTATGAGGACAATGATGACTATTACGATTATGAAGATTGAACACGTTTACACGTTAGCCCGCCAAATGTCACAAGCATATCATACTTACTGCGTTGTGCTGTTTGTGAGGCAAGTAACACATGCGACGAGTGACCTTTCCGTGCGGCAAAGGGCAAACAGGATGACAGACACGTTCAATTGTAATGTTTTAATGAAAATTTCCACATATCGCTTGCACACACGTTGTGTTCATTCATGTTGCCGCAAACAATGTACATGTCATTATGATACTACACCGCAGAATGTCCACAACGAGCTGCAGGTCAGTTTATTTGTATATTAGTCTCATCTATCAAACTTTGTGAAGTATTATGTACTGTATTGTTTTAAATATTACTTTCATGTGAAACATAACTCTGACGAATATTAGTGTTACGAGAATGCAATTGTGCAATTTATTGTTGCAAGGCGTGCTCATAGGTGAACGTGTCCGTTCAGCATTGTTACAAGATGTTGTAGACGTGTACGTCATTCAAGTACCGATTACGATCTCGACCACCAAAGACAATCATCTTATCCTCAAGTACAATGGACGAATGACCAAATCGTGCACTTGGTACATTATTAGTCTATATCATTTTTTATTACTACTATTATTATTTGTGTTGTTGCTGCCTTTCACACTATGTAATGCTACTGACTTGTCTGCATAGAGGTCATTCACTTACAATATAATCACTATCACTGAGCTTTTCGTGATTACCATTCATGTTGTTGTTATTATTCTTCTTGTGATTATTTGTATTATGTGCTTTGCACTTTGTATAATTGACGTTTGACCAGGCAAACGATTATAAAGTAAAGTCGTGCATAAGTAACTGAGGTGTACATTCACGAGTAGACTATAGTTAGTGAGTTATTTGTGTTATTGGTGCTCGAAATTATGAAGTCATGGCTATCGATTACAAAATAAAACGTAAACTAACAGAAAGTGATCAAAACTTATGTAAAAGGTAATAACTTGGTAATATATATGTTTAAATTGGAAAAAAAAATTGTCAATAAATTTATGTAATTTATTGAAGAAATGATCGTAATAGTACTTGCACAATATTAGTTAGGTAATATGTAAAATGTAAAACTATAGTACTAAAAATGTGTCAAAAATTTAATGATAAGAAAAAAAAAAAGAAGAGAAAGAGAGAAAGGAAAGTAAGGAAAGAAAAGATAAGAAAAAAGTAAGTTTGAGCTTACCGCACTCTAACAAGGTGAAAAAAGAGAAAAGAAGGTAAAAATAAAACGGAAAAAAGAGAAATAGTGTGATAAGAAAAAAGTATTGCAACATTGATATAATTGTAAAACAGATTTGCATATAAACGTTACCAAGCTCATCAGTTTACAGTGTAAATAATTGTTTATTATTATAATCGCATCAAATCCGTAATATTTTATTTCACGTAAGTAACATTAACACTTTTGTTATTATCAATAATTGAAGTTTAAACTTTCATTGTGTAAAGTACACTTATTGGTAAGACACGTAGAATTTATAACTTAATCTTAATCATCTTTGACATCATTACTATTACTATGAGTAGGAATATCAGTGTCTACTCGACGAGTGTGATGTTGTCACTGCTAAGACCGTGCTTGTTTGTTCAGTGCAAAGTTCGCTTCATTTTTAGCTAGTCGTTTCAACTGACGATGCTCCCGTTTACGTGCGGTTTTGCGTTATCGTGCAATAGCCCTGTCATGAGCCTCAGGATCTTTTGCACATCGAATTACCGCAGACGCTAAAAATAACCCAAAAATAGACGGCATGTAACTGATCGTGCCATTCACAGACCGGTCACGTCCACCATCGTCTTGGCGTTGATGGGCAAGTGGGGGGAGTGCCTTTTCACTGCTAAAGACCACATTGACATCTCCAGGCTTGACCTAAAGGCCTCGCAGACGAGTTCGACATGCACGGGAGAGGCGATCATTGCATGTGTCGAACAAATCCGCTAACTGAACACACGACGGATCTAACCGTCCACCGGCACCCCCAGAGCTGTAGACACGCAACTTCATCTGTACCGCGGCGGCTAACAGGGCTACTTTGCACTCAATACTATCAATGCAATCGAGTACAAAGTCATACCTCTGACGTGATAACAAATTTTGTACATTCTATGATGATAAAAAGCCCTACAGTGCGGTGATTTCACACGATGCATTGACGTCACGTAACCGTTTGGCTAATTCGATCACTTTGCTCTTGCCAATGGTGGTATCGAGTGCAATGAGCTGTCGGTTTTTATTTCCCAAGCTGACCACATCATGGTCAATGAGTGTAATTTGGCCAATCCCTGCACGTACGAGAGCCTATGCACAGTGACCACCTACCCCACCAGCCCCGGCGAGAAAGACATTGGTGCGCTGTAAGTTGGCAATCCCCTTCTCGCCTAGCAAAATACACGTACGCTCGTACAGTGCGGCGTTGTACATAATTTTTTCTTTCTCTTTTCTTTTCTTATTTAGCTAGTTACGAATTATGATTTACAAATATACTTATGTACTAATGATAAATAAAAGGAATGTAAAGCAAAGTAGAGTAAAAATTAGCTGAAAACATAAAATTACGTTTTTTCAAGTTCCAGAATTGTATATATGTTGTAATGCAATTAATAATCTGATATAAAATAATAGTGTTGAATGTGTCTTCTTTTGTTGTTGTTTTGAGCAGTAGAAAAAAAAATAATAAACATTATATATGTGTGTTGCTTATAGATCGGTCGATATATAAACACACATATATAGTAATGTTATACCGATAATTTATTCTGACTCACTACACTACACCAGATGTTGACGTTGGGCCGAAATGCAAAGTAGACGTCCTTGCAAAGTAGCTAACTTGTTTAGTACTGTTAGCTGTGACGATAAATTACTCATCTAGGCCTGAATGAGTTGAAGATATTACACTTACGAAGCAGTTTTTATTACGCTTTTCGTTGTGTTTACTGTTTAAGAAATATTAATATTACCACTATCACTATCACTATCATCATGATGAAGTATTTGATATTGCAAATGCGTTTAATTTGTTGTATTGGTGCATGTGTCATTGTGGCATGTGCCTTAACAACAATCATTCATGCTATATTTGTAGCTACAATGATGTATTGCAAAAAAGCGAAGCTACTCAAGCAAAGAAGCTTGTTTATTGTATTTCACATTTGTTTTACTGCTACTATTGCTATCACATCATGATAAATTACTTTTTGTAGTTATCACGTCATCAACACAATGATTACAGCACAGGTTGTTTCACAAAAACACCACATCTCTTTTTCTTTCCTATTAGTTTATCAAGAGTATTAACAGTTAGCTAATTTTATCAGCGTCTACATTCGAAAGATTCTATTGCTTTGCAAGCAATCAAATAATGAAACTTAGTGACGAAGACTGTAGCTGTATATGAGACAGTTTACGCTATGATAATAAAATTGTAAGAAACTACACAATGACACGAGATGGTCATTTGTGCGTTAGTAAATGCATCATACAACCAACCAAAAGTTTACTTTCGCGATTTGCATTGTTTTGCTTATCCGTTTTCATTACTGTTGCCTTATTGCAATCAACACTACAGCTTACAACAGCAACAGCAGCACAATTGTCAAGAAAGTTGACAAACTGCACTAACACTCGCGCGACAAAGGGGCAAAGTGAAACTAATCGAATGAAAACAGCAACAACTACGTTGTTTTAGTGTTTCTGTGAGTTTGTGTTGTATTGCAATTGTGTGTTTGTACAGCTTGAATAGCGTAATTATAACGTCAGCACCATGAAAAACTTGTTGAGTAGCACATGTGCAAATTATCGAAGTTTGTACCGTGACAACTCACGTAACACCTAAATTATCTCATGGATTGTCCTAAGTTGCATAATAGCATTGTGTATGTGTGATTTTGTCTACAATACGGCATTTATATGACTTTTCTCATATTGCATATTTATTCTTTCATACTTACTCCTAACACGACTATATTTAATAACTTTAAAATATCGTTATAATAATCTTCGCATGTGCAATAATTTACTTTCTGAATAGCTATCTCATTTGTCTTCATTCTCATAAGCATTCTTTGCTGCATACTCGCTTTCAGTTTGCAAATTTTTTCCTTTTTCTATTGCTGTTATTTTTACAATTGATCCTTCATTGCTTTAATTGATGTAGATACATTATCATAACTGTATACACTTGTGAATGACATCTGTCTTAGTTTGCATGATACATTGACGTAGAAGTGTACTATAATGCTTATCTGCATATGATTGTGTTGAGAGTGTGACTGTTGCATCGCTATGTACGATGTGCTAAATGTTTGTAAATGTACGAAAAGGTTACATTTGCATTTATTTCTTACTCATCAAGTTCTCGTATTGATTGAACAAATTATATTGATTATCATGGTGCTATTTATATCGAGGCTAATTTATTTAGTAATGGCTGCTGTCTGCAAGTAATTTGTGCTTTGTTTATTCATCAAGGTAGTTTCAGCACGCATAAAGCAGATCTTGCTATGCATTTCACTAATAATTTTTTTTATTATTGTTGTTTGCCATCATATTTTGTGTTTACCTTTATTATTGATGTTAGTGTTAGTGATAATGATGAACTAGTGCATGCACAAAGTAATTGAGCAAATATTGTTGTAATGTTGTAGTACACTCAGGATCACGTTACTTGTGGAATTTACTATTTTACCGGTTATCTTTTTGTAATTTGTGTTTGTCAATTTTTTAACTAATAAAAAGTAGATAATGGAGGATTGATCGGTAATAAAGTTGCAATTATGATCGATATCTGTATATCAGGCATAACAAGGGTGCCAACAAAACCAAAATATCAGCACAAGGGAGAAAGCTAGGATCGCTGTTATGGATGTTATAATTATTAAAGTTTTACTACTTTGCAATCAACTCAATGAGATACGCAAGTGCATCTGTTGGTAATTAATTGCAGTTTTCATAATGTTTTTAATATTGTCTTGACTACAGTTTTTATGTTTGACATCATTATATTTGTTGCTTCAGTGCTTTGTCGGTAATAATTATTACAATCATATGCAACAAAGCTTTTCTTTTTTGTAGTGCCTACATTGAGCTGTTAGCACATGCATTGCTCTGTACAAGGTAACAAATGGCTAAAAGTAAAGTGTCAAATGTTCTCTCATAAAGCGTACAAAGTCATTACTATAAGTCTGCTCTACACACTACATTACACTAATATTATTTTATCATTTGCATTATTTGCTACATTTATCGTTCTTGCATAGTTTGATGAGAGTGTTGCAGACATCGCAAATTGATTTTGCTGCTTTTTTCCTCCTGTTATTGCAACTTTTCATTTTATTACGCTCTAGTTGACGTCATTTAATGTTGTAAATTTGGTAATTATAACAAATACGTGCTTGATGTTTGCAGTTCTCATTCGTCGCTAAATGATCGACATCAGTGCAATTTGCCATGATATTTATTTTGCTAATTGATTCGCTTTGTCTGTTACATTTGTGCAATTTGTTTTGCTTGTTAGTGTAGTTATCGTCTTCGCATTCGTGCTTATCGTCGAATGAGCTGTTACCGTGACAAGTAAGGTGATGGCAAGACTAACACCGCTGCGTGTCTCATAGTGCAGAGGTAGGTGTAACAATAACAGAGATAGCATTGTTTACTATTGCAACTGTTGCAATTACAAATTTCTAGGGATGTTGATGAAGTGAGTTTGTGTGACGACTCTCATACTCGCTTGAGCATTGACTAACGTTAGTATTTACTTAATACTTAGTTGATGGGAAAAAAAAAGAAAACAGAAATACAATAACATCACTACTATAGATAACAAATTGATTAATTTAATAGTACAACACATTTCATTAAAACAATAAAACATACAAACACACATATCAAGTACCAATATATTTATTCTTAATCATCTTCTATTTGTATAACATTTCTTGATTTGATCTATATGCATAATTGATTAATGGCATTGCAATACAAACATTAACGTTAAGTGCATACGTAGATATATTATTGCAGGTATTATAATTACATAAAAATAATTAATATTTTTGTTTAACAAGAATGTATGTATAAATAATTGAATACTTTAAGTATTACAAACAAATGTAGTTGTGTGTATATATATTAATTTATTCTAAAATAGTTTATTAGATGATGTAACGCATTTACATCAAGTTACACATGCGTAAGTTTAGTAAATTCACAAGTTGATATGTTCTGCGTTGTATATCTGACATACCTATTATTCTGATTACAATTCAAGAAAATATGTAAATTTGTGAGAGTTCGCAAAAAGTAATATAATGTAAGGCAACACAAAAATATTAAAAATATTTTACTGTGAAAAGAGTAACGTCAAGAAAGGAAAAAACTATATATGTGATTTAGTAAATGGCCTTATGTTTATTAGTGTGATTACATTATTTGCTCTTACTGTGCCTTCTCCTGTGCCTTCTCCTTGACTTCTTCAATGATCGGCTACAACGCATTTTGTTCAGCAAGTGCCTTTAGCAGCTCTATTAAAAATGGATAGTAGTTGTGTCGAACACGCTCAATCTCACGCTTGTCCTGCTGCCTAATTTCACGTAATCGTTGTAATTCCATCTAACACTCCTGCAATGGCAGATTTGCACGTTGCATCTACGCAAGCTGACGTTATAGCACCACCACAGGGTCATCTACCACGGCCATGAGTGAGAAAAATAAACTGCTGTTTTTCTTGTTATCATTAATGCTGTTGTTATTATTTTCACCACTAGTAGCAGCTCCAGTGTTGTCATTTTGATGACTACTCACATAGGCAATGTTTTTGTTTGTAAACTATGTGGCTACGTCGATTAGGGCACTCTTGTACGTTTCTGGTGTAATGTTCTACGCACACAACACCGGTCCAGCTTGCAACCCATCCAACATTCAAATGGAGTTGTTACGATAAATAAACGAGACAAAGTGGAAAACATCGTCCTACGGGCGTGCCTTACGCTTGGTTTCATTGTCAAACACCACAGGTGGTGCAAAGGAGTTATGGGAGAGTCGAAGTACATCAAAGCTACCAATCTGCTACCCGCGAATCTAGCTATCAAATTATGCGGTAAACTGCAAAAACTACATCATATCCTGACCCAGTTCAATCTCATCGGGATAGTTGCACAGTGTGTTAATGACGGCTAGTGTAGCACATGCGTTCTGAATAGATTGACGTGCAAAGAACACCGGTGCGTTTGGTTGCACCGAGCCGATTAACGCACCATCGGTCTTTGGTTTCCATTTGAAGAGCAAGATGAGGCCAAAGACACGATTGTACTTATACAATTGTGTCTTGTCAAGCTAAATGATTTACTACACCGATATGCCCTTGACACCAATGTTGTGGACAAGCTACGTAAAGATGGCAGGGTTGCTCTCTATTAGACACCAATCACTTGACATTGTGTAATTTAGAATAAAAATTGTAAGCTTTAGATAAAGTAGCTGTATATGTTACTAATTATGTCTGTCTGGCTGTTACTTTCAGCAAATGTGTAAATGTGCAAATAACGAAGTTTTCTCCTTATTTTTATATTATGATTTGTGATTGAAATAGAATAATAAAGTTATAATTGAAAAAAATTGATATAAGTGTAATGTATGTCCCGTGTTCACACTACTTACATATTTGCATGTGAAACATAAACATAAATAATATATCACCTTATAAATATTTTTTCTGTACATCAATTGTTCTGTGTATTGTATCAGGTATATAGTACAAGGTTTCAATAATAAACGGTTTTTTTTAAACTCTAATTGATAAATATATACGAGCGTGTATCAAAAAAAAAAAGAAATATATATATATAACTATAATGTTACAAATGTTTTCGTTATACGTTTTCGTGTTATATAGCTGTTACACTAGATTTAGTCAGTATCTTCTGCAACTAGGTAAAGGCACTGTATAAATCTGCATAATCTGCTTGAAGAACATATCCAGATTGGCACATGTCGTCATGCAAACATGAAGACGATCTCAATAAATTTTGTCATACACTTTCATTGTTTCCACTGTCACGCAATGATGCAGCTACTTGATCTGTATTAGATGCTGCAAAACTATATGTAGAATACTTGCTCATTTTACCATTTAGATGTTTTGCTGTATGATAGTTGTTTTGTTTATGCAGTCGCCACTGTTGCTTCTACTACTGCTTTATGCGTTTCACTAAATTAATGTTGTGCATTTTAGCCTTTTCTAAAAACTAAACAAGCAGTGACAAATAACCTGGTGCACCAAGAAACACGTCAATACTGAAAAATGTATTACGGGCACAGATGAAACGTGGTAATGTTATTTGGTCTAATGGATTTACTGCATGTACGTGTTTCATCGGCTTGTTCTCCTTCTCACTGACATTAGTACAGCTCGTGTTTGATGGCGTTGTTAGAGTTTGCTTCTAAATTTGTTACTAAGTTAGCAAGCCAATAGTTTTCACAACACACGTAGGCGATGGTAGCAGGAGTGTTTCATTGAATGGTAAATGATGTGGTCAGGCAATGAGTAAATGTACACTCGCATGAGATCAGAGACGTTGCAAAAGTGCCTTAGCACATTGCACCGATCAAGAATGCGAAATACGCAGTGTCCTATTTACATCTTTCATGTGGTTTTTTGTTTATCTTTGTGACTTATATATTTGTTTATGATAGTCTCAACTTTTTTGTTGTTGTTGTAACTAATTTGATTTAGTATCAATTGCATCTGGCAATAATTCATGTACATGATCCATAATGAACAAGACATTGCTGAACTATAACGATGAAGCTATAGTCAGGGGCAGTGTACAATAAATAAGTTCTACTACATGAGAATACAACTACCTGACCTTGTCATTTTACACGAGAGAAGGCATATGTGTAGACCGAAAGTGCTTCTTTTACTACTACTGTTATTATTATTACTTCTTATCTTATCAGTTTTTTCTTCTATTGCTACTTTTCTTCTGCTCCACGTGTTGCCTGTTGTATATTTACTATTTCTAATTCAAGTGATGCACGGCAACTAATAATAACGGAAATGCAGCTTGTGCAAATGTATCTCATTGTGTTAGTACACTTCGTCCTACCAATACAATGGCTTGTGGGTAATTGCAGAACGACAGCGATGGAAATTGATGCAATTTCGCTTTTCATTATGATCCATTCACTTTATTACACACATTTTTATTCATAGTCTCATTGTCCTATTTACTGGCAAATACATTTTTGTTCACAAACATTTTACTTTATCTCGAATGGTAGTCACGTTTGTTGTTTATTTTACACGTAGACCTGTACGCATCAAACACACTCAGTCAAACTTCGCACAACGTTCAGATCTCACGACGAAGTCGAGGACGCTGAACTGCAATCGCGTCAAAGGTGAGGTGAAGAATGGAGTGCAACATGGTGGTAACTGTTTTATTGGTGAAAACCATATATGTATCTCGCTCATTCGCCAAATAGCTCTGTGAAAGTCTATTATATTCTTGTTGCTGTCGTTGTTGTTGTTGTTGTTGTTGTTTATATACTTACTATTCTTATTTTGACTAGAAATAATTACGTTCTGTGAATTTGTTATTGCAGTGCGTAATTAGCATTTTGAAATCGATCGGAAGTAGCAAGGTGTTATGCAAGAATACACCGTGCTTGAAATTTTGTAAAAGATAAATCGATAGTAGTGCAGCGGTAGTAGACACTCCACTGAATGCAGGGCCTTACACAATTATGCGAAGAGTTCGTTATGACGATTGCAGTGTTGACTGTTTTGTGTGTCCTGCCTACTGTCTGTTCGACTTTTATTCTGATTACAGCTAGTATTAAGAAGAAGAAGAAGATGATGATGTTGAGTTTGCTTGATGCTTTTGTGTTCAATATTCTTTCATGAATGATGCGTATTTACGTCTAATAGTTTTCAGACCAAAAAATATGTTTGACTTGATCTACTTCTTAACATATTGTGTGTCATCAACAAGATGATCATTTGTGTGAGTTTTATTGAACGCATTATAGTCCATACTGTCACATTCATCCTCACTCTCACTGCCAGACTTGTCATAAGCACGGAGCATAGCCTTTACGTTTACTCGTTTGTACACTTGTGCAAAGGCACCTCACTTACGCATAAGCAGCAGTGACAAACGAGTTAGCTCATCTAATTCACCTGCATCAAGATCATCATGTGTGTAATTTACACTACCAAATTAGTTTGATGGTTTTGTTACTTATCTATTTACACGACGTGATGCAAACATTGGTGCTACTGGTACACCATATTGCTTGCCATCCATCTACACAAACGATGTGAATTTGTATTACTTCTTTTATTAGCATTACTAAAAATTTTTTTATTTATGTGCAAAAGTTGATGTGTGGTGTAGCGAGTTTACAGCTTATGTGTCAAGTGAGTTTAACGCCGGACTTATGACTGTTTTTCTGCGAATATTGACGTTTTATTGTGAGGCGTGTTTATCGTTATTATTATTGTCTTTAGTGTTATAATAAGACGACATAAAAGGTTTTATAGTGTCTGCATCACCATTTTGTTACTCTTCTGTAATTTACTTGTCCGACTGTATACGTGACGGTGGTGTAACTTGCAAACCGGTATTATGGTTATGTGATTTGTCTGTAAACAAAAAGCGTCGAATCTGTGCTTCATCATCTTGGGCAGTACTACTACCATTATCCGTTCTGTTATTATTATTATTAATAGTAGTAGTATTGTAGAAACTGTTATAGATGTTGCAATGTTTATGTTGGCTGTTGCTGTTATTGCTGTTGAAGACATCCTGTATGTCATGATATACGTTAATGCTCACTGCTCTACCTTCTTCATCATCATCATCAGCAACTTTACCATCATCATTTTCGTGATGATCGGCTGATGGTGGGTAGAGGGTTGGGGTGGTTAAGTTAATGCTGACACGTATATTGGCAAGATCGGTGTTGTCAGAGGATGGTGAGGCATTTTGTCATGCCTATGTTTCATACTGAAATGGAGCAGCTAGTGCACTATATTAATTATTTTATTTGTTGTTGTTGCTTTTAGTGTTTAATGTTTTATTGCAATGTTATCTGGATGGTTATCGGTTAAATGTGTGATGTGACTGTGAATGAGTCTGTGATGTATTTCGGGTATGCTAAACAGATGACACCGATGAGTCCACGTGAGAAGAAATGGTGGTAGCAGTAGGCGATTCTTTCAATGTAGATAAAGATGAAACGTGTGACGAGTTTGTAAAGTCATTACATGTGCTTTGAGAGTTTCTATACGAGTGTTAATTGGTGTGTGGTGCTGCTCCTGTTGCATGTGGCGGTGTATCATGAAATGGGCGTGTTAACACATCACGGCCTTCTTGCTCTTCTTATTATTATTAATATTCATTAGCATCATCACTATTTACATCCTGTTATGAATTGTCCTTTTCTATATCTCTTATGAATTCTCTCTAATTATACTTGTTTGTCTTAGATCTTTTTTGTGTGTTATCATATGCACATTTTAGCTGTGTTTGAATGGAGGAACACGTACGAGGTAGATAACCAGGGCCAATGCTGACAATAATCGCCTTTGCGTCTAAACACTCCTTGACTCGTCACAGTGGTTTGCCCGTGACACTGTACAAGAAGCGATAGCCCTTTATTGTTTTGGTATTGGTCTATTGCAAACTACCATTACCATACTGAGCTTCTCCTTGTCGTACTTGACCCGTTTACATTATTTACAGTTCATGCTTGGGAGGAATGTGTTGTGTGACAAATGAACAGAGCTACGCTAGTGTGTCTACGTGAGCAGGTATGTGCAGCTAATACGGCCTCACCAGAGCCTGATCTTCGTTTCGGTAAATTGTCAGCACTGATCCTTTTGACATAATTCTACTTTTACTACCGTAAATAACAGAAAAAAGAAAAAAGAGGGAAAACAAAAATTCAATATAAATACTTATAATTTATAGACTTTTATGACCTAGAGCAGACAGATAACCAATATAAGAGTAATATAATCTCTAAATTATTTGTGAAATAAGTTTAATATACATATGTCATATGTGAAACATTATAATTGCAATGTACTTCACTTATTGCACTAAATTTATATTTTATTTATTATAGATCCAATTATACTAATAAATTCTGAAAATAAAAGAACACAAACGATAATACTGTTACATCTATAAAATAAATTTATTTATTTTTTTAATGAACATTAACAGGTTTACTTACCTTTGAATGCCTGTTTGAGTTTGCCCGTATACTGTGACATTATCTTTGCACATGTCGAATTAGTCTTGTACGCGTTCAAGATGACAAATCAGTTGTCTATTTCTCGTTGCTCTAAATATGGGCCATGTCGTTGCAATAACCGTAAAACAACATTGACAAATGTGTTCACGTTAGCATTAACAGTTATGTTTTGTGTCAGTTGCTATGCAAACAGTAATTGTAATAAAACTAACTGACAAACTGCGTGATGAATAGACCACATCTCAAACGATGGGTAAAAATCTGCAATGAGGTGTCATTAAATCACAAACACTTTGAGTGCATCACAGCATGTTCACCTATACTAGTTAGACAATAGCATATTGCTAGTTTTGCTATTGTTCTTCTTATCATTATCATTATCATTATCATTATTATTATTTCTGTAAAGTGATTCGTTTTCTATCTTTGTGGTGTTGGTATCGAAGATGAGGTCATCCGTCAACAAACTCAGTGTAAACTAATTATGTAAATGATTAACATGTTCATCACTATTATTATCAGTTTCCTTTTCAATTTGCTTGTTATACACGGTACACCATTTATCTCGTGCTTACATTACACGGCACAAGTACATCTACGATAGCTTGAACGGAAGCAAAACTTCTCTGATCAAGGTCAAACAGGAGCCATCAACACGTGCTCCACGTGTGCGATTGTAATGAAGCGATTACATGATAGCGTTTAGTTTAGAGGTAAGAGGAATGCAGTAGTAGAAAAACACAATACGATAGATTCAGTTGCACGGGTGTACGTCAATGGCTTGTACAAGTGTCAATTGTTCATGTAAGGATCGACCAAGCTATAATGCACTGTGTTAAGTCTACATGTAATTTGCATAATTTGTAAGTAAATGTTCTACTCGTTTTACACGTTCGTCTGTTCATGACACAAGAGCAATGCAAAACATACATTTTTCTTCTTTTGCAATAAGTCGGTCATTTACATTTATATGTTTGCTATTTACATCAACATACTAACTGTTTTCCTTATTGTGATTGTCTTTGCAATCCAACGCATTGTAATGTGCAGGGAATGGCAAATGAGTGTAATGTTGACACTATGGGCATCGAATGTGTTCTTGTATTGCATGTGCATTAGTGTCCTCTTTGCACCGATCACAGTGACACCAGAAAAGCCAACTACGCAAATACTCACGACGTTTGCCGAGACCCATCAGGAAATGCAAATCACTCAAGTACTTGACATTCATAAGCTCTCCTGGTGCAATGTGTGAAACGGTCATCATGGTTACTGTCTATAGTTGATGGTTGTACTTCATTGCAATATTGGCTCGACAACTGTGATTAGCCAACGCACAGGTGCGGAAAAAGCCCGAGTAGAAACAGTTATACCGACACATTAACGAAAACATGAGCAACTCATTGTACGCTTGATTTGTGTGAGATGTGTCTTGACCTGCATTTTAGTTACTATCACCATCTTCTACCTTTGCAATATTTTTAGTATTGTTTGTTTCACTCTTACAAACTTTCAGCTATGGAAATTTCTATAACAGTTTCCCTCCCACTTTGTGCTGTGTTTCTGCATCAACCTATGTTAATTAACGTGGTCAGGCACCGATAAAGTCATGCGTAAAGTTTTGTCAAAGTGAACTTTGTGCAATTTGATGTGGACGCAGGAACTAAGCAAAGTGAAGTGCCACACACTACGTACTCAGTGCTTTTTACAGGTCAAATGACATGTGCTACATCCCCGCCGTGTGATACTTGTGTTAGACAAACAACACTTCATTGGGCTTGAAGGCGCGTCGAGCCACCATAGCCACCCCACCCATATACTAGACCAACTACACATCTTGTACAACTCGTTACAAACCTAAAAAGTCGTACAATGGTCGTTCAATACTTGTCACACATAGTTCTCGCATCAATGCTAGCTATGGTGATGTCATATGAGCTTTGCTTTTCTTTTGTTGATGGTCATTTGCTCTATTATCATCATCATCATCATCATTAGAAGCACCTTTGGCGTTATTAAAGCTCTTATTGGTCTTATATGTTTATGATCATAAGAGTGGTCGTAAATGTAATCAATACTGCACAAGTGCATCAAACGGGAAACCATTTCGTCGTCGTGCATCAATGTAGCGAATTCATGGTTTGATGGCAGACGGGCAAATCGCGATTGCCTCGTGTGCTGCGACTTCACTTTTGTCATTTTGTCCTTTTTACACAAATGCATTAGCCAAATTGCAATACAACGTCACTAGTAGTCACTAGAATGATTTTTGATCTTGCCGTTAGCAGTTTTCGTTTGCTTCTGCCTCTTCTGTTTTGTGCGATGATGAATTTCTTACTTTGAGCAAAATGGCAATGCCACGTTCATATGCACTTATTGCACCATCTATATCACGATGTGTGCTAAATCGTGTATTACCTTACTACTTACACAATAATGCGTCTTACACTGACATTATTGATTTACTTTGTTATACTACTTTTTCTGAACAATATTATTTTTTTTTATATATGAAAAAAAGAAAAGCATACAGCGAGCATTCAGAAAGCATACAATACATTGATGAAAGGTAATTTTACATGTGTTATTATTTTCACTTTACTTTAAAATAAAATTTATAATAACAATTTACACCCCAACTTTTTTTCCTTGAATTACCTAAGTTAATAGCGTTACGGAAAAAAACAGTTGCTAAATAAACTAAAATATCATTACTGTTAGTGAGGAGTATCTATAGTTATATATAGTGCATGTGTGTATAATAACAGTATAGTTACACATTTATATGTGATAATATTATTTTTATTGGGATCATATAAAACATACATTTACTTTACTCTGTAAATTATCTATTTTAAAGAGAAAATATTTTTAAAAAGTTACATGCAATTTTGTTAATACTTAAAGTAAAAAAAAGCAACTGTTATTTCATTTATTTGTTGGTTTTTTTATCGATCTGCCTTTCTTAATCGTAAATATTGATATCCTGCAATGAGATGCGACCAGCCTCGTAATCATTTGTTAATATGTTTAGCTGACTCAGATCACTTATATACCCACCAGTAGAACTTCCGTACGAGATAAAGTCATTTAGCAGACGCTGATAGTTGCGATAAAAGTAATAGCTATACACACCTATCTTACGTGCAAGCCAGGAGCAGTGTGCTGGCATGTTCTATGGCAATTTATTGTCAAAGGGCAGTAACAATCCGTTTGATCTAAATAATTATATATTACCAGTCATGTATGGACGCAAAACAAACAATTTGGTGTACTATTGCATTGAAGCAAAAGGCAAATGAACATCATCCTTTTGTACAGTATTTGCATAATTAAGATTACGCGGTAGTAGTAAAGTGTATTTGTTTGCCGTTTCGTTTTAGCCATGTTTGCTGTTGCTTTAGTGATTTACATTTACATAAGCACTATCAGTGTTTTTGTTAATAACGTGCAGTTCGTTTTGTCGCTCATTTAGCAATTTGGCTATTAAACTTCGTAAACGCACTAACGCGTCATGACCAACATCACGTATAGCCTTTGTGAAAATAAGCCTCGCACGTGTTTGCTCGCCTACACTCGTCACGACAAACACGACATGTTCTTCGTTTAGTCATCACCATCATGGCTACACTTGCACTTTGTTCATCTCCTTCTATCATTATTATGGTTGCTGTTTTTATTTTTCTGTTTTCACAGTTCGCTATGACTGCGACTAATTTGCATGTGCACGTTCAGCTTTTGAATGTGATTTTTACTTATTCATGTTGACAATAAGATTAACATTTGTCTCATGTGTTTGAGCGTGTTGTTCGTTTATATGTTTGTCATCAACCAATAAAATTTATGGCTATGGCTAAATGGAAGTAGCATGTTTGTTCTTGACAATACTTAGTTAAGTAGGCTTTTTTGATTTAGTTATTTTATTTTGATACTAAACAGTTTTACGCTTTGCAATACTTTGTGACAATCGTCACATCTTGTGCTTCTCTGCGGCATTCATTTCAATCAACTATTGCAATATTTTGACTGTCGGCTCAGCCACAGTGGAAGTAACATTTTTCTGCACCATGACAATACCTGGCTGAATAAAACGAATGCCTTCATGAATAATGTAACGTGGGTAGTATGCCTTCATTAAGTGTTGAGTTTTGCTGCGCATTTTTCTACCAGATGCAGCATACTTAGTGTTAGCATGCATATTATTGTTTTTACTTTTACTGCTACTAACTTCATCTCCAATATTATATCTCACATTGTTATTATGACCATGCACAAATTCAACAGTCAATACATTGGCATTTTCCTATTATTCTTGTTATTACTTTAGTTATTACTAGTACTAGTCAATTTTGGTGAAAGAATTCACAACTACAAACTCCTTATTCCTATTTACATTTTATTGTTTATCACCTTTTTTATCACTGTTGTGGATTTGATAACCATGTATGCTATCTATATCATTTTACTAATTTTATTATTCCTCCTACTACTACAACTACTATTGCTATTACAAAAACAAATCCTCTTCATAGCTTTCTAGCAATTCATAGGCTAGCTTTTCATTTACATCAATACTTTCGTGTACAGCACTATTAGCGAATGTGTTTGCAAAGTTACTTGATCATTCTTACTACTACTAATACTATAGCTATTGCTAATTATGATGATGATGATGATGATGTAGCAGGGAATGATAATATCACTAACGAGAATTATAACAGGTAAACTTATTTCGTGTGCTGAACGAGCATGGCAAGCTACCGAGCAGTGCACCACGCAACATTCACTCTTGTAAAGTGTTGCTGTGTAGCAAACTTTCACGTAAAACACTACCTGTTTCGTTTTTGGGGTAGCTCATCATGTGCAGTAACTATTGATCAAAAAGTACATTAGCTATATCGGGTGTGGTCAATAAAAAGTGTAATACCTGTATGCATTCTGTCTCACTGTAACACGTAATCAATAACCACGGTGCACCCGATAAAAGGGCAAATCGATAGGCGCTAATAAGACGATCACCATAAAAACTGTCTTTACTTGCAATAGCAGGAGTAATTTCAGCACCTTGCACAATCACTGCTGCTACTGGGACAGGTAATCTGAATTGTACCTGTTTAGCTTGCTGCGTTACATCCTTTGCATTGTCGTTGGTTTTGCTATTCAGCAAAGAGTTATACCTATTTCAAACTGACATTCGCTTTTGATATAGTTTTCTGTATTACTCTATTAAATGCGGTAATATTGTCTCCTGTTTTGCTGATGCTATTGTTGAGTTGGCTTTTGACAAGACTGCATCATTTTTTTTGACATTTGTCACATTATTACTTTTTGCATTTACACTAACATAAGCAGCAACACCATTATTATCATCATTTTCCGTTAAGTAAGTGTTTGCAAAGTTATATTCAAAATCATCAAGAACATTAACATTATCACCATCTATTTTATCATCATCGTAGTAACTATACACACTTTACGTTAACGGAGTAAGGCCTGTTAAGGATAATCAGAGATGTGGATCACCATTCATTCACACCTCGCCACGTCCACTCATGCTGTACACCTGTACATTATCACTTTGTGCACTTCATATTCGCAGCATAACAAATAATGTAATGACACTTATTATAAGCAGGTGCGAGCAGATTACAAAATGATGCACATCTCAAACCGTACGCATCTGTCGTGACCACAGCCTACTAATCGCACTGGACATTAAAAAAATTTTATCCTTGATATAAATATATAATTTTGAAAAAAGGGCAATATACTGTCAAAATAGAAAAGCATAAAACAAACAAAAAAATTTTTTAATTAGCATTATCGTCGAAATATATTAATTATTTAATAACAAATACTGTACTCTTCACAAAAGTTTTGTGATGTCAAAGCATTTAGACACTACTTACATACTTGTACTGATAGCTTAAATAAATATGCACTCCAGTGTATGTATAACAAGTTATTAACAAAGAAAATATTTGCTGAAAAACAACCAGAAAAATATATAATATATTGTAATGATACAGAAAAACTAAGAATGAAGTACAATACATATATAAATAAATGTTTTTTAGCAGCAATATGTTATGTTATAATTTTTAATAATTTAAGTTGTGTACAATTTTGGTTTTTTGTTTATAAAAAAAAAGGTTTATTATTATATACCTTTAGATTTGTTTACTTAAATTTACCTGACTTACTATTTACATACATATTTGTAACCTGGTTTTGTTGTGCGATGTTAGCAACAATCTTGCTCATATTACTGTTCGCACTTGCCTTGTTAATCACGTCTTGTTCATCTATATCATCGTCAAAGGATGAACGTCTCTTCAGTTTATTCTTCTCAACACTGTCAGCAACAATCTCACTATTTATTTTTACGTTTTGTGTTGTGATATTACTAGAATTTTCACTTTGTGCACGATTGCTGACTATTGATGGTGCATTTGTTCTGTTAGTTTCCATTTATGATTTTTTATGTTGTTTTTCTGTAGTATTACTACTACTTCTGCTATCATTGTTACTTTTAGTGTCAGCGTCACTTTCACTATCATCCATCGTCAATGACACGTCCAGAGTGAGAGAGTCATCATACTAAATGTGTGACTTACCCTTTTTGTAATTAACTTTGTTATCATTACGTTACTCAACGTTATCAGCACTTTCTTTTTTCTCTTGTTTTGTATTACTGTTCTTCTTGTCAGTTTCTTTGCACATTTTCTCTGTCTGATTAGCAAAACATTTTTGTACATTGGTGCCGTTACCTTTATTGCTGCTTTTGTTTACCTTGCTTAGTATACTTTCATTAGCATTATCAGTCAAGGCGTTACGGCTTGCTTTATGATTTGTAGTTCTTTTACTATTTTTTTTATCGTCTTTGTTAGTTTTGCAAGCAGGAGATGATGAAGAAGACGAAGAAGTAACAGATATACTTCTACTAAATGATGATGATGATGATGATGAGTAGTACGACGAAGCATCTGCATTACCTTTCTTCTACTACTTATAATGTTCTTCACTTACTTTGATTTATTTCTTATTGTTTTTTTCTTATTACAATGAAGCATATGCTGGCACTTTTGTATTGTCTTACAAAAGTGATTGCTGTGGACTAGCGTCTTGACCTTTGAGCTTCTAATCTGAAACGACTTATTTATTTTTGTTTCCTTCTATCTTTTCTTTTCTATCTTTTTGCACTTCTTGTGCATTTGGTACAGCAGCATTAACATTACTAGTAGCAGTAGCAGCTTTCTAAGATTATTGTTCTTTACTATTATTATTAGTAATTTTGTTAGCTTATGCACGTTTTGACAATTCTTTCGATAACTCGACGGTTGATGTGTATGAATTAGCATCACTTGCAACACTACAACTACTACGAGAGTATGTGGAGTATGATGAATATGACGAAGTAGAGTGAGCCGTCTTTGCTACAAAACGTTTTATGACAGGCACAGTCAACGCAGGAGTAACTGTTATCGTTGTGTTGTCCATATTTACTTTGTTATCCGTACTGCCACAATTCATTTTAGTTTCTTGCAAATGACATTTTTATTGTTCTTGAATACTTGCACTTTATTTGCTTGCATTATTTATACTACATATATTATCCTTGGCAGATGTCGTATTGTATTTGTCTTCCTTAATATTATTGGATTTGTGAATCTTTTACTATTGCTGTACGCCTTTCTTATTTAGAATCTACTACTTTAGTTGATTGCTCAAAATATCTTTGAATGGTTTCTATTGTGAATCTTTCATAGTTATCTCATTTGTTTACTTTTGGCATGCCGCTAATGTTGCAACTTAGTTATCACTCTTACTAGTACAAACATTTTATTTACTAATTTGAGGCATACTTATTGTGTTTGTCACAACATTGGTGGACTAACGCGCACCTAAACGAATGGCTTACTTTCGTATCTAATCTATCTATGTTGCATGAAGAGATCTATTAGCAGGCTACACGTGTAATTTCATGCGTGATGGAATGTACGGCAGTTCACTCACGCACCGTGCTGAGTACGGCGACAACGAAATACTGCCAGAATAGCTTATACTTGCATTTGCATTTTTGCTAATCTACGTTTGATGTTGTTATTGTATTTTTTGTTGCTATTCGTATATCGTTTGCAATACACCCTTGTACTACTAAACTTGCAAACGTAAACTCTTCAAAGTCTCAAGTAGGGCTATGTGTTTTTATTTGTTTAGTTGTTATGTATCGTTGTGTCAATGTTGTAATTTGATGCGTTACACACAAAGAAATAATTGTGCACTCTCATTGGCAAACTAACACTTTCGTTAGCAGCACTAATTGTACAACTCATTTACAAGTGTAAAATGTGTCATGAAAGATGCCAAGTATAAGGTCATCATATTCGATATCTATTGTGACTAATAACCATGGAGCACTTTCTTTTGCTTATCTGCGTTTTGTTAATATTATTGTAATTTTTTTATTTGCTCTTTCAATTTTAGCATAACAATTTATAGCAGTTATTACGATGGTGCTAGTATCTTGTTTGATGTTAAATCAAAACATGAAATATGTAATTCTTCACACAATTTTTTTATAAATGTTATGAATCGCAACTAAACATTCTTTGTTGAGTTATTTGAATTATTTTTATATTATTCACGAGTTTGTAAGGTTGTTTAGTTTTGCGTTTTATCTGATGCAGCTGACTTTATTGCCTCTGTAGTTATTACTGTTGTTGCTGGTGCTTCTGCAAGTGTAAGTCTACTGTCTGTGTCCAATTCCTTTTTTGACATATATTGTTGTTAGCGCTCATTATTTGCAAATACTTAGTGCTTGCGTGCAACATCATTATACTCTTCGCGTTTGTTGTGTTACTGTTCATAGTTTATTTTATTATTTTACAACTTAGTGTTTGCTTCACGTAACGCTTGTACTTACACGTGCACACCATTCATTTATTGCATCCATCGTGTTTCTGTTCGGTGCAACGTGATTGTGGTGAATAAAACATACAAATCAAACAATGCACGACTTTCGTCTTGAATAATACTGTTACGCGTTTCTTGCTCATTGGTGATGACACCAAATTGTTACCGCTCTTCTGCAAAATAGACTAACAATTTACACGCTTAGGCATGCTCAAGTGATATTGCACTAACTTCTTTTTACAATTTGTTTACGTATTATGACAATAAATACGCATGCTCCTCTGTATTAGCAGAAACAACTAACATATTGTTCTTGCTATTGTTATTAATATTAGTAGGGGTAATAATAGCTTTTGATGGAAGTGGTGGTGTAGTACGTATCGGGTGCAGAGAAGCTGACTACACACTTACCCTTGTGTTATTATTATTATTATTCGAAATGATATTGTTACTATTGTAGTGGAGAAAACTCTCTGTCGGTTTGCTGAAGTTAATACGAAAAGCTTGTGCTTGTAAATTATTATTATTGTGCTGTTCTTCATGTTGTTGCTGTTGTTTGTAGCACTACACACGAGTTGAGGCATATGGTGGTGGTGATGATGTTGACGGTAATGACAATGTTGCATGAAATGTAGAATTGTACGCTGGTTGCAAGATGGCCTACAATCTACGTAAGTTTCACATAGTCTAATTCATGTTAGTCTTATTGCTTCGTTCACGCAAAGGTAATGATTTAGTTGTCTTACTGAGCTATTTGATTTATTATTATTAATACAACTTTTGTTCATGTAAACTATTGTGGTGGTGTTGATGATTATGAAATGTATAGTTCTATCCATTCGACGCATGTTTGCTTGATAAGTACTTCTTATTATTATTAGTACTATTGTTCTCTTTGTGTAATAATTATTTTTTTTGCTACTATGATGTATATCTGTGATTATTGAGATGACTAGGTTGTGATGAGTGTTGTACGTTCTGCAACTTCTACTTCATATTGTTCCGTCTTTTGCCATTGTCAGTGTATTGTTGTCACTAACGATCATAACCATTATGGTAGTTATAATGTTTATTACTAATTTTGTCACCGTGAGTTATGTTTTTTCTACTTTCACTCCTCTTCTTACTGTGATGTTTGTGTAATGAATTTCGTTATCTCTATAATGAATGCGATTGTGTGTAATGAGTGGAGTTGTGCGAGTGGTGTCGTCATTATGCTGCTGCAATATGTGGAACCGGTGATGGTGTAGTTGCAGGATGCAGCTATTACTCATTATAATCATTGATATATTTATTATTTTTATTTACCGCTCCTGTGGGGATAGTTTTCATTGCTGTTGCTGCTACTGCAGCTGGTGCTGGTAGAACTGGTACAGAAAGTGACATATATTTTTACATTTACTATTCATTGAGTGAGTTTGTCTTTTGCACACTTCGATGATGCCCATTTGCACTTGGTGGCAATTGATGTGCAAGAGTATTTGAGTACGACATGATGTTTTTGTGCGTTTGTGTGTTTTAATATTCTCTTGTAGTGTACAAGGGAAAGAAATAACTATTTTGTGTAACATATAAAAAGTGAGACAATGAGAATTTACTAAAATGAAGTATATTTGATTATAAATCATTTATACACAATTATAAACGATTGTTTCAGTTGCGTTTAACAAATATATTAACATTTTAACCAAATATCACTCAACATTGCAATAGTAAGTATAGTCGCTTGAAAGAAAGAAAATAAAACAAATGCAATAATAATGATACTATACAAGTTAACATGATGTTACAATAATTATATTATATGCAAATACAGTTATGTTTATTAAAACTGTTTAGTATTTGTCCACTTGTGCTATGTACGAAGTACATTACTCCACATTTGCATTAGAATCCATATACTTTTTGTCTTGTGGCAATGATTGCTGCCACTACTATTGAGGTAATGATGATGATGATAACGGTTGTTGTTCTGTAATTTGCTAGATGTTGATGTCAGTTTTCAAGTTGTTATTGTTGTTGTTACTACAATTATTATTGTTACTTTTATTGACCATATGATTTTCTGTAATTTATTATGCTTTGTCTTCTATACATTCTTCTTTTGCATTTTCTTCTTGTATTCCGTTTACAATACTGTCAACTTATTTATTCTTTGTTCTATCGTGTTCTAACTAATTAACATCGTTAGCACGTTTTTGCTCATTGTACTATTCATTTTAGACAACTTTTTTCTTTTACTATATTTCTTGCTGTTGTTCTTATTGATCATCATGATACTATTTGTCATATGGAAAATTACACATATTAGTATTGTTATTCGCAATGCTGTAAAACTTTGTTTTCTTGTCATCGTTACAATGGTTGTTATACCTGTTATTATTATTATTATCATCAACATTAACAACATTATTTGGTGTGTCAAATTTGTCTCATGTACTTTGCACATTCTCATTATGTTGATGTTGCTCATGTAATTGAGGTTAATTATAGTGTTGACAGTAATTGTCATTGTAATGATATGTTGTTAAGTACTTGTCAAACTAACAATTCCTGTTCTACGGTATATTTCTGTAATTACTAACATGTAACTCCTGACACAACTTTAGCCTATCTTTTTACATGAGAAGGTCAAGATCAGCTTTACTATTATTTTAGTCTTTAACAATGTTAGTGTTATTATGAATATTGTTAATATTCACGTTGTTGTTAATGGAATGATTGTGCAGACTACTATTGTCCACATCACCGCTGCTAATTGTGTGATTGCTAACCGTGTGGAAGATACTGTTGCCGATTAAATTATTGTTGTTGTTATTGTTTTTGTCTTTATTGGTATTGTGACTGTTGTATTGGTACAGACGTGGTCCTCCGTCCATGAACGACTACATGGTAGATGTCATGGGTCGTCTTCTGCTTTACATCCCTACCTCGCGTACTCTAGCGGTAGAACGTGAGGAGGTAGATGGATTCGCCATTCGTGCCATTCGATTGTTGAAATTTCAACACGTGTTGGCGCGTTCACGTCACTACGGCATCGCACCTCAGGTACTCATAAAGGTACACCCAAACACCACCGCACCGGTTAACAGATAGGCCACCAACAACGCTACCTGAACGTAAATGTGATGCCCACAGGAATCTTTGGTAGTGAAAATGGCAATTTGTGTTGCCATAACAATTCAAGTAATCTATCAAATTAAATAGGCGATATAAATCAATATCACCGGCTACAGTACAAAAATGTGGAAAGTGCTTGTCATGATGGGAATGCCTTTGCTAATCTTGTACCGGGTAACGGCCATCACGGCTGCCGCAAAAAACATGTTGATGCCTGCGTGAATGATACCCAAGATTACTCACCGAAAGCTGCTAACTGAGCAGTTTTCAGAGAAGACCAACGCACAGCCTCAGACGAGTAGGATGCCGTTGAAGATGGTATTGAACAAACCGAAAAGCGGAGACGGACGATCTGCTGGTAAAGCCGCTTACAGACAAGAAAGTCAGCAGTCATACAATTTTAGGCGCAGAGTTGTGAAGAATGTACTCATTATACTAATTATTGTTATATAAACTAAATCTACACTAATTTATAAATGAATAATGAAAATAATTCTTTTCACACACGAAAAATAACAGGTGTTGTCTGAAAACACAAACAAATATAATTTTAATTTCTGCACGGCATACAATGACAATAACACATCCTTACAATATAAGAAAATTAGTTCCGTTTGCTTAAGAAAATCAATTATAACAACAATAACAAACTTATCATCACTGCGTTCTCTTTGACAACACAAAAGAGACATGTGCGTGGATAGAAAAAGAAAAAATGTAAATGTTGCATTACTACGAAAAGCAATACTGGCACAAATGAAAATCAAAAGATACAAATAATATTCGAATTTTTTAAAATAAAGTAGTTATTATTGACTACTATTATAGTTAATGATGATGTAGACTTGCCAGCTATCACCAAAAAAATTTTGTTGTTATCTGTTTATTTATTAATATAGTACAATATATATTTAAGCAAATATGTTGTTAATGAGAAAATAAAAAAATAAATAATTTCTTTTCTGTCTTTGTGTGTGATAGTGTAATATTGATGATCAAGTTAACACTTTCACTACAGTAAGAAGTGAGGATCTGATAAACAATAAATAAAGCTAACATACAACAATACAAAGTAAGTATTATTATAATTATTTATCAAATTAAAGCATTTTTTAAATATGATATATTTTTTTGTTGATCTATTATGCGTGATACGGTTTTCCACAAATGATATAATAAGGAAGTTGAACGTATCCACAAATTGGAAAAGGACAGCACTAAGTAACGCAAAGAACTACTTTAAAATAAGGAGTATAACTAAAGGGAAAGTAAAGATTTTTATAAATAGTACATAACATTTTCATCACTGAAAACTTTTTTTTGCTGTGATGTCTTTTTTTTTTTTACAAAGTAAAACAAAAATGTTATGTTAGTGATATATCTTGTTAATATTTTTTAATTTTAACTATTAAAATTACGCTTACAATATAAGTAGTGACATAAAATACCCAACACAAAGAATGATAAGGAAGAAGCTATCAAAAATTAACTTGGGGCTAAACACCGTGTACAACATCAAATGATTCCGTAATATAAACACGCTCAAAACCGTGAAAGAAACGCGAAGTACTGTGAAGTGCATAAGAAAGTGCAATAAACGTACTCCATACTTGTGTGCATCATGTATCTACTATTGCTGTGCTACATCTGTTTGATCTGCAGATAACGTGTGACTTACACTGTCTTTACCGTCTATCATAGTGCTGTTCGAGTTTTTATTACCATTTGCATCTGTTTTGCCATTACACGTATTATCATTCTCTTTATTTATATCAGCACTTGTACTACACCCCTCACTCTACTGAGCAACTTTCGTTTGTTTCTGTTTCTTGAAATCATTGAATATTGTCTTGTTGTTTTTTTTATTTGTATCATTATTATTGCTAACATACCGATCAGTAGATAATTGTACGTTTCATTGACGAATTGCAACGGCACACGCAAGTGGGGTAAACAAAAACACATTGTACATTCGGACAAAGACGAGAGTGGCACCGATGAGCATGTTATAGTGTGGGATGCCAACCAATGCTGCATTTCAGTCAATAATACTCAACACGGTTTGATTTCCTTGTAAATAATATGCGCTGTACATGGCCAAGTGAATAATTAGCGTTTGTGTAATGAGAGGTAGGTGTTTGCGCGTAAAGTAGACCGGTTCATAGTTCAACAAAAGCAACACAAACGTTGGCAGTGTAACTCCGAAACATGCGGTGATGATCGAAGTGACATGATGTTCATTACACAATGCTGTACACCAAAGTACAAAAATGTAATAAATAAATTTGATAACGTGTACAATTGTCTTATCACTACTTTCACATAAAATAGCATCCTCACCATCATCATTATTATTAGCATCTTTGCTTACAAGTTTATCAGAGTGCATTGATGCATTCTGCGATTGCATCTCATTGTCAACTGTAGTTGTGTCTTGTTCATCTTTTTCACTGTCATTAATTGTTTTTTGTACGGCGCCACTACACGTATCTTTAACACTGTCCACATTGCGCATACATTTAACAAACATTCGATTTCTTAACTTTTCAAGACAAATTCAGACGATACACAACATAAGTAACGTAAATGGTGCAACATGATGCCAAATGGGCACTTCAAAACATGAAAGCATTGTAATGAGTGTGATGAAAGAGACTAATGTGTGTATGTGGCATCATTTCGCTGTACTTTCTTTTACCTCCATCTCTAAGAAAATGTTATTGCCTTTACTGTTTTGACTACCACGATATTTTTTAGTTCCACTGTTGTCACTTATTGAACAGGCATGTGATTTCTTGAAGTGGACAGAAAACTAAAAATCACTATCGCTGCTTACTTCGTTGACGTTATTGTTATATTTATTCTTATAATTGTAATAATTACTTTTATACTTACGATTGACAATCAGTGGCACCATTGTGTTCTCGAGTATCATTCACATCATGCAGCCACACACGAGACCAGCACCATTACGTTGCATTCACAGTGGCGCATGTAAACTTCACCAATCATCAAACACACTCGTAACTTCTACCGTCTGTTCCAGTGCAAGACGAGAACGAATGGCACCCCACGATAACACACGTGTGATGACAATGTAAATTACAAAAAAGATCAATTAACTTTTGCTAATATAGGCATTGCATGCTGTTTGTAATGTGGATTTTATATTATTGTATTGGCTATTGCCATTGCGAAGAATATAACCATTTTGCGCAGCTTTGTGCGTTGCATCGTGTTTTTGTGATTTGTCTTCTTTGCCTACTAATAATTTAGGTAAAGTCAATAAAAGTAGCATGACAATCAACAATCGATTTAAAATGACATCTTCTTGCTCAATGTAGCTGTTTGCAAACGTCATCATGAGTGTAGCAACAAGCACAATCATCGTTCAGTTCTCTAGTAAGGATAATGTGCCGATGGCATGTCGTACTTCGCTAAACTTGAAGAAGCTGCAGGCACACAAAAGCATCACCGTCATACCGATTGTAATCATCAATGCGTTATGGGTGCAACGAAGATTGCGTAGGTGTGAAATGAGCTGTGCGATACGAACACGTTTAGCACTTGGCAGCAGTACACGTAACTATTTGTTCATGCCAATCTCATATTATTGCAAATTTACTTATTGCGATTACTAATCTTTCTGTAGCAAATCAGAAGACGAAGATGGTTCGGGTGGCAGCTATGTGTTAGACGCATTGTAGTAACGTAATAACTGATCAAGATTACACTGTTCAATGTCATTTATAACTTCATTCACTTCCGTTACGTTATCAGAGGCCAGTGCAACCACTTATGGAATAACGCGACCAAAACTACTAAATGGAATGGGTTTACCCAATACTGTGGTAATGGTAGCAGTCAGGTCAATCTGAAAGGCAGCACTGATTTTATGCTATGGCAGTGTACTAAGTGTTCGACATGGTGCATAACGCCGTAGCGGTTCATCAAGACTTTACGTCCATCGTGTCATAATGGCAGACTTGACAGCGTTCTCCTTGGATGGTGTCATCAGAGACGCAATTTGAGCTTTCACATTTTCATTATCTTTGCCCCTTTTGTTGCTTACACTTTGATCTGTTTATAAGTGTAGCTGTTTCTGTACTTCTGTAGGACCAAAGTATTGCGCAAAGAGAAACGTGTCGGTTTCTTGATGACTATTACCACCATGATCTCCGCTATTGGTCATGCCATGATCGCCCAAGATGAAAAGTAACGTACGCATATTGTTATTGGTTTTATTTTGTTGTTGCTGTTGTTGTGAATTTCGCTACTTTAGTATGTTTGTTACATTAACAATCATCTCATTCAGTTGACGAAGTTTGTGGCTCATGGCTGGGTGTCTTGCGTAGTGACGATGTCCAATATGGTCAACTCCTAGGAAATGACCAATGATGAGCTTTACATGATCTTACTGTTATTATTATTGTTGTTGTTGTTGTTTCTGCTACTACTAAATTTGCTTCTGTGAAAGTTTTGCATTTGTTTCAGCCTTTGAGTTATTATTATGTGATTCACTTTTTGCCACTTTTTTTCTTGTTTTGTTGTTATGTTTGTTCTTGCCAACTATCTCATTCTTCAAAAATTGATAAATTTCACCGAGCACCAAGTCATCATTGGTGTCAAAGTCAGCCACTTACAAGGACTCAATCGCGTTGGTGTAGCGCCATGGTGATGGAAAAAGATTTGTTCAGGTGTTATCGCCTAACAACACGGCACTACCATTTAATTGACGCATAATTGTGTCTAGTACTACCGCCTTTGCGTTAAAGTTAGAACCCGCTTACAGGTATGCTGGAATCGAACCAGTACCGATCGCTTTAACACGCTGACCCGTCGTGGTGGGGGCATCGGCGAGAAGAAAAAACCCTACCGAGGCCTCACTCGTGTTGCGTAGACTGTTTTCAATATACGTGAGCGTGGCCTCTTGATCATCATTTGTATTTGTAACTAACTACTGCTCTTCTTTTTAAAATGGTAAGTGTTATTCACTTATATTTGCATTTGTATTTTCTTCATTTTGTGCAAGTGTGTGCTCAAATGAATGCCGTTTGTCATAAAAATCAGTTGGTAGCACACACCTCCCACCATTGTGTGGGACGGAGTGAAGTGTCTTGAGGGCAAAGTCCGGACGCATGGCATCAATTAGCAGCACAACCACCTGATCAACTAATTTCACGGGGGGTAGTTATGATTGCAGTTGTGTTGTAGATGTGTTATCTGCTTATACGTTTATTTGCGATGCGTTGCCTTGTAGCCTTGTTCGACGATAACACAAGTCTGATGCAATATTGGGTAGTGTAATGGTCGAACTTAACATGGCCTGACTGAACCAGAGTGTGGCCATAATTGCCAAGATTAACACCAGTGGCGTGTACCATCGTGAAAACGTTCACGTGTGATCTGACAACGTCTTCTTCATCTGGTGTATTATAATTTTTGTTCTGTGTGTGTGTGTGGGTGTGAGGCTAAAATAAATGTTTCTATACGTGTAGGCGTTTTATAATATATTGTATGAGTGTGTATTAATGTATAAGAACGAAATTACCAGAAGCAATATAATTATTTTTACAAAAATAGTGAAAGTGTTCAGCAAGAATAGTAATTGTAATTATTTATTTTTTTAAAAAACATTTACAAGTTACGTAAACTTGATATAGCTTTTTGATAAGTCGGATAATTAAATTTCGTACGAATTATACATAAACTAATGTTTTTTATATTTACTTAATAATTCAATAACAATTTTATTAATTATTTATCATTTTATATATTGATTTTCATTTTTTTATGTTATTTACGTTAATTGACTTTACCTACGTGTTCGTCGACGATTACTCTCCATCTCTCGTTTATTGTTTGGCCGCTTGCGTACCTCCATTTGCCGACGCATCGAACGCATTTTGGAGGCAAAGGGAATGGTCTCTTTGGTTTGCTGTGTTGCTCTGTACTTTGCCCGTCGCACCGCATCGGCCCACTGCTCCGGTGTAATTCTCTGACGAGCATCAATTACACTACCATGTTTACTGCCAATAACTCCTGTCGCATCACCACTTTCTGCATTCATTTTTTGACCTGTTATCGTCTACAGGTCTGTGTTTATCTTCGCCTGTAGCGTCTGCATCGCTTCCATTTTACGTCGTTCGCGTCGTTCCTCTAGTGTCAGTGAATCTTCGTCAGTGTCTGTTAGCGACAGTGGGTCGTTGTACTGCATGGCGGTTTTCTACACATGAGAGTATTTCACACCCATGAGGGTGTTTGGTTGGTCTATTTGCGGATAGGTCTCAATCGAGTACATGGGTACGTTATTGGGGAACAGCCAACCCATCTTGGACCGTTTCAACAACTTTCAGCCTCCAATGTACTGTCATCGCATCGTGCTGTGTCGGCTAACCCGGTTGCGATCCCCATAGAAGCGTCGGTAGACTCGTCCAGTGATGAGTTTGCCATCGGGGCAGCAGAACACACCATTCACCTTACCATGACAAGTTGGGTCACGAACAATACGAAGATACTTGTGTGCGTCTTTACTCACACGTTCGTGTAGTTGGTGCACCTCATTACGGACGACCAACATCTACGCTGGACTAATCGCACGCTGACGTTGATAGTTGACATCGACAAAGTGACGGTTAAACTTGTGTGTTGCCGGTGGCAAGGATAGAGGGAAAACTAATTTGTTGACGCGTTTATTGGAGGTTTGCACCAGACGAGGAGTGTCTGTGGGTTTGTGTCCGATCTAACCCGTACTCACGGCTCCTTCGTCTTTCGTTGCAGAAGTCAACGATGCTGAAGAGGAAGTTTCTGTTCCAGATGTTATTTATGATGATGATGAAGATAGTAACTTGTCATTACTCTTTTGCTGTTATTACTACTACTCAATTAACGAATTGACCGAACGACCATCCCCGTACACATTTGGTAGCTTGGGAGGCACTCCACTACTTGGGTGGTGTAGTGCCTACTCACTCAATCGCTCAAAGACGACATCTTTCACCGAGAGCGAGGCTTCGTACAACTCACGCTGTTTACGATCTCGTTCGTGAATTACACGAGCTGCCTATTGTGCCGCCGCAGCGGCTCGTCGCTCTGCACGTTATGGCACAAGTTCATTACGTGCAAAAATCAAGTAGCTAATCGGTTCAATGCCTACCCGAAGTGGTAAGTGACGGGCCCAGACCTAGACAAAGGTAGACTTGTACAGTGCCTAGGTGTGGCAAACACGCATTCGTTTCCGTTTTACACCCGACTTGCAGTGCCGAAGCGGACAGCGTAGCTCATGCGGGCATGGCGCAACAATAGTAGGCTGTCAGTCTCACAACCCAACATCTTTTTCCTACAAGATGGCATCTCGAGCCTACATGAGTAGGTTGAAATTGTTTAAATTGGCAAACTAAACCAACACAAGCACCCCTTTGGTCATCTTCCACAGTTGCTGCACAATCTGCTTACGATTACTACTATGGGCAATTTCACTTAAAGTGTAGGCGGCGATGACGAGGTCGTGTTGAATGGCTTCATCTTACGGAAGCAAATAACGCTTTCACGTGACATTGTTGACATCATCATGAATTACCATCGTACCAATTTACATCATTCCAGGACTTGGCTCAATGGCGGTAATTTACTGTAATGGCTGCAAACGCTTCTTGGCACGATGAGCGGCGGAGTCGCTCTACAAATCTACAAACTTCTCTCACCAGGTTCGATGGTCTGCATTACTTTTACCATCACCATTACTACTAGAAGAAGTAGTAGAGCTGTAATCATCACTATCTCGTTCACCAGGCAATAATTATTATTAATACTATTATTATGTATTTGCGGCTGTTTAGCCAAGTGGGTCTTCGGTTTACCACTACGTCCCATCCACCAAGTGACGATGACGTGCGTGGGATTACTGTGCCAGACGCGTTCGCTTGTTCTACGCCGCATTCGCCGCTACCGATGCGATTTACCTTCGTAGCTTTACGGGCAAGTCGGCTGGGTTAATTTATCCGTTCTGCAGCAGCGCCGCGACTGCCATAAAGCGAGCCTTTTTCTTTTCCTCATTGTTTAGCTCTAATCGCTTCAGGTCATACTGTAATTAACGTAGGCGGTACGATAACGCGCTATCATTCATCGTCATGGTTTGTCGTAGAGATCGATAAAGTGGGTAGGCGAGTGCGTTTGGGTCGTAAACCTACTTGGCTACTAAGATCGATGTACCTGTGCCTGCACCAAAGTCCAACAACGTCTTTGGTACAAAGTGTGGTAATAATTTGCTTAGCTCAAAGAAGACGCGATGCATTCCAGCGTACATGGCGGCTCCACGAAATAAGAAATAGCCAATCGCGTCATCGGTTGAGTACAACACCGCACGACTAGACACCGCATTGGCGATGGCCAGCTGACGCTGAAACTTCAATAACCGCATTCGAATCCGTCAGCGAAGCTTAGCCTGTGCTCGTCGATCTTGCAAACGCATTTATTTATGGTTGACATCACGTGCTACACGTTCGTACAGCTCACGCTTCTTTTGGTTCAGTGTGTCGGTCTATCCAGCTGGGATCATTTGCTACGCCCGTGTAGGACGCAGCACGGGGCACTATTCTCGATTGCGATACTAAATCACAGGTATAATTTCACGAAGACATTACCGTATTTGACCTTTGGATTTAAGTCGAAACACCTTCATAAAGGCCGCCTGCATCGATGGAGACATGTTTACCACACCGGGGCTCATGTCACAAAAGTCATCCCGCACGTCTCACTGCCGCATTGCGGGGCGACGTCGACACAATCGTTTGAGCATTTGATACTCATAACTCATTTTGGCGGCAATGTCAATCACTTTAATTCGACGGCGGCCGTAGCGTGTCTTGCGTGCAAACTGAGATCAAGTTTCTTTGCCCGCAGTGAGAGGACTAGGTCCGGCTTATGCACCAGATTAACCAGGCTGATGCATGGCACCCTCATGTGGGAATGGTGCCTGATATGCACGACGATTGGACAGGAGAGGTAATGATGCTGACAGTATTGATGGTGGTAATGATGAAGACATAGTTTTAGTATAATGATTTGTGCTTTTATTGACTGTGCATCAAGGAACACACGTGCACTGACGCAAATAGTGTCGCATCATTATCGATATCTTATTAATTCACAACGTTAACAAAAAAAGAGAAACTAATCACGACGAAAAAATGAGATAAAGAAAGTAATCTTTACAAATTATAACATTGATATATATTTGTATGGATAAATGACAGTAAAAACTATACAAAAACTAATACATCATATTTTATACGTAAAAAACTATTATTAATTCATAAAATAAATTTATTATTTATGAACGATGCCATACTCGCTGTTCAGTTCGATGTTAGAGTATTATCATTTCTTTTGATGTTGTCAATCAAGACAACAATATATAATATTAAGCGGAAAAAGAAGGGAGATGTAGACACAAACTTTTACTATTTTCCACTTACCCACACTTAACTATTTAATATTTTTGTACTTGTTAAATATATTTATACATAATATTATACGTGAACAAAGGAAAGAATAAATTATTTAAATATATGTACAATTAGTTATAGATTTTATAAGAACATATATATATTAGTTGCATAAGCGAAAAAGATGTGTGTATAAGCATCATCATTAGTATTTACACTCTCCACGCCATGGACAACACAAACATTTATTTTCATTACACGATTTCATACATCAAGCATTTAACTTTCAACTTTGTACTTACACACACAATGTTAGATGATAACATCAAAACAGTACATCACATCGATATAACAAGAAAACAGAGAATTATCTTTTTTTATATACTTATGCTCTGATACAACTAAAAGAGTTATATAGTTACAAACTTCTCAGTTCGTGTATCTCTCCTTTTCTTCCTATTATTACTTGATAACTACGCCACACTCTAGCTAGCAACGTTCATATACATCTTTACTGATGTTTTTGTGATTGCTCTTCTTGTATGTGCTGTTACAAAAAAAACTTTTGATGAGGATAAGGTGTGAAGCATGGAATGAAGAAAAAAACAAAAAACTATTTGATAATTTTGTCAACCACATTATTGACATTCGTAAAATATAGATTAATAAATTTATAATTATATTTACCCATGTTTGTAATCAATATAAAAATATATATTTAATTAATTAATTTTTTTAAAAAAATTTTATGTAGACGCTTGTTTAGAATTGTTACGGTTATAACTGCTTGAAAAAGTCATTGCCTTTATCATCAACAACAATAAAGGCAGGGAAGTTCTCTACCTCAATCTTCCACACCGCCTCCATGCCGAGCTACTGCATATCAAGACACTCGACTTTCTTGATGTTATCCTGACCCAGCACCGCCGCAGCTCCACCAATGCTACCCAGATAAAAGCCGCCATGCTTTTTACACGCATCGGTCACCTGCTGACTGCGATTGCCCTTTGCCAGCATAACCATTGATGCACCTTGAGCCTGAAAAGGTTCAACAAAGACGTCCATTCGACCTGCCGTAGTCGGACCAAACGCACCCGATGGTTTGCCCTATGGTGTCTTAGCCGGTCCAGCGTAGTAGATGGGGTGATCTTTCATGTACTGTGGAATTGGCTGACCTTTTTCCATCATTTCACGAATCCGTGCGTGGGCAATATCACGTGCCACAATAATGGTTCCATTGAGACTCAATCGTGTCTTGACAGGGTGCTTGCTAAGCTCTGCCAATATCGCACTCATAGGCTGATGTAGGTCAATCTTCACCGGTGGTGTCTTGAGCAGCTCATCCTCGTTCACCTACGGCATGTACTTGGCTGGATCTGTTTCCAGCTACTCGAGCCAGACGCCGTCTTTGTTAATCTTGGCCAGTGCCTCACGATCGGCACTGCAGGAAACACCAATCCCAATGGGGCATGATGCACCATGACGAGGCATTCGAATCACACGGGCATCATGGGCGTAATACTTCCCACCAAACTGAGCACCCATGCCAATCTCACGACAAATCTTGACCACCTCGTCCTACATTTATACATCACGGAAGCAGTAGCCGTGGGTTAGGTCTGGCTTGGTGGGTAGGTCATCGTAATACTTACAGGAGGCGTATTTAACCGTCTTCATGGTCGTCTACGCACTGGTGCCACCAATCACCACCGCAACATGATACGGAGGACACGCCGAGGTACCAAACTGGGCTAATTTTTCTTGCAAGAAGCGACGAAGTGATTTGGGGTTCAACACCGACTTGGTCTCCTGAAACAGGAAACTCTTATTCGCAGAGCCGCCACCTTTGGCGACGAACATGAAGTGATATTCCATTCCTTTCGTCGCGTACAAGTCAATCTGGGCAGGTAAGTTGGTGCCGGTATTTTTCTCATCGTACATGCTCAGTGGTACATTCTGGCTATACCGTAAGTTACGCTGCTGGAACACGTCAAACACACCTCGGCTAATAGCCTCCTCATCACTGCCGTTAACAAAGACCTGTTCGCCACGGTAGCCCGCGATGATCGCCGTACCGGTGTCTTGGCAGCCTGGCAACTCACGATTTACCGAGATGTTGGCATTTTTCAATAACGTCAGGGCAACAAAGCGATCATTGTCACTTGCCTCTGGGTCATCAAAGATGCGGCGTAATGAGGCCAAATGAGATGGACGTAAAAGATGCTCAATATCATCAAAGGCGGTGTGAGTAAGTAAAGTGAGTGCTTGAGGTTCTACTTTCAACATTTACGGAAGTCCAGCGTTAGCCTCTGCCACGGAGACAAACTCGTTGGTCAATAACCTGTACTTGACATCTTTGTGAGTGACCTTAGGAAACAGTGGGACGTACTGAAACGTAGCCGCCGCACAACGAAGTAAATTACGGTGAAACATGAATAAAGTTTCTCACTCAATTAAATGTGTCAATATAGTATTGTTTATAAGGAAAAAGAAAGGTGTATAAGTAAATATAAGTGTGTAAGTGTAAGTCGATTACGAACTGTAAGTATCAATTAGAGAAATTAATAGAGAACAAATAAATAGGATGTGACACAATAAACTTAATAGTTATAATAAACCGTTTTATAAGTGTGCATACAAAATTGCTTATTCCAGCATTTTAATAAAAAAGAAACAACAGTTTTGCAGCACATACAATTACAGGAATTTAGCTAATACAATTATTGTATTTATTTATTTATTACTTCTTCTCTCTATAATGTGGAAGATAAATTGATAACAACGTAAATAAATTACAGAATATGAAAAAAGTTGTCTATGTAGTGTATGCTGTATTTCTATAAGTGTATGTGTTTCTTTTTTTACGTATGTAATTCGTATTTGTATAGATTCAATCACTATGAAAACATATACTATTTGTGATGCAAGTTAAAGTAAAGTAGAATAAAGTAAATTAGTAGTTATAGTACACTTCCAGCATGTATATATATATTTATTTTTTTTACAAGGCAAATACTTTCAATTTTGTTTATCAAGTTTACACTGCACCATTGCCACCACCAAAAGTCCGTGCAAAATCTTTGTACGACACAATTCATTTACGCATCTACGGTTACGGCGTCAAGAAACTGCGTTCATTGCTGTCAATATGATTTGTGTGACATGTTTCATGAATAGTGGTGTTGCTACCATTATTTTAGTTTGCAGCAGGACTAAGTCGCAACTCAGGCCAGAGCATCTCTGCTACTTGCTGTACACTCACTTTAATAGACGTTAACGCAACCAGCTGATCACGACAACTGCCAAGTGTTAGTTGGTGTTTGATGTGCCATGGCTAGCTACTCACACCATTATTATCATCTTCATCATAGGCCTCTTCATCTTATTTTTATTATTGTTATTATGCTTCATTGTCATGATGTTTGCTGGCTTTGTAGCAAGTGCACACGTGTTCTTCATTTTTCTTATTCTTTATCACTTTAGGAGGAGTGTAAGGTTGTGATGTTAACATGTTGTGGCCACTTTATATGGTACAGGGCAACAACAATGTTGATGATGATGATGATATTGGTAAAGACGAAGTTGACTTCACATTTGCAATTAAGTTTCGTGCCAGTTGCACATAAAACCCAGTTACTCCATGTACACGTTGCTGAGCGTGATCTTGCACGGTACGAAGAAACAACTAGGCTTGGGTTGGATTTACAGTACGTCAGTGTAATCGAGACGGTTTACCGAGTGGGTGCACTTTATCATCATCATTGATGCTGCCATCGTGAACAGTTTTTGTGCCAATAGTTTTAATATTGCTACTGTTTGTTCTTGATTTGCCATGTGTTGGCCTTTTGGACTTGTACGTCAATGCCTCACGTAATTGAGTAGATGCACCTCGTTAAGGCATGCACCGAATGGACGTACGAGGAGTATCAATGTCATTCTTTTTGCGATGATGCCCTTTCATATTGTGTGTACAGTTTGGTTTGAGATAAGATGGCGTAATATTAACCACTTGTATCTGCTGACGAGCCCCACGCGCAGACTTGATCTGCTTAACACCTCGTACAGCTTCATGTGGAGAAGGTGGGGCAACTCTGCGTAGGCCGCTGCGTGGGAATTACTGAGTAGATGTAGATTATTGATTGTGATACTTCCGTCGTAATGAATGAGAAGGCTAGTTTGACATTTCTTTTCTACATTTGTACAACTGCTCTTTTTACGTTACAAAATTATTATTTCTTTATTCCATTTCACACTCTTCCGTATTCTTTGTATTGTCAAAACCTCTACTGAAATGTTGAGAAGAGTGTGATTGAGATGCAGAATAAGAAGGCGAAGGATAAAATGCGTAAGGACGTTGTCCACAGTGTGAGGCACTACCAGTACGATTTCCAAAGTGTCGTCGATGAGATAGCGTTGGATCTTTCTGTCTCACTTTACTATTATCACTGTGTTTACTAGCTTTACTGCTCATATCATGAGACTTTTGTAAATTTTATTGCTACTACTACTACTACTATTTTTACTCTTTGCAAAGCTATGAGGTTCGTGGCGCTGTGTGATGGGTCAACATTTACTGTAGTGTTGACTACGGTGAAGTGAAAAAGGAGTTGTACTTGCTATACCGACGTATACCTGTACGAAGAACAGGCTAGACAATTTGTATTTTAGCAAACGTGCTTGTGAATTCATCTTGATCATCTTTCATGTGCTCCATTGATGAACGCCTTTTAGGACGTTAAGCAATAATGTACTGGTGCGAACCAGAAACACCACTCGTATCACCACAAGTTCAATCATCTTGACTGCTTTAGGCAAACAAGTTGAGTGTACCATGCTGTGCATTTCGTGCAGACGAGATTACTTTACGCCGTGACTTTAATGTCGTGATCCTTGTCGGTATTTAGTCGTCGTCGTACATTTTTATTAATATTTGAAAAATAGTATTATTAATCAAAAAACTTGCTATTCATAAATTAGAGAGGTTCATAAATGAAAGGTCTTGAGAAATAAAAGTATTAGTATGTAATACCATTAATAAGTTATAGAATCGGGACATGCACATAAGCTGCAAAACGCTAACTTTTCATTTGATCATGATGAAAAAATTATAACAAACAAAACTATTGCTATTATACCCTTTGTGATTTTATATTGGAAGTAAGAATGTCAAGAAAGTTATTTAATTATATGCTGAAATTTACTGTTTACAACGAAGAAATATTTTGTTATATTGTAATATTACCTACTGTAACTCTTATAATTATCACGTAAAAAAAATATATATTAAATTTTTTATCTCTTTTAAAACGATTATGAGAAATAAAAAATATAATTTTTTATCAAGTGATAATTTTTATTCATAATAAATACATTTGTGTGTATGTATTAATTTTACTCCGCCACCCACGGTGCCCGACAGAGCGGACAGACCACCTGGCCACCATTTGCCCACCACGTTGCCAGACAACTCGCATGAAAGGCCGAGTTATGACACATACTACACTGACGAGTAGGCAACTTACCATCTACCGCGCTGACCGCCGCAAAACAAATTGGACATGGTTCATAACCGTCAAAGTGAGCCTCAATGTTACGCTGAAATAGCGCAATACACTACCAGATATTTGCACTCCCACCAAATAACATCCCAGACATCCTCATCACCCACCCACGCCACTTCTCACTCGACACCCCACCTTTGCCACTATTCGTATTATTTGTGGTAGTAGAAGAGGAAGAGGACGATGTGTTGGTGTTGTACTACAAACTCGGAGGCTACAGTGGAAACGTAGACGGAATAATCATTCGCAAGGACAAGTCCACGTCATCTTTTTCATACCGCAGGCTAATGGCATTCATTTGCATCTGTACGTGAATACTAAAATATTCATCCATGTTAAACGAATACGTATTTACCTTACCACTACTGCTAATACGGTTCACATGACCACGATCGGTCTGATCTGGGTTATGCTACAATACACTCATCAAACTTTCATGAATAAGCAATGGTGCAATATGTCGCTACACAAACTAGTACATGAGTGCCCTTGTTTTCCGCTACAAGGTGTCTAATCAGCTTCGTACCATTTACACCGTATGGCCCTGAAGCAACAAGCGAAGAATTACCGCCGCACCTCGGGCCAAGGCACTCATGACCATTTCAGCACTTTCACACTGTGTCAATGAGAGCTCATCAAATTATAATAGATGAAACACACCACAAAGTTAAACAGATTCAACTTCATCATCATCATCATCATCTTCTTCTTCAATTTCATCTTGTTCTTCAATCTTACCGGCTTTGACCTCTTCCGTTATCATTTTTCTCTTTTGTGTCTCATACTTGTTACTCGTTTTGTACGACGGCTACTCAGACGACGTAGACGCACACGACGAAAGCGTGGTACCAAGAAAGGTGTCCTCTAATCGCTTGCCATGTGGGTACAGTGGAGTCAATAGCAGTGCCGTAATCAAATCTAACAATAAGTAAACCTGACGCATCTCTTCTTTGCGTTTGGCACTATTACGAGCATTACGTGTGGTTGGACTGGTCATATCTTTTTCATTATCCGTGTTGTTACTTGAACTAGTAGTGCTAGTGTTAAAATCTACCACATGGGTTGCATCGTCATGCTGTAAACTAAGCTTGACACACCAGGCTAGAAAATAGGGCAGCAGCAGCAATTTTTGTTTGGACGTTTTCGCAATGAGTGAGTTATATCGTCGTAGTTGAGCGAGTTTCAGTGGAGCAGCCACGCTGTACTCGGTTCGAACATGTGTGAGTGTGAGACGAGTCAAGATGCGTTCTTGCAGCAATGGTTATAACACTAAACCCATGGAGGAGTGCATGAGGGTCAAATGACACAACAAGTTAACGGTTCGAATAACTTCAATGACGGTGTCTAATCCAATCAACTCCAACACACGTAGTGCGGTAGAACTCACTCAGGCAAAGACAAACGTCAAGACCGAAGTTATTTTTTGTACACTCAACTAGGATGCACGCAGTGCTGCCACGTCGTGTGCGTGAAGTTAGGACATGAAATGAGACGTTAAAGCTAGCAATTGGGCTAATGACACTATGGATGTGTTATTTTACCTTGTTGTAGAAGCAGCATGGTGTTATGTATTCGATGAAGTTGACAGGGCAATAGTTGTGGTTCGTAATCGAGCCACACACTCACACACGGCATCAAAGACTACTAAATTGATGGTAGATCGTAACATGCTATCTTGACGAGCGTGCAAGATCACACCACGACGAGCCAAAATAGCCGCCATGACAATTCGTCGAAGCTACTCAAACGATAACACACGAGATGTATAATTATTATTACTTCCACCACCACCACTACTACTATTACTATTGTTAGTTTATGCAGAGGCAACTAACAAACGGCCATTACTTGGTAAATGTCGAAGTGCGTAGCATCGGCAAAACGCGTTGAGAATCGTACGCGTGAGATCGCTATAGGCGACCTGGTCCAAGATACGTGTACAGGCAAGTTATGCTAACAATTACAAATTTAGTAGTGTAGATTGTTTGTTGCTGTAATTGAGTAAGACACGTACCGCAGATGCCTGCATCACCGGTAGCGAACTCAAATGGCGATGAATAATCAGTGAAAGTTTGACCGTGTCTGGTGTGAAAGAAGGAAGTGCACAGCATGCCTCACTAAATAAACGTTATGTGTTTGTGAAAGTCTTCATGTTGGTAGATGCTGATGACACTGGTGACGGTAAGGAGGCTAATAAGTTTTCTTTCATCACATTCGCCGTCTCATCCATTAATTGATAAAAAATGGTACTATACGTTACCATGCATGGATTCAGCTTACGTGCACCTTTTTCATCAAACATGTCATGTATAATGTGTATGGTGATCGCACTCATTAATCGTCGTGCACCTAACACAAAGGCAATCTTCATATTTTCTTACTCGTTTGCTTCAGAATAATAATTATTATTATTTTGTGTTTGGTTAAATAGTATGTTTTGATGAAACATGTTTGTTTCGTTTTTACAATTACCGCTCTGCATTAATCGACTTGCAAGATCATGTAGGACAGCGGCTAAGGTGCAAATGAGTTTCATTCCATTGGTCTTAGTATTTTCAACAGCGCTCTAACTAACAGCACAGTCCCCACTACTTATTTTATGTTACCCATTATTATCATCATTGAACACAAAGTCAACAAACCGTTCAGCCAACTGCAATGAGTTGATCGCAAACAGTGCACGGGGAAGCAACTTTGCAAAGAGCAGATGAAGTGTAGTATCAGATAACGTTTACTTGGCCGATGCACACTACAGTAAATGATAGAGTAAGTGTACTTTATGTGTTATTGTTTGTTCAGCAGCATCAACTACTTTGTGCTCTGAGTGTAACGTTAAACTGCTTTACTCATCACCCTTATGATAAGTGTGTGTCGTTGTTTGCGTATCTGAATTAGTTGTATCATTATTTACACCACTATTACTACTGTTGTTGTTGTTATTACCATCAAACGAATAACAATAATCACAAAGTCGCATAAGCTGTGCGGTCCGAACAATGCGTGTTAGCGAAAGTTTATTCTGCTACAGTGTGACATAGCCATCAAACAATGACAAGTTATCAACGTTTTCGTGTTCTGTTTTGTGAGTTGTACTTTCATTTTTCTTTATTTGATGATCCTTGTTATTGTGATACTATTAATCTTTATGTATTTATGAATTTGACAATGAGTTATGTGTGCACAAATGAAATTGCTGTCATGTCGCGTCGTACTGTACTTTACTTTGCAGCCATGCACTTGAGGCAAAGGCAAACATTTGCTGGAATTGATGTCCGACAACGTACACCAGTGGAAGCGAATGTGATGTCATGTTTTGTCATAACATACTACTCAACTCATCTAATTCACTGCTATTTACTTCATAGCTGTCAAAAAAGGTACGCACACATGTTACTAGCGTGTGATGCTCATTGACACTCAAATAGTGCAATTTGGCGTCTAGTGCATGCAATAAAATATCATTGTTAACATCTGACTTGATTTGTTGAAGTGAAGTGGAAGAAGAAGAAGAAGAAGAAGAAGAAGAAGAAGAAGAGGAGGAAGTTGATGGCAAAACTAGACGAAGTGCCTTGAGTGATACATACTGCTAGACATACAATCGAGGAGCTACCGCAGTACAGAGCTTATAAAGTGTCATGGCAATGTGCGACATGATGTAATCATGATTAAGACACAATAAGGATGAGAGTGTCGAGTGATGACGAAGTAAATTGCACCAATGAGCAACATGGTACAAGATTGTTTGACCCTCATTGGCTTTCTTTTCTTCACTGTCTTCATCATCTTCGCTATCATTAGTTTCAATATCACTAGTTTCACTGTCAGTAGCTTCCTCTAATTCTTTTTCATTCATATCATTATCAGCAGTATCATCAATGCATTTGTGTGCTTTTGTAGCGAGTTCGTGCTACTCATTACTTTTATTATCATCATCATCATCATCATCATCAGTGTGATGAATATCTACTCCATTGACCAGAGCCAGCGATTGCGTTAATGAAGCCTCAATCGCCTTTCGTACACTGTCCTGCTATTCATCAGATAGTCTTAATTGTAATTCACTCATCTTATTCACACACCGCTCAATGTCATCAAACTAGCACAACTCACATGCCAGCAGTAATAAGTGTTTTAATCGTTATGGGTTATCAAGCTGATACACTTTTAACACCTACAGAATCTACGCATTACTTGTTGCTCGGGCAGAGTTTATTAGCTACTACACCTCATCTGGTTCACTTCAGGTTAAAATAAAAGATAACAACTCTAATGGCAGTATATTATTATTGCCATTGTTATTATGACTGATTTGTGTTGCTTCGATACTGTCATGAGTGTTAATGTTATCACTACTGCCTGCAAGAGTTAAATGTTGTGTGTTAATAAGTAATTCATGTTCATCTGATGTTTCTACAGTAACATCATCAGTACACATCTCATTCATTTTATGAATAAGTTCACTAATTATTTTGCAATTTACCTAATGTGATGGCATGAATGTTTGTTGTGCACTTTACAATAAATGCCATACATACTGTAAATTGTGCAGTTACACCTCATAGGATAAAGTGTTATTGAGATATTGAGCGAAAAGGTGTAATTGTCGAGTGTAGGTGTTTGCGTGAATGGCATTGGCGTACAAGGAACCAAGTACCTTAGCACGAAACAACTGGAGCCGTTCTTCCAGTATCTGATAACTCACCTCAGTTGGCGTTGTTGTTGTTGATTATTATTACACTTTGTCACTGATATCGTTTTCTTTTGTATCAACACTTGCTGTATGTGTTTTCTCTGTTACCTGTGTGTTTACTCTGTTAGTACTTCTAGTCTATTTTTGACTTTGCTGTATTAATGCTGGTATAATATGAAATACAACCTCATCTTCACCCTTTTTGTACTTGTCCGTCTCGTTTACAGTGTTACAATTATTACTAGTAGTTACATCCCTTCTACTTTAACAAAGTGCATTCATGCAATGTCGAAAGGCAGTCTCATTTCGCACAGACGTCTTCAGTAAACTGTTTGCCGTACACATCACACACACCTCCAAGTAACGCTGTTGTTTATGAATAGGGCATAGTAGCAACAGAACATTGTACATGATAACCGAAAACAGTTATTACGAGTCTTACGCCGCTTCGGTGCTTTTTTTGCGTACACAGTGCAACTACCACAACTCCATCAGTGCCTGTAACACCAACTTCATCTCTGACGCACTGACATTGGGTGTGTTTGTCATTTATTACAACTTCACCACCAGTGCACCACAAAACTCATCTAGAATTTGCTTACACCGGGCATCTTTTGAGATTTGGGTCAATAGTGGCAGTAAAGATGGGAAAATAATTTATGCTATCTCAACACGACTGCAGTTCATACACGCATCTACTACTCGGTCAAAGAAATTGGCAGGAAAATGGGCAATAGCCTCGTTGACATTGGCGCGACACCAGACCAACAACAACTATCACACTCGTGAGGTAATCACCACATGACTGTCGAGCATCGATGCATACAATGCCTGACCAATGATTTGGTGCAACTTCACCGTAGCCGGGCAGACCATCAAGACATCACGTAACAGTCCCAACACGGCACTACGTACCATTGGGGTACGACTTGTAAAATTGTCATCGGCTCGTTTGTTACTAGTCTTTTCTGCCTTTTGCTTTGATGGTACTGCTGATTGGGTAGAAACAGAAGACGAAGCTGACGTAGAGGAAGATAAAGGCAACAGCTTAGTGAGTATATTACGCTATGTGATAAAGTTGTACACCGCTGGCTGAAACGTACTCACCTGCTTGATCAAGTAACCCAGTGCAGCTAAACACGAGTACAGTGCATTTGCACGTACATCTAGTGTATCATCAAGCAATGGCTTAGTGCCACTGTTGGCAAACTATCGATCATTGCCATCTATAATGTTGTGAATTAACTCAAAAATGTAGCTGGAGATGTCATCCATGTACTTTGCGATCATGGCTTGCCGCTTGTCGGGGGCAAAGGCCACCTCAAACGCAGCACGAGCCTCGTTTCGTACCACACGTTCCATCTCATTCATCGCACAAATCCAAACCCCAGCAAGTGCACCTAGCAGAGGTACAAAGCTTCGTTTTACTTATTTGCCCCGTGTCATGATGGTCTTGAGAAGCGTGTAAAACAGTGTACGTACACCAACGTGTGGGTAACGAGCGTGGTAGATGATCGACTACACCACATTGGCGACAAAGTGTGAAACCGTCTGTTCACTGCCTTCGCGAAACAGTTTGATCAGTTACTGCAGTGCCTTTTGCTTGGTCACGTCACTCGTTTTGTTCAGCAGCTTGAGGTTTACCGCGATTACACCACGTTGCTCCTCTTATTGTTGTTGCTGTTGTTGATGCTGATGCTGGTTGTCGTGTTGGTGTGACCCACTACTACTCACACTTGTAGGCACAAAGCCTTACAAGAACGCATCTAGTGTCGCAGGAGCACCCTTTGACTACACCATGGCTTGTGCAGCGCTCTGCTGTGCTGCCTTTTGACGTTTGGCGGGCATTTGTTTTTTGTATATATTTATGTATGTATGTGATCAATTCGAAAAATAATTAAATAATTCAAAATACAGTTGTGTATAATATACACCACTATTGATGTTGTTGTTCTTGTAAATGAAAGCTATCAAATATGTTCAAAAGCTATATAGAAAAGAGTAAAGCTTTGAGGTGAAAACAAATGTACAAAAGTAATTACATTACATGCTATATGTTTGTAATTTTGCATATGTATGTGTGTGTACATAGCAACAATACTAATAATTAGTTTGGCTTTACAACATTTACATAATAACACTTTTTATATAATTTTCTGATTACAATGTAAATAGAGAAGTACAAACATTTTAGATTATTAAGCTCAAATGCATAATTTTAGTTTATTGTAGTGTATAATCTATAATACGAGAATAATTAGTTGAGCAAAAAAAAATAAATTGAGAAACATATTTTATATAGCTATCTATGATAAAAGATAGAAATGATAATGGTAGTAACAGTTATAACGACAAAAGTTGATTTGTGAGTCTATGAAGAAGTGAGGTTGAGCACAAACAGAAAAATATAACTGTCTCTTCAACAAGTTGGAATTGTGTATGTATTTGTTGAAAATACCTTAACGTTATTACAAAAAATTATTAGTGTCTAATATCTATGCACATGTGAAATTGCTTCTTTTTCTCACAAATAAAAACAAATACAAAAAACTTTGATAACGTTACATCTGTCTACTTGTTTGCTCGTTGTCGGACAAAAAAACTAATAAAATAATTCTATGAAGTTATCTGTAATCATTTTTTTCTTTCTATCAGACAAAGTTTATATAGCATATGCTAATAAGTAAAATCTGTTGTGACAAAAAATACAAAAATAAGAAAATCAAAGTGAACACAAAATATGAAAAAGAAACAGATTGTGTCTGTTAAAATTTTTCTCAGCTCTGTACATTGTATTGTAACAAATTTGTAACTTATTTTCACGTAACACTTGTTTAGTATGTCCAGTATTTCATTATCGATTTAGACGGTGGTAGCGTATTTGCCCTAACAAACTTACCTCGTGGTGGTATCTTCAGTGGTGCGATCTACGACAGTGGCAACACCTTTCATGAATCTGGTAACGTGAAAACGATTGAATGACACAGGTAACCTTCGCTAATTAATTTTTGTAAACCAGCCCGTACTCCCACATTGGTGGTGTTGATCAACTTGAGTAGTGCTTCAATTATGTAATAGACATTGACCAATGCCGCATCGTCCGTGCTGCACCGGCCATGAAATTACTCAATCAAGATGGAATTACGCGGGTGTAATTTGCAGCAGTTGGCCGAGTTGTCGATAATCACCACTCGATCTAGCGGTCTGCCAAGCAGGCGTAAATCCTTGGTGTGAATGGGTTACGTAAACCACATACTATTGCGAAAGATTACCTCATTGAAAATGTTAGACCCACGCTCTAGTTGCTTAATCACTGATAGACCAGTTTCTTTGGTGGATGCGGTTCAGAGTACGATTTCAATGTTTTTCATGTGTCGTAGAGCGTGCAAGAAGTGAAGGCAGTACGGACGCAACACCGCACGTGTGTTACCTGAGCTTCGGTTACTCACCAGCGTCTCATCGAGGTCTAGTACCACGGTAAGTGCTGGGGCAACATCGTGCTAGGAAATTTACTGCAATAACGAACTACGGAAAAGCGACTTGGCTAGTGGGCTGTGAGAGGGCTGAGATTGTATAAAGGTATGGGGTACATTTTCATCATTCCTAGTGTGATTAACTTTCACACTGCCTGCAGTAACTACTGTCTATCTATTCTTTTTCATTACATTATTGATTTGAATGTGTTGTTGCTACTTTTACTGCTACTATTATTTGCGTTGCTTCTGCTATTTTTATTGTTTTTGTTATTGATATTCTTGACGTTGTCGTAGTCGTGCTGCGGAAGTAGACGACGAATTGTACAATGCCGCTTACGGGGTGCGATTGCCCAGTGATGTCTTCTTGAACGAGAAAGATGGAGTGTGAGAAATGAGATGTATATTACTATTATAACTATTATTACTATTAGCTATTTGTGAATTAGTATTATTATTTGACATAGAGTGTAAACGGCACATGGATATAATCTGATGTTGCTGTTGTTGCTGTTGTTATTGATGCTGCTTGATGTAGTCTAATAGCTGATGTGAATTAGTTTCTGCTTTTGTGTTGGAAACAGTATTAGTTGGTGACATGATGTTACTGCTACTATTTTGGATACTTTTGTTATTTATTTTCTGTAATGTGTGAGATAAACGTTACCTACTTTCCAACTCTTCATCTTCGTAATTGTGTACTTGCTCAACAGCTTGTCTTTACTGAAACTGTAATTGTTACTATTCTTTATTCATGTCTTCATTTACATCGTCAATGTCAATGTAAACTCGATCTGTATTCTGCTGCACATTCTACAATGTTATACTTTGCCTTTTCTGATTTATTTAATGTGCATTTTTTGGTTAGTGAGAAAGGATGGTAATTTCATCATCCTCATCATTATTATTATCATTTAATTTGTTGTTTTTGTTACAGTATTTATTTTGCTTTTGTTCAATATCACGTCCATTACCTATGTTCATCTCCACAATGTGGTACATGTCTTGCTACGAGTGCAACACTCGCTCACGTGGAGTGTGACTATTGAAAAGACGATGTGCATAATCTTCTTCTTCTTCTTCTGGTTACTATTATTACTACATCTACATCTGTTTTCGCCTCAATGCATAATGATTTTGTATATCATGATGATGAATTCGTGGGGATGGACTATCGGTAAGGCCATTTGCTTGTTTGTTAGCACTACTGCTGTTGTTAGTGTAGGTGTTATACTATAATGAAGATTATTATTATTATTATTGATATAAGGGCTACTACAATGACAGTTTTGTTACTGCTGATCTTGTTTTTGTCTTTTCTAACGATTTTGTCAAAAGTGCATTAATGTGTGTTTTGTTAGCTTGTAATGGTGAGTTTGTCCATTTATGTTGTGATGTAACATTGTCATTGTTATTGTTATTGCTTTTTGTAAAGTTCATACCAGTGTCATTATTTTCATCACACTCAATTACCATGTTGTTGTTAATATCATGAACACCTGTAGCAGCATCACTATCTAAAGAGGAAGCAGCTAAATGTTCAGCAGATTCAGTCAATACAGCAGGTGTAGAAATAAATGGTCGAGCACTAAACAAGTAGCTGTTCTACATACACGTACTCTTGGCACGTCGAGGTGTACACGACCGCATTACACGACTTACGATGTTGTAAATCTTATCCGATCTTTCATTTTTGTTGTTATTGTAACTGGATTACTTATAATTTGAATCATTGCCTTGTCTCAAGTTAAAGTGAGATGTCAGTGAGGACTACAAACAAGACTGCGGAGAAGACGACATCGATGTTGAGGCAGCTGCATGCCTATAATGAGACGAAGAACGATGAGAATGAGATGGTCTTTCGTGAATAGGATGATGATGGTTGTTGTTGCTGTTGGTGTTGTTTGTACAGGAAGAAGAAGACGAAGGAATGGCAGAGGAACGAGAAAAAATGTTATCTACCGACACGGCTCGTTGGGGTCGCAATCGACTGTCTCACAGCCCTTTCACTACCGATGATGAAGAGGTGTACTAGTTAAATTATGATACGCTAACCATTGACATAATGTCTAATTGAGTGTTTATCTAAAAGAGTGTGTTATGTATACAAAAAGCGATTCAAACAAGATATGTATGTAGTTTTATCTAGTCTAATTTTGTGGGTTTTGTTTTTGTGTGTGTCAATTTCTATAATTATCTATAATATATTAACTGAAAGCAAAACAATAACTACTTTAAAATGTAGTAATTTGATAATCAATACAAATAATATTTGTGGATATAAAAGGCGACACACATTATATATTGATAAGACAAGTATTCGCCCTACTTTTTTTTTCATACGTACGCTTCCTCTTGACCACAAAGGTAAAATATAGAGATACAACTATAGTATCTATTATTAATTACTGTAAACAATTATACATCTGAAGACAAACAGCACTATATTAATAACAATGATAATAACACTGAGAAAAAAAATGTATATAAACAGATCAGCATTTATCGTACATGTTTATCATTTACTGTACATCATCTACAAAAATAAATTAAAAACAAATTAACATCAAACTTACAAAACAATATAGTAAGTACAATCTCAATTTTACATTTTAGTGTGTATTGGAAAATCTTTTTACGTCACACTGTGCAACAAGAATTACTACTTGCGTCAAGTTAGAAATATGTATTTTTTGCGTTTGCACAAATTGTCTACTTATCAAATGCTTCTTTTTTTTTTGCAAAACGTGTGTACAACGTACAATACAAAATAAAAAATGTTGTGTAATAAATATACTGATTAGAATTAATGACAAGAGTAAGATAAATACATTTTAATTTATAAATTTTTTTACAAAAAAATAAAACAAAATTTTTGTTTTGTCATTCGCAGCTAAATATTTATTTATTGCTTCTTTTGCGTGTGTATTATCATGATTATAATAGTTTTATGTTACTTTTATCGTGTACGTCTACATTTCGTTATACACGACCGAGCAGTACACGATCTTTTAGTGTAATCTCTATTAATTTAGACAACTTACGCGCTTCTATCTGATGTGCAGTAAGCTAGACCTCGCTGCTATTCGCAAGACCAGTACCACTGCTGCCCTGAACCATTAACGCAGATGATGCACTACTATTATTATTATTACTACCACTACTACTACTAACACTATTGCTACCATTCTTCTCCTTTTTAGAGTTGATTTCACCCCGTTTGCGCAAATTGGGTGAGAGTTTGAGTGTCAACACCGTACCACGACTATCCCCAACAAAGACAATAGGATCGGTTCGACTAAACACAATATGAGTTAGCTTGGCGTTCTTCACCACAGTCTGCACACACAACGGTTACGTTTTGTTCTGAGCCAAATCAAAGACGTACACTTTGCCATTACCGGTCACCGCTGCAAAGACGGTGGCACTGTACGGAGACCAGGCCACATCCCCAACACTATCGCCAAGGTCAAACGTCATGAGTGGGTCATGCGAGGCAACGAGTCAAACTTTCACCGTCCAATCCGCCGAGCAGCTGATAAAGACCTCTCGGTGAAACGGATTTCATCGTACCGCGTAGACGGTCAAGTCATGTCCATCAAAGGTGGTCATCTATGGCTTGTCATAGGCTGGGTTGCACAGCAAGATGGCCCCCTCGTAGGTGCCCATCACACACTTATCATGCAAAGGTGAGTAATCCATACACGTACCACTTAACTGACTCAGTGCGAGTTGCTGTGGATCGGCAGAGGCGACGCTGCGGCAGAGTCGCGTCACTTCTTTACTTGTCAGCTACTTGTTGTATAATTTTCACTATAGCACACGGCCATCGGTGCTGATGGAGTAGAAAACGAGCTCCTTCGTCTTGTTGGTTCAGTAAATCTACCACAGTGGCTACGTGTGTGTGCCGGAGCAGATGGTAGACTGGTAGAGTGGTTTGTATTTTTGCCGATCACTCTTATCGCGTAAATCATACACACAAACCACACCACTGTACAACCCACACGCCAGCAGTGAGGTTTGGGTTGGGTGAAAGCTTAAACACATCACACCACTACTCGTTCGAAAGGTAAACTACGGGGCAGCCGCGATGGAGTTACCACCGATCATCGGTACCGCGTTTTTCAGCGTAAAGCAGTGAATCGTACCTCTACACGGACGCTGAAAGTCATAACTGCCATAGCCGACCACAAAGATGTCATGATAACGTTGGTTCAGTGCGATACAAGTTACCGCTCGCTTTTTGGTGGCCTCCGTGTAGAATTGCCACAATGGCAGCAGCGTACCATCGTCCTTGTACAAGTCACTTCGGTCCTACCAGTACTTGAAGTCATCCACAATGTCAAAGCCATCATTCTGGTTTACCATTCGCTACATGATTTTAAGTACACTACTCAGTGACTTACTCTACATGATCATGGCGGCGTTATTCTTTGGCATGGCCTAGGCCAACTTGGCTCCACTCAATGTGTTGTCATTGTAATTTGTGTCCTACATGGCATTGGCAAAATCGTTGTTGTTATTATTAATAGATGTAGTATTATTACCTCCATCTCCATTTATTGCGTTACCAGTGTTACCTGCATTGGCACTGCTGTTTGCGTTGTTAGATGATTGGGTAAGCATACTTGGGTCAATGCTACTGGCTCGATTTGCCATGTCTGATTTTTTACGTGTAGCCCGTTCACTCTGCAGTCGATCGGCCATGTAGGCATCATAAATACTTCACGCTGTGGCCATCCCACCAAAGCTTACTGACGGGGGTGGGTCGGTGAAGATGTTTTTTTACTTGATGGCATTATTCATCGTCTGACTGCCTCGAGTGCTGTAGTTAAATTGATTTTTCAATATCTTGGTAGACACACCTTCCTCTACCAGGTCTGGGTTAAGCTCTGCTTCGGCAGCTAGTGCGACTTATTTGATTCGACGATTACGATCTTATTCCTGCTGCATTGCCTCCGTACCGTCTTTACGAATGATAACTCCGTCTTGTGCAAAGTGCATCGTCGTGCTGCCTACGGAGGGCACCAAGCGAAAAGTACGCGCCTCCTTGCGGTAGTCAAAGTACACTGGAGTAGACATGACATTAGGGTCAGCCGCACGTAGGATTCGCTCAATTACCTCTTCCTCTGGTGGTTTGTTGCTCATCATGGCCGCTGATAACTTGGACATGGACAGGTAACTTGCACGTCGATCATCAACGTTTGCGTTAGCGGCGACAAGTGACATTCGCGGCAATGTATTTGCGTTTGCAGTCGACGCCATAATATTGTTTTGAACTTGTTTTTTTAAGTTAAACTTTTAACAAAATAAGTGGGAAAAAAATCTGAAATAATGTAAAATATTATCAACCAATTATTATTAACTTTTTCTTTTTGTTTGTTTAAGTGAAAATTTGATATTTAAAATAAATAAGGAGAAGTCATGATGAATAGTTCAAAATTAGTTTTTTTTATAGAGTATTGTTAATATTGAAAAACATATACACCTGTTCTTTTTTAACACATATTTTAATACATTTATAAATAAAATCATATTACACACCATATAATTTTGATTACACCTAAAATACAACATGGCATGTCATTTTTGTTTCAATTCTTTTACCCAAAGTCAATAAATTTACCTCCTGATTTTGATACGAGCAGTGATGTCAAGCATTTACAATGAAATAAAAAGGAGAAGAATGTTAAAAATTTTTTTAAAAATACAAGTAATCAGTAGAGCACAGATTGAAAATGATTAGACAAAATTACACTTTTAGCGAAAAAAAAGATATGAAGTAAATTTTTTTTGTTTGTTGTACATATTTTTGTTTTACTGTGTTTAAAAAAAGCAAAATAGAGTGTAAAGCATGAGCACAAGCATTATTATAAATTTAATTTCATGTAATTTTTTATAGACAAACAAAGTTGTAAATAAATGAAAGTAATTTTACAAAAAAAATAAAATGTAAAATATTGTATGTGTGTAGAACGTGAAAAGAAATATATAATATTACAATCATTTGCATTATAATTTTACAATATTCTATTGTATGAAACGCAGACATTACTTTTATTTGACAAAGTATAAACAGAGGAAAAAAGCACAAAGGTGAATAATAAAAATACGACATAGAAAAATTACAATTTTTATTTTATGTAAATCGTAGAGGCAATATCAGCAGAAGGAATAGAAAGCGAAGAAAGCAATGAGCAAGAGAAAAGAAACAGTAGCATGTAATTATGCGATTTTGTGCACAATAATTGTTGACTCAATTACGAGCGCCGAAAACGATAATATAATATACAATTATTTTATGCTTTATAGTATTTTTAGCTAAATTACATTCTTATTTTGTTTCATCTCAGTAATAAAAAATATAATTATTATTATTGTCATGACTTGTTTGTGGTTAGTTAGAATTTTGTAAGAGCAAAAGAAAAGGCTTGACACAACTTTTCTCACCAATTTTGCAAAACGACACATGAATGGCATTGTCAATACCTGTGTCGTGTGCACCTTCACCAACAATATTGTTATTATTATTTTCATTAACATTTCTAACAGTAACGTTGTTAGCGCTTGACGTGTGAAAAAGACAAAAGCACAAGGTCTACACTACCTTTTTGTTATTATCATTTGCCCATATACGCTATGTGTGTTGGGCTCATATTAACAAGTTGAAATGAAAAGTGTCAAAGAAGTTTTGCAGCGCACTTCTATCAACTTGATGCATGTTGGCACGTTTACTCCCGGTATATAGCGCACACGTTAACATTTCCTTCATCAGTGTTTGCTTTGTTTTGGCGTCTTCATCATCTTTATTAGTAATATTATTATTGTTTCTTATTTAGTTTCTTTGGCTCAAAGCAGTTGCAACAGTAGCATCTTCAGTTTATGTTACATTAGTTTGATCTTACTACAACAACAACAATAATTTTTGCAGCTGAATAATTTTGAGTGATTGCATTTGTGTACGCGTTGATGTAAAGTTTTTCACAAAGTAGTTACCATGACTAACTAAAACTTATTTATCAATAATAGCAGCAATGGGCAATATTGAAAAAATATAATGACATATACCCCACACCCTTACGCCTGCGTTAGACTCAAAGAGTGCATGACAAGCGGAACGGAAGGACGATGTGCTGCACTCGTTTGCTGAACGGCGCCTTGGTGTAAAGTCTTCATAATGTCCACGTAACAAATGAATACCATTTACGTTCAATACTTTTAGTGCTATCAGGTAAAGCACAATATACACATCATGTGTTGAATCTCTTGTACTTGTCACAGCAATATTGTTATTATTGTTACCACTACTAGCACTATTACATCCATTCATATAATTACCGAAAAAAATTACTGGTCACCGTTTGCGCTCATGCTCATTCGCCAAACAAATTTTTTGTAAAATTGCACGAAACGTGGCAAAACTACCGCCAACCTCACCCACACATCACACATCAGGTTTGAGATGCAAAACAGGCAATGAGGAGTGTGATGATGATAATAATAATAAAATGAACGTCAATTCAATAGCGTTGATGCATTACACAAATTCATGTTGCAACTCTTTCGTCAATAGCGCAAATGTATTTTTTTACTGTGAATACAGCGAGTTGATTAATGTAATTAAACGTACTGCTGCTTTTTTGCCTTGATATTCAAATATTTTGTTATCAGTTAATTGAGAGTAATTTCTGTCAACGTTTGTCTTGGTTTCCTACATATTTGGTAATTACTTTTATTAACTTTTACTTTCGCGCTTTGTTTTATTATTTTGATGTTATTATTTAATTTTTATCTGTAATGTATTAGTTTTGTCCTGATCAGTAGATTGGTTACTCGTTGTACAAATGTTCTTCGTCTTTCTGTTGATATTGACTTTATCATTCTTTACTGCAAATAGCTTTTTATTAGTATTTTTTCTGTTTTAGGGAAGTGTTGATAAGTCATTTGACAATTATATGGTAGCATGCTATGCTTTACTTTCGTTATTTTCGCCATCCATAGCTTCACTCTCACATTACTGCACTTCATTATTATTATCAATATCATTGTTAATGGAATTGTTGTTGTTCAATAATTCATCTTCCATTGTCATCGAGGAAACAGTAACTGGGTCAGATATCGTTGTTGGATGTCGTACTTATCTAGAGTAACTATTTCAATCGAAACTTCTGCTGTTACTGTTGCTGTTATTACTCATGCTGCTTGTAATTCCATTATTAGTATACTGGCTCATATTATTAACAGCAGAATTATTATCAGCATAAGCATCATCATTATTAGCCTAATCGTTATTAGTAATTTTACATTTGTTAGCATCCTTAACAGGTGTATTGATTTCGTTATTTTCATTTATATCGTGCATTATTGCATCGGTAGACTGTGCAGCAAATTAGTTGTCCGTGGGGAATGGCTGATAACACGTATACAGATGTGTTGGTGTTCCGTCTGACATTGTAGACCGTATTGCTCTTGTAGACGACGGAGTAGGTGAGATGGACGCTGTAGTGGGTGAGACCTCAACAAGACTTGACATAGTTTAACCTGTATTGAGTAGAGGATCTACTGTGGTAAATGACCTGAACACGTTGTCTGGCTCTGACACACAAAGTGCTAACATCATGGAGTTTGATTCAACGCATCGCATATCATCATAAATATCATCAATATCATTATTATTACATAGCGTTCACGATTAATCACAACGAATCTTGCCATCATAGTTCAGCATTGCATCTCCGATGATGTTAAAATTTGACCTACTCGGCTCATGTGTGGTAAACGTAAACACACTACTCTTGCCGGTTTCTTGACTATTGCCTTCACCATTGTCATTACTGTAAAAGTTTATCTTTTATTACATGTCATTACTCGTTGCATCATATGTAACGCCAGAGTATTAGCGGAAATGATATACAAAACTGCTTTACGCACTGTCAAGTGTTGGAGCGTTGCTTACATCACTGCTGAGTTATTGTCGTGCACGTTATACTCTGCCTTCGGTGTCTTCTTCACTTTCTTCTTGCGATGGAAAGTGATGTTGTTGTCTGTTTGGGTAGTGTGCGCTGTTATCATTAAACTGTTGATCAATCAGTGAGAGTCGTCTGCTGCGTAGTGGCTAAAAACGTTACGCAGGTGTAATATGCTGATCACTTTCACTGTCATTACTGTTATCGTGATCACTGCTGTCGATATTTAAATTTTCTTCATCAGTGTTGTCATCTTCACGTGTGTAATTGTTTATGAGAACATTATGTGCATAAAGTGGAGGTAGATGACGAGGCAGTGCACATTTGTTTAATTTGTTTTAGTTCAGTGGTGAGTTTTTCTCATCGTATTGAATTACACTTTGAGACTTACACTTCAGATATAATTTTTCACGTCGACACGAAAGTTTAACGCGTGCGTCAGGAGAAACAAGATCAGGAACACACATACAAATAACACGTTTGTCATTTATCGTGATTTTATTGGTGATATTCTGGCTTTATAAATACACATTGCCTGAGGTGGGATTAACATATATGATTGCAAATTTACGTTCATTGTCATTGATATATATGCGTTTAATCTATTTTGTGTTATCACCGTCAACAAGGTCAAAAGTTTACGCACTCGTTTTGTAAATCATTAGTTTAGTCAATTTAGAAAATTTAATTTTTTAAGTTTTTGCGTTTTTACATTTACGATACCCTTACACCGTCATTGTGTACACGATTTGCTGTTTTCTTATATTTTGCATATCTGTGTGTGTGTACGTGCAGCTGCTTTTGATGAATTACTTTAAAAAATATATATATATTAGTATGTTTTTATGAAAACAATGAAAGGACAATTTTTACTATTAGCAAACGAAAACAAACAATAATAATAATAAATAAAAAAGATGAACATGTAAATTGAAGTTGCATACGGAAGTACATAAAATAATAATGTATTTACTGTTAATAACAACACTAGCATTTATCTATTAGCAGTTGCTTGTATAAAAAAATTGTTTCCTAATATAGTTTTATAATATGTAATGTACACACAATTCATTGTTACTGTCTTTAGTAACACATACTTACGTAATTTTTTCGTGCTTATGATTACTAAACGAATCGACTCGACGAAACAGACGCATACATGGTCTGTAGTGCAAAGTGCGAAAAGGCGTTGATTAGTGCCTTTTCATTTGCTGTCAAATGAGTTATCAACTCATATACCTCATTACTTATTTTATTGTTATTATTAGCATGACTGTTCAGATTATTAGTTGACTAGCATGGTTTACAATTTTTGATGCGATACAGTGCAATCTACATCAACACTCATGGTGTTTGACTTAGCTAATTATATTTTTGTGGATTCAATTAAAGTTGAATCGACTTTATTGAGGCAGATGCGCTTTTGTAATTCTTGTTCTCGGCATTGTTGTTGTTGGACGATAGATGTTACTTTCGTTATTAGTACTAGTTTCGTTGTTATTATTGTTGTTAGTGTTATTGTTATACAAAATGATGTCATTATGCACATAATAAAACGTCGCTGTCACTACGTCTTTGTTTATTATTTGACGCAAAGGTGATGATTAGTGTTTGTTATTTCTTCAGCTTCTCGTTTAGTGCTTTCTTCAATTTTAATTGTGACCTTAGTTTTATATCATTTGAATTACTGCCAAAAGATGAATTGTTACTATTGTTATCTTGATTTCTTGTTTTACCAGCGTTTCTCTTTTCACTCTAGCTTCTGTGGTTGAACTCATAATCATTTTTTTAGTCAGTCAAAATAACGTGTAAGACGCGCTGTGGACATAATAGTCTTCGTATTTTATTTATAGCATTGCCATCATGTATTTGTGAGCACAACGTAAATAGAGCACAAGGCAAGTTAGTGATAACATCATTGTATAGTGGTAACACAACTTTACGCGAATGCGTGCGCAGTAGATCAAGTTAAACTATTGACACCTATACTTATTTGCTTTACGTGGTATAATGTACCTTGTTGTTATCATTGTTTGCATTTACATTTACATTTTTGTTACTGGACAAAAGTTATTTGTGCTCTAGCGGTGTACTTTAATGCTATTCCTTTTCAGGCAGTAATGTTTGTTATAATATATTTTGGTCTTTCAGATTAGTAGTTTCAACATTACTACTATCACTGTTCATGTTTTGGTGTGTGCTTGTTTTACATTATTTGTCTCTATCAAAGTAAAGTTGTGGTGAGGTAAACTTAATTTTGGCATTTACTAAACGTTCTTACAACGTACTTGATAAGAGTTGCGACAGCAGTCGTTGTTCCGCTTACTTGGCTAAATTGTTTAGTTGTTTATAATTCACTTTCTTTTTGTTATTGTTTGATGTATCTCTAATTTAGTGTTTGGCATTATTTGCTTTCACATCTTTGGTTTGATTGTCATACGACACTAACACTACAAATAAACGTGATGTTTATCAATCCACTATACCAGCATATTGATAGTAACTACACTCCTACGACTTTGATTACATTTACATTTTTGCTTCGTTATTCTTTTTACTGTTAGCGTTATTGTCAGGTTTACTTAATGACAAGGTACTACTAGTTTGTACAGTATTGAGATTAATTTTCATCATTTGACCTTTATTAAAATTATTACAAGTATTGTCATTGCCCTTACTTTTACTGGTGCTTTTTGCTTTTGACAACACCAATAACAATGAAAGTTATGACTTTTATGGAATGATCACCATAGTAGACGTTTTCGTATCACTATTGCGTGAATTATACTTTACAGCTCGCAGATGCATTACGCGTGAATCGGTTAACGTAAACGCTGTCACCATATTGCTACACTAACGAAACGCAGTAGGGTAGTATTCGTATAAGTGACAAATCGCATCGGATGTGGACTGGGTGCCAGATAGCTGCACATGGCCTGAAATTAGTTCATTAAACAATCTCGATACGGTGTAATCATACAAGACACTATCAAAGTGCAAACTTTGCTGAAACTAAGCCGCCACACAGCTCATCATCGACTGCGGTAAACACAACCCGTTTACTATGAAAAAATCTAACGCGTAATGAGTGACCTGAAGTCCAACCTCAATGATAAACACACCAGACGAGGCGAGAGATGTGGTAATCATGTGCGCTGCATCTTCGTCTTATGGCGTTTCATTATTTTGTTACTGATATGTTTGATCATTCTTTTGGTTATTGTTATGTAACGTGGATGCATAACGATGAAGTAGCGGTAAAAGATGACGGCCGTACTTGTTATACATCTTAGGTGTTCGCAGTACATCTGCAAAGGCAATCACACCATACCACAAATGTGTACTAAACAAAATAACTTCTGATTACTACTGCCCTTACTAAAAATGTTATTAAGTACATTTCGCTGAAATATTTGTATTGTTTGCTTTTCACTTTACACGCTCGTTTACCTTGCTGCTGTCTGCTTTCTAATTTTCACCTTTATTTACAGTTTGCGTTTCTGTTGTTCGTTCTGCTGTGACATTCGCGTTAGCAGTCTTCTTCTGCGCAATCACTTTACCATAACGACAGTGTAATCGCTCAAGCAATGTATGATCTTTAGTGATTCGTACATCATCTGGATTTAAGTCAATTAGTCGCATCGCAGGGTACTGTGTTTGAATGTATTTCATGTAAAACTACAACGCCACGTCTACAGGGTGGGCATAAATAATTTGCTGCTCCGCACGAGGTGGTAGCTATGGCTGTAAAATGTCATCTTTTGCGTCTCAGGTAGGCTTGAGGAGAATAAAGTCAGGAATACGAAGTCCAAAGAGCTGTCGACTGTGAGATTGCAATGACACAATTGCATGTGTTAGCTCAAGCACTTGTAGTTTTCGTTTTAAATTGTTCTTTTTTTTGGTTTATTGCCAAGGTATCAGCTGGCGTTGTTGTTTTGCATTCTCGTATTGTCTAAACTTGTTTGTGTCTTGAACGTAAGTAACAACAGCAGCACCATCGCTATTGATGATCGTAACATCATCGGTAAATATTTCACCATCCTGTCCTAATCGTGTACTTTTTACTTGACTTCACATGACATCACAAGTGTGTAATGCCTATTATGTAGCATGTTGAGTTCGTTAAGCTTATGCTAAAATGTGGGCAATCATCACATGACGATGATACTAACAGGCAACCAGTGCATCAATCGGCAATTGAAGCCAATCGTATCGGACAAACTTGTAGACGGGTAATGTTGCACGCTGAATTAATGAACTTCGCTCTGCGACTAACTTGCATGCATTCTCGTCCTGTTACGTTCCTCTTCTACAAACTCCTGATATTCCAGCATTTTGCAATAATGCACTTGGTGTAATGAGTGTTGTGTGTTGACTTTACTACGAACTATTATAAATATTATTTTCATTATTTTTTTAATAGGAACGTTGTAAGACATGATGCAAAGAACGCTGAGGAAGTAGGTGTGAGTGAGGATCTACTTCAAATATGTGCTCATTCAATCATTATTGTACCAAATCCTCACACTACACCAATGACAACGATGGGCACTCATCATACAGTGCTTTGATGGCATCTTACGCTGCAAATGAGTAGTTTACAATAAGCCCCTGATTGTACAAACGATACAGTAATTTCAATAGCAGAGGAAGTTTTTGCATGAATAAAGACTACTTCTTTTGCTTTTCATCGTTCGACAATAATTGTTAGTTGCGATCAACAAGCGACAGACGTTTCGTTTGTTGTTGTTGTTGAAGAAATACATTACGCTTATTCTACGTTGTTGTCTCAGCACACTAATGCTAGGTGTGTCGTTATTCATACTATTTGGCCAACTAGTTAAGTTCATGTTATTATTGTTAATTTAGTTTTAGCGAGAAACGAACGTGGTTGACACGTCGTCGGTAAATGTCTGTGTAGATACTCACCGGTTTATCTTGCACAATGTCATACACGTTACCACAACACTGCAGAGCCAAGTCGGTTTAGGTAAATGGATGAATTAAATCATAACCACACCGCTGTGACATGATCACCAGCAATAAAGACGATTTGGTGATAAAGTCATTGACCACGTGATGAATGAGTGAAATGACAAGTTAAGCATCAAGTACGTTGAACAGCACAAATGAAATGCCGTGCAGGAGTGATACTGTTAGTAAGATTTGTGGTTAGCTAATTGTTATTGCTCTCACATCATTTGTGTTCGTAGTGGTGGCATCGGGCGTAGTGCCCGCCTTGACCAACGAAGATGATGATGTGTTGGTGGCACTGTTTAACGTGTTTGTGCAGAAATGATTCTCACTCAAGATAAGTTTGTTACGCTTAAACACACTAGCGTTGCTAGGTTACATGTTGGGCAGTGCGTATGGTAATGCGCGAGTAAGATGAGTATGTACCTATTCCTACAGCTACAAAGTAGACTAGGAACTAACTTCACCTTGTCGTATTGCGTTTTCCTGTTTTGCATGATGTAATTCATTCTCCTGCTATATATTTAACGTCTTTGTGTTCACTTTAGCCTTTTTGCGAAAAGTATTACACTTTTCGATAATACATACCGATATGTTACATGTGATGTAAAACTGAGTTACATCAACATCTATTCGACTCTGCATCGTCTCTATTCACTCTCAGCTAAAGCCTCGAACGTGTTCAACTTTACACACCTTTTGGTCAATTTAGCGCTGTTGTACATTCGTAACTCTTCTATTACTGTTGATATTGTTATCATCATCATCATCAAGTGCATAGTCATTACGGTGTGAATGTACATTATAAGTTGTAGTGTCATCTACATCAACAAAACATGATACGCCGTAGACATCAAGCACGCCACACAAATTCTCAATCATGTAGGGCAGCAAGACCGGATTAATTTACATAGTTGAAATGTTGCCAGTGTGTAGCATGGCAGAGTTTATCGTGTGGTGCACACCACCGTGTACATTGTTTATTAGTGTGGGTTGATTTGTCATGTGCTGTTCATGACGAGTGTGCAAACTATTATTATTATTATTGCTACTATAAATAATGCGGCTGTCATCATGGGTGAAACTACCGTTTGATATGTGCTCCGGTTTATTATACCTTGACACACTTTACATGATGTTGTTTACAAATTACGGTAATGATTACTACCTAATGACAAATGTTTTACGATCATTATTATTGCCAAATCGTGCAAACAACTTATACACTGTAAGCTGTACTTGTACATTTTGCACTAACTGGGCTAATTCGTTTTATATACTACTCTCATACATTTCACTGCAGTGTCGCTACTCAGGCACACGTGTGGTGAAGGACTACACTAAAATGTATGCATTATTCACAAGTCGTACTTTACATGACACCAAAACATCACTGACAACGTCCATCGATTTGATAAAGTACAATGTACGCATTACATTTATATCACTTACAGACTTTTAGCTCTCATTGTTTTTGTTGAAGTTGTTATCACAACTGCTGTTAACAGATTATTTGAGGTCAAGTTTATAAAAATCATTGAACTGACTCAATCCAGCTAACTGTTTATCTTGTACATCAAATAACTTGTATTTATTCTCACGAAAATGTCAAAACAGTAATGCTAAGGCTATTTAGCTGAGTTTGCACTTGCTTTATTAACTCCAACAGTATTACCACTGTTATTATCATTCTTGACAAGATTACACGGTTTTCGTTTAGGCATTACTTTTGCGTTTTGTATTACTTGTACTAGTTGTCGTTTATTAGGGCAAAATATCAATTCGGTAAGTCGATCGATGTACATTTTGTAGTATAACCGCATCATGAAATGAAATGAGAGTGTTTTGCACATATTTCAAATGAGCCTGCAATTCCTCAATCGCTAACACGTAACAAAATTAGCTAATCTTGTGCAGTATGTGATCAATCGATGCACGTGAGATGGCTGTGAAAAGTTGAACGAGTAATGTTGAACAGAGCGTGTTTTTTTGCAATCCCTTTGACGGTGCATCTAATGACGCCTCACTTGGCATATTCTTGACAAACACCAATCGAATATAGTGAAAGGTGTCTACTTCTTTTTCATCACTCACCACAAAGCACTGAAGTCGATTGTTGATGGAAATGAGCTACAAGCGTGAGGCGTTGGTCACGATTTGACCGAAAACTTTATGACATTGATCTTGTAATTTACTATATAACGGAATTTACAGTACATTTTGTCCACGCAGGAAATACAAACTCTGCTCATTGACAACAACGCTAGATCGCAAAGGTGTTGCATTCTTGTCGTTGTAATTGTTGTTGTTGTTGTTGTTGTTGTATTTGTTTTTTCTTCTATTACTACTAAATTTGTTGACACGTATGTTATTGCTTGTGTTTTAAATTAGCCTACGTTGACTGCTATAGTTTTTCTGCTTGTCATTTGACTGCCCAAACTGTACAGTGCTATTTACAGAATTCATAGTCCATATCACCGACGTGTTTTTCTTTGTGTTTGTTGTTGTAAAATAGTTTTTACTTGCATTCACTGTGTTGTTGTTGTTTGCATTAACGGCATTATTTAACTTGAATTTGCTAGTGATTTTGTTATTGTTGTTTTTGTTGTTTTTATTATCATTGTTACTATATTTGTTATATTTGTTGCGCCTTTTACCCTTATTTCACTTGTCCTGAAATTGCCCTTGTGCATTCGATTGATTTTACCACGACAATTCTGCCTATGCACGTCCTACTTATCCAAACTGATCTCCTCAGAATGACGGGATTAGTTCAACACTTGCCTCTTGCCTTTCACGAAGTTGTTTGAGTAAATGAAGCTGACTCACCTGCAACACCTTATCACATAAATGTTTGCGTAATGCATTGGCCAACATTTGCATTTTATCACTGCCATTTTGACATTCTCTTTAGTACAATCGTTTCAATGTATTCTAAAGTGTACAACTAGTGCTTTGCTTAGTGAAAAAGTTATTATTTTCATCGTGTTCACTATTATTGTCGTTCATAACATCATGTAAATAACACCCGTACACCATTGCCTTGTTTACGGCCATGTTTGGTATAATGTGTAAATACACACAGAGAATAATGTGATGATATCAGGCCGAGTTGGGTAAAAAGAAATACACGCCTTATTCCACACCTCACACACACATCTTGTCCTCATCAACACAACGACGAAAGATGTTCTACGATGCAGTGACAGGGTTAATGTTTTCGTACATGGACGTCTATTACTGAGTAAATTGAATATCTACACTGCCTAAACAAAATTTGTTATTCTCACGTAATGCAGGCAAGACGATGGTGGTAAACACTGTTTGTAGTTTACTGAGATTAATCGCATCAAATACAGTATTATCATCATTGTTATTGTTATTATTTTTATTATTAATGTTATCATTATCATTGATGTTTGTATGCGATATCGTAGACAGCGTCTTGTACAGTTGAGTGTTTTCATTATGAATGAGTATAGACAGCGCATTTTCTGGCCACTTTGCACTTTTCTACTCATCATCAGCTAATTTTATTTATGGAACACACTATTCATGTGGTAGTACTTTCTATAGAGTTTACTTTGTACATCATAAATGGCTGTATTATCTACTACGCAAAGTGTAATGCATGCAGATTATTGCTATTCGTTCTCTGACTTGTTCGCACATGTAACTCATCGCACAGCCTACTCTAGTCTGCTACACATTTGCAAAACTATACAGCTCACGAAATGCAGATGAGAGCAAATGAGTAGAGTTAGTAAAGGAACTAAAACCTGATGGCTGAACTGCACACGTCACGTTATTGGTATTAATATCCTGTGATTTATTAAAAGTTTTGTTGCATCTTAACAGTTATTATAGTTCACTTTACATGTTGTTGCTATTCATATATTTGCGTAATGAACTGTACATCTTGTTTAGGCAATCATGTACTTTTTATTTCAAGACGCGTTGCATCTCAAAAAGTGTAATGAGATAAGCTGGTAATGAATGGAAAGTCAAGTGTAACGTTAGTTCATCAGCCTACATGTATTTTTTAAATGTTTTATTTACACTTGTGCACTGTAAATTGCATGTTTTATTCTTTTTCAAGGGAATAGATGTGATTGCAAACGAGCTACTAATACCGCGTTCTGGTCCTTGTCCTTTACGTTCTAATTATTATTATTGTAATTAATATAGTGAGTGGTGATAGTTAGCTGTATCTCTGTTTTGTTTATAAGTCGCGCTTACATTTAGTACTAAAGGTGTAATTTGCACATTGTTAGTATTATTATAATTATCACGAATAATACTCTTGTAATTACTAGTTCCTGTGTTAATGCTATTGTCAAGTAATAATGATGAAGAAGTATTTGTACCAACGGCATGCTTTGATTAATAATTTCTGCTTGGTTAGTAGTACTTCGTAGAAGTAGCAGTAGTAACAATTGTACTTCCGCTTGTACAGGCCACAGCACTACTGTTACTGCCGCCATACGATGAAACCCGTAAGGCAACATGAGGAATAAACAACTATGGCTGCTAAACGAACCCAAAAGAATATTTCAGCAGTACACTTCGCAAAGCCAATTGTAGTGTGCTTTGGATAGTTAGCGACTCTTGTGGTGATGGTGATTATTACTATTATACTGCTACTGCTGATTATGTGGTACGCTATTTGTTTTGTTCTATCAATCAATTCGTCAAATACCACAAATAGTTAACTCTAATGGGCAACTCATACGTAGTCATAAATGCAGCACATCGATTAAATTACTAAAGTTGTGTCTGACGTTGTTTGTTGGCAACACATTACAACGTACTAGTTGATGTGTTGTTGCTACTATTTTTATTAGTAACATCAACATTAAGATCAATATCGATATTTTCATGATTAACTGAAATATCTGTTTTACTAATCATGGACTAGTTTGTTAGTAATTCGTGTAGAAGAAGTTGAGCAGAATATGCTGCATGCATTTTGACAATCAACGTACGTAGAATAGTCACAATAACACAATCTATTTTGGTCTATTTTTGCGTGTAAACTAAATTATTTTTAGTGTTGCACGTGTAGTATTTGTTCATTACACTACTAACCATTTACTACTTTGTCATCATCGCAATCAACACATTGAACGATGTAATGCTGCTGAGCAAATCGTGAAAATGGTTCTTACTTTTGTATTTGTTCTATCTTAATTTATCATTTGTATTTGTAGTATCAGTAGTTGATAGTGGTGTATATGCATACCTCTACTATCGTTTGGCTAAATTTTTTTGCTTTTCTTACACTAAAGAGTTTGCTATAGGTGTAATATCAATCAGGGTCAAGTATAACATATTACTTTCTGCAGGACACAATATAGCAACTAACGCATAACCAAATTCACCATCAGTGGGCGAATATTATTTCAATTGAAGCTGTTTTTGTACGTCGAGAGACAAAAGAGACATCGGCACACACGCCGTGGTGTTGCCAATAGATGTAATTAGTTCTAGTAATTTAATGAACAGCTTTTTCTTATTTTACTTTGATAAATTGCTTGGTGCTTATAGTGTAACTACTTCACTGTGTGCTAAATGGACATGCTCAACTAACTTTAGTGCACTATTACCTTCTTCATCATCATCTTCAGTATTGTTTGACATAATAATGATGTCACCGCTACTGTTACCTCATTTACTACTTCTCGTTTGCAAATTTGCACGAACAGCTTGTGGAATATTACCTGTGATTTTGATTGATGCTACGAGTAGTTTTGATAAATTTATTTATTATGATGATTTTATTGACTTTTGTTTAGTGTTATGTGCAATAGCACGTTAGACAAGTTGCTCATACGACATTTATCGTCTTCGCTATGGTGAAGCAGAGTGTTGTAGCAGATTGAAGGTTTGAAACGTATGTGCAATATCTGCATCCTATTGCACATCTCTGATGAGCATGGCTCGTCACTTGGCTCGATAAGGTGAATTACTATACGGTGTTAAGACACGTTGTACGGTTATTACACTTTACTACACTAGATCATTTTTAGTGTTGGTGTTGTACGGATGAACATGTATAGTGTGCTACAAAATGTCAAATACACAAATGGAAGATATTTAATCAAAAACTTTAACGCACTTACACAAAATCACACGTTTAGTTATTACTTTGTTGCAACTAACTTTTCCGTTACTACTCTACTAATTACCTCTACCGCTATTACGATAACGCGAAGTACACAACATGGCAAATCCTGTCTATAATCGACGCTGAAGTATAATGTCAAAGATGATGTGTGCATCATTTAGACTTGTGTTACTTCGAGTTATCTCTCAACGCTGCACAAGTGAATCAAGAAACTACCACGGTGATATGACAAGTTGTACGATGGGTGAACTGTTTAATAAGTGAATGTACGCTCGTTGCACGGCAAAGTTATCGTTACTTTTTCTACTGCTGTTGCTTGACATAACTTCTTGTTGTTGTCGTTGATCAGCGTACATTTTGTTTTGTGATTGTGTATTGTTTGTGTGGGCATTGCTGTATTGCACTATTGCACGTTGTTAACATTCTTATGTACTAGGTTGATAACATAACTACTACAGTCAAGATGTGCAAATTGGTCTTTTGGTGGAAATAAGTAGTAGCATGGCTTTCCTATTCGCTTACAAATCATTACAAAGTGAGTTTACAGTATTCCATGAAGAACAGCAAGATTATATTTGTTGTGTTTACTAATTCTTTACAATATTTTGTGCTGCTGCTGTCAGTATTTTCATTAATTAATTTGTTGTGTGTGTGTGAGCAAGTGTGCTTGCACCAACGCTAGACAGTCGACATTCTACACAATTTATGTGAAAGTCTTTATTATAACTTTGTAAGTCATCAGTATTCATATCATTCTGATTATTACTTTTATCATCTTCACTATTACTACATTTATTTTTATGGCTCTATACTTAGAGCAAGTGTGGGAATAGCTACAAAGTGTGCCATGAATAACTATTTTATTTCCTGTTTACAGGTGATAATAATTAGCTGTTACTTTTATTATTATTATTATTATTATTATTATTATTATTATTATTATTATTATTATTATTATTATTATTATTATTATTATTATTGTGAATGTTATTGCCATACGAAACAAAAACTACTTTTTGCAATAGTTTCACCTCACTCTAAATTTCATGTATTGTGATGTTATTTGTGTCACTTGAGTACGCCGTGTTTTTACAAACACATACAAAGTTGTGCATTTGCAATACCTGTTCAATCTTTTTACATATCTAACGTCACTAACTTGTAGCGATACCAAAGTTATTTTTACTTGTCTCGTATTATTGCTGCAATAACTCATTATGTTTCTGAACATGTATTTATTATTTACTGATCGCTGATTGATGTTTACTACATGAAAAGAATGGTAAGAACAATCCAAAGCAGCTAATTTGTGCAAATGCACCTCATGCAGGTAAAATGCCATCTGCAAAACTGCAAATTTGCAAAAGATTGCAAAACTACGGCTTACTTGTCAACATTGATGGACAACTACTAATTAGTTAAATGGCAAGTTTCTACGCAACTGTTTACATTTATAGTTCGATATAATGCAGTAACAGCTACTGGAAAGCAGCATGTTTGCTTTCACTTAAGCTCTATGGTGGTGTAGATAAGTTAGCAGTATTTGTAAAAATATTTTCTTCTGTATTAGTATAGGCTTCATGTATTTGATGTAGTTGCTGTTTATAGTGATGCTGTGTTATTCAGAGTAAAGATAATGCGTTAGCAGAACCAGTTACAATTACTCTACGATACACCACAGGCAAATTGATGTTCATTTCATACACAACTTCAATGCAGTCAACCGATGTCAAGCGTCAGGTCTGCTTCGCAACCAGAGTAGAGGACAGACTTGACAAATTATTTGCACCAATAGCGTTCGTATTGTAATTAATTAGAACGCTTCATCCTTGACAAATGCGAGCAGAGGCAATTACCTACAACAAACTCTACGGTGATTCGGTATAAGTAAAGTCTGCAAGTCCATGATCTGCATTGTACAATTAAAAAGTAAATATTTTACGTTCCTTGCTAGATTGCCTGTGTGTATGTGGCTTCTGCTGTTTATCTTGCTAATAAATTTATCGTGATTATGGGTAAAATGTATCTTGACCTGTAAAGGTGTCATTGGAGTAACCGAGTAAAACACGTAATTCTAATTTGCTAACATTTGATTTGTTAGCACTCGCCAGCGTTGATTTCAGCTTTTATTTACTCATACTACTTGAACATGGTAGCGAGTGTAAACGTACAGTATTCGTCATCACCATAGAAGCAAGTTTACTGTCTAACACCACTGGAAAATGATTTATTAAATGTACAAATAATTGTTGAGAAAGGCACCGATAACCATCAAAGGATTGACATCATCGCTGATTTAGTTCCTGACATGACATGGCTGATCAGTAGTCAAAGTTTATGACAAAGCCACCTATGTTAAACAAAAATTGAGTGAGCGGGTCATACGCCACACTGTCCAGTGTGATTCTACGATTGAGCAATACGATAGAGACAATGCAATTCTTATTGCGTACCTATTTCTGCAAAGTACTCATGATTTTGTAATCACACTGTGCCAAATCACTATTCGTGATCATCACCACACTCTGACACTACCCGCACGGTGAAGCTGGTAATAAGTTTACAAGATGGTGAAGCGTACAGTGAAAGCGTTGCTCTGGCCATTTGCCCTTATTTGCAGCAGAGCGAAGCCTACTTTCATAATACGTCAGTACTCGACGAAAAGTTTACAAGAATACGTTTCAATCTATATTTGATGTGTTACATCGTACAAGCAGTGGAATGACCGACATTTACTATTACATTTATTTGTGTAAACTAATTCTCTACAACAGCTTTTATTGTATCGTTTAGGCAAAAGTCTACGTATTTTTCACGATTGTTTCATCAAGATTTCTTTATTTGACATTGTTGTCGCTTTTTCATAGATCTGCTATCTTTTTGTGTTTTGGTTGTAAAAAGACAGAATTGAGGAGACTAAAACGACTTTATGTGTATTTCAAAAAATTAGAACAATGAGTCGAGTCATCTTGATTGCCTAATTATGTTTTTGCATTATTTGCAATGTAATTATCATTGTTATCACTATTACTATTTGTTTTGCAATTTTAATTATTGTGCCTGCTTACACTGTTCATAGTACTTGATAATATGTCACGTTTCTTGTACGTGTGCTGTGTGTTTAGCTTTGACGGTGCTGGTGTACACGTTTAGACTAATGGCACATTTACCAGTAAAATGGTTAAAACAATGTTAGGACTTCACACTTGCTTCATGATTTACTATATTAAAGCCTTGTTACTATTTATGACATTAGTATTGTCGTTAGTATTGTAATTATTACCTTATATATTCACAGAAGCAGCAGTAGTATTTGTAGTTGGAGAAACAGAATTAGAGATTGGAGCATTTGAAGTAGTAGAAGAAGAAGACGAAGATTTAGAATTTGTAGAATGAGAGTACAATGAATGTAAAGCGAAGTTGTTTGTCTCATCCGTTATATTACCTTCAAGTCAATTACGAATTTTGTTTACCTCACATTGTCGTGTACGCTGGGTCTGTTGTATTGTTCTAATGAGACCCTTGACAATGTTTGGAATGCGATCAATGAAAACCTACCCATTCTGTGCAACGCGAAAGCAATCCGCACCGAAGTCAATCGTCAAGATGACATGATAAGACTGATATAACACTTCTACTGGTCAGTTTTAGTACATTGATTTTTGCAACGTTTGAGATTTTTGTGATAAATTTACTCTATCATAAATTTTTCCTCGTTCAATACTGTGTACCTATTGACTAATCTCATACGGTCTGTAGTTACTATTATTCATGCTATTACCACCACTACTGTTACTACGACTATTGCTGATGACATTATTTTTATTCTTATTAGTAGTAACAGTATTAGTAGAATTGTGTTATGACGATAATACTAAATGGGATAATGGCTATTACGTCTATTGTTACTACTATTACTACTAACGTCAAACCTGCTATCGTTGCAATGCTGCAGCCGATAAAGACGAAGACGGTTAACAGACTGGAAATGGTGAGGTATAATGGGTGTTGTGTGTTGTACCGGTGTTTGTAGTCGGTGAGGTGAATGTGTTCGTGTCTGGTGAGTTCATCAAATATTTAATTTATGTCAAAGAGCGTAGCAATCATCGTCTGTGCAATGCATCTTCTATACCTATAGATTTGTCCACACTACCCTGTTTAAAACGTCCATGTTCGTCACTTGAGGTCCTGTTGGTGCGATTACTGGCAAACATTTCCTGGTGTTGCAATGCATAGTGCACCTTGTCGATGGTGCTAAACTCATTGGTGTTCGCCAAAAGCAAGTAATGATTAGTTGGAGCAGCGTCCGTCATTACTGACTTATTTATAATAAATATGAATATATATGTACAGTGTTTCTCTAAATAATTACACAAAAACAAGCAATGTAATATTAGCAATCAAGCTTTATTTAAATTAAAGAAACGGGTAAAAAATAAGTGTACTTACGATACCTTTGTATCTATTTGCACTAACCTTTGTAAAGAATGTTGTAACTTTTCAATTTAATAATGTAGACGAGAAGTAAATTTCAACACATATATTATTTTGAGAATTACATATAAGCATATGTAATGCACTTGATTTACCAGTACAAGTAAACTCACCGTGCACGACATAAAGTTAAAGCACAATATAATAAATTTGTTATTATTTATTTATTAAGCATGTCGTACTTTTTGTGTGTGTGTGTGTATGTAAGATGGAGAATACAACTAACATGAATTAGTCATCCTACATTATTAAATACTTTTTGTTATTATAATAAATGTACTATTTTATTTTATTTAGATTTTGAATGAAATTTAAATTTATTTGGTAAATATTTTAATTATCAATATTTAACAATACATACCGTAAGTATTATGCATTATAATTATAAAAAAATATTATAAACAAATATATTTCTTATTAAATTATTTATTATTAATATTACTTTCTATTGCGTGATGAACGCAGACGTGACGCCATTGCCTGTAGTGGGTCAACATTCTTGCCGTTTCTACTGTTCTGTCTCCGATTAGTGTTATTATTTATTAATTTTGCTGCTACTGATGATGCTGATGATGATGATGATGCCTTTGTTTTGGTCAAATTTATTTTTTTGCCTTTACGATTTGCACCACTGCTCTGCTCAATAGCCTATCTAAAGTTACGAGCACGAGTCTGATTCGCTTGCACGCGTCGGGTGTAGGCTTGCACATCATCGGCGTGGTGAATATTCATGTATGATGGGATTTGTAACATGTCTCGCTACACTTTGATTCGCTTTGCTGATCGCCGTACCACACGCTGTAGCACCTCATTATCCTTTGACGATAGGTGATGTGTCAGGTAGGAACTCTTGCCCAGCTCTGCCGCTACCGTGGCCACCCGCAATTTACGCGTACTCGTTCGTGTGACATTCATTAACACACTGTCCACACGATATTGCAATTTCGCCGCCTCTTGCCGCTGTAATGGACGAAATGGTGCGAGGGCATCACCACGAGATCGACAGTACTTTTGTAATAGACGTGTGTATTTTTTGGCCTGTGTTAAGTTGAACAGAGTAATTGCCATTCCTTGTACTCCAGCACGCCCTACCCGACCAATACGATGGGTGTACCTGGACAAGGCTAGTGGCGACGAAGCCTACACCCCATCAAACAAGATAACATTACGTACCTGGGCAAAGTCAATACCTCGGTGTAATGCAGATGGTAATTATTCGTTATTACTACTATTATTATAGTGGTGATGCTGCTGTGATTGTGTTCGTGCTCGCTTTAAACTTTATTTTTTGCCTTTACTTTTCCTCACTTTACTGCGTTCCACATCTTCTTCTTCTTCGTCTTCTATATTTTTATTGTTGTTATATTACTAAAATTTATCATTCTCCTGTGCATAGTTACCAGCATTACTTGTGTTAGTTTCATTAAGAGAAAGTTGTAGCTGTTCTGCACTCTACAATGTGCCATCGGTGCAAACCAGCGTACCTACTTTGCCCCGCTGAAATTGTCGTAGTGTGTCAAGACGAACATTGACCGGTAACGAGGTGTCATACACTAACGTGGCAATGCCTAACTGCTACAAGAAATGTTGTAGCTTGTACGTGTCATCTTACTCATCTACAAATATTAATGTTTTGCCTTGTAAGAGTGAAAAGCGGTAGAGTGCAAACAGTAAAGTGTGTTTGTGGCACTCATCGGTGGCAATGAGGTAGTACTGCTTCAATGTCTTTACATCATGATCACGAAGAACAATACGAGATTATACGATGGGTGTTACTTATTTACTTGCATTAGTTTTACTGTTGGTAGAGTTTGACCTGGACTTGGACTTGTACAATGAACGCTACTCTGCTGTGTCGGACACCATATGACTTGTACTATTGTCTTCTTCGTCTGTTTGTTTCTTAATGTTACTCTCATTCTACACGGCGGTGGTACTCAAGATAACATTAACCGGGTTGTGCAGCAGTTGTCCTTTCACCGCCGCCACACCATCGGTCAATGTGGCAGAACTCAAGATAATCTGCATGGCTCGAGTTGGTAAAACAGACTGCACCACACGAATTGCATGCTAGGCCACCGCCAGCAACATATCCGCCTAGTCCATCACCAAGAATCGAATATGTGCAAAGGCAGACGGAGGCAAACTACCATTACGAATATGTCGAGCGAGTAACGCGGCGGTGCTAACGACAATATGAGCCGATTGCATTCGAGCTAATACACCACCACCACCACCAGTGTTGTTACCACCAATAATAGTGTTAGTTCCCGCAAGATGTGAGGTCAAGTTATCAATAACCAGACGCGGTTTTACGTACTTGGCAATCAGCTAAGTAATCTACACAGTCTGCTCACACAACTAGACAGATGGGACAAGAATTAGTGCGACTGGATTTTACGAAGTTCACAACGCTGAAGCTGCAGCTTTACGCCGCTCCCGTGTGTTGAGTAGGTGTTGAATGATCGGAATGACAAAGGCACCTGTCTTGCCAGATCCAGTACGCGATTGCACCGCAATGTCTTTACCTTTGAGTGCAAGTGGCACACACGCACTTTGCACGGTTGTCGGTTTACATCATTTCAGATCGTGTAATGCCTCCGTGATACGACTATCGAGAGGCATATCACACCATTACTGTACAACTTGCTACTACATGTAAATTGTTTGTTTACTTAATTAATTTAATTAGTATTGATGTATTTCGTATAATAACTATAAGTTAAAAAATGTGAAAAATACAAATTTAATAAGAATTTAAAATAAAAATTATTGTTTGTATAAAAAGTAATAGCAGTGTGTTATTCTAGCTGCAGCGTAATGAATTACATGAATATTAACAAAAAAAAATTATGTATTAATTTATGAATTTTTTTATTCTCTATGCTTAGCAAAATACAAAAACTAAAATAATCATAACAAAATAAGATATATATATGTATATTCTTTTTCTTTCTATGCTTTATATACAATTTAACTTAAAGTACTAACGTAATTTATACTTAACTACGTTACTTGTAAAAGAAATAGTCACGTGGTCGTCATAGCGTAATCGCAAAGCTGTCTACCGAGAGCAACTGACCCGCACAGTTGTCCTGTCAGTTTCATGCCAAGTCCATAATTGTCTATGTGTGTGCGCTATGACGAAATAACATCTTATGTCGGGTCGTATTATAAATGCAAACATTACCATCTGCCCCACCACTAGCAAACAAATGAGCCGAGTGAGGACATCATTCCAGCGTGGTAATCTCATTTTGGTGCAATGGGGTAGTTGCCCCGGTCTTTGCTAAACATTGTGCACCATCTGCTCTAGATGTTGATGTTGATGTTGAAGGCACATCGTATGTGTTAACACTTGGTGCACTTATGCTGCCAAAGCGAAGATCAAGCTCCGTCACACAGCCACACTCGTCTCCAATGAGCACCGCATGACTCTGCAACAGAGACGTGGCAATGGCGGTGGCGGCTTTGCTATTCTTCACTTGCCGCAGTGGTGCAAATGAGTTAGTTGTAGTTGTACTACCCTATGGTGTGCGAGTGTCAAACAGGTAGACACATCCATTGTCCCACGCAGAAAGCAACAACGATGGGTGGGTTCACATTCACTTCACACTGGAACAGCGAGGCTGCTGAGGATCTAGCAGCATCTCCTCATTGCTACTTTTGCCATTCACCTTGTTACAATCACTAGCAATATTAGTACTACTACAGCTAATTCGAGTTAATTTATTTTACACAAACGCAAAGCTATCACACGGCTCAACCACACGTGATGCATCTTTGCTAATATCTCCTACACGTCATGTGCACAACTTGCCAGCTGAACCAGATGCCAATATACCTTAGTCTAATATACTTCACTCCACATTGTCGCTTTCACCGTTGCCACCAATCAAGGTCAACATGTGCTGTCCAGGGCTACGTCGCTTGTCTCATCGGTCCTGTTATGCGGCTATGGCGTTCAATTCTCTCATTCGCTTGTGATATTGAGAACGTTCCTACTCACTTGCCCCGTGTGTGAGTGCGTTGGGTGGCAGTGGACCACGTGGCCTCGGTGGGTCATTAGGAAACTTATTCAAACTCACTCGAGACCAGTCAAAGACGTACAAGTGACCATTAGAGGAGCTGGAGGCCAGGAGAAGTGGGTTGGCAGGCATCGCACGTGCCGCGAGTACGTCTCCGTCGTGCAGTATTCTCCGTTAAATCTTCACTCCACATGAGTTAGGTGCCATGCCATACCCACCCACCTCACCCGTTACCTCAGAAAAGGTACCAAGTTGGTTCTAAAGTGTAATTGTTGAGTCCGGTAACGTTACGTTGAGTAGTTGCAAGAAACACTGCTCCTGTCCACTTGTTCGTGTGGCCGAGAGAAGGGTGTGGGTTAATAAATTGTTTTTCATACTCACATATGGCATGAACTGTGCTACTGTGCTCTCCCAGACCAGATCAATATGCACGAGTTGCTGATACAAGTCTCGAACGTGTTTACGTCAGGTACAAAATCGAGGCAACTACTGATACGAGGCTGGATTGTCATCGTCTTCATTGCTGCTATTATTATTACTACTGTTACTTTTCAATGCCCTTGACACACTCTCACCTTTATTATTTGAACAGCGCTACGCTGTCTTTTACTACTACTAGTAATACTATTATTATTATTACTATAATTACTAAGATGAGTGATACTAATGAGATTATTGCTATTGTTAATCTTGTTTATATTGTTACTACTAATTTTCGTATTGTTATTGTTGTTCTTGTTATTTGTACAGCTGTGGTGCTTGCTTGCATTAGTCATGAATTTGCAATGAAGGTGATGGCATTTGTTATTCTTGCACTTAGCCTAAAGTTTGTGTTTACATATGATTATCGAAATTCACAATCTTTTACTACATTCTAGTTTTATTTTCTTGTCTTTACTATAAGCTATTTTTATTATTTTATATGTGTGTCTGTAACTTTTTGTAATTAACTTTGTAAACTTGTTAAGACAAAACAGTGTGCTATTATAAATTTATTTGTTACTTACTAGACTAATAAAATAAAATTGTGCTAATTATTATTATCGAATGATGTAAAAACAATTTCGATATAGTTACAAGGTAAATATTACACTTAACTTATCATGAAACCTTCAACATGTAATGATTAAAGATAATTTATAACTTATCTTTGATATTGACTAAAATTTTGACATATATATATATAGTTAAATTGAAAGCTGAGCGGAGAAAAAGAAAGAAATATAATTTGTGAATTAGAATAAATGATCGTTTATCATTTTGAAGGAAAAAAGGGCAAAATGCAATCGTGAATATTGTAATTTGTTTGTAATTATTATTATATTTTTTACACATTCTACACCCCATCAATGCGCATTCCATGTAATCAGGCATGATAGCAGATGTCATGTAACGTCATGCGATGAGCCGGATTAATTGTCAACATTCCATGAATAAGCTCTTTGCACAAGTCAGAAAGGTGATTGGCGTGTTTAGTAAACTACACTCCAGTAAAAGTTGCATTACTCGCTAACGATGTTGTTGCTGATGATGATGACGTTTTCTTAGCACAGTTGTAAATTTTTTTAGGCAACACACCGGTACACATCACATACAAGAGTATACCTGCAGATCAGATATCAGCAGTATTGGTGTTAATTATCTTTTTTGTACTCTTTGCATTACTATTATTGTTGAATTTGATGTTATCTTGTACACCATTCTCTTGTTTATCAAATTACATTTGTTGTAATTAGTATGATTATTGCTGCATAGGCTGATCTTAAATACTTACAGTTTTCAGTTATACCTCCTACGGTTCGTCATTGTCTGCATTGTCCTCGTTCTACGGTGCAGTGTACATGGGTGTGTATGCCTTTCATAAACGTCTTTGGTGAATTTGTTATTGTACATTTACTTTTGTTTCATTTTATTCATCATCATAATCATTACCGTAATTACCATAAAACTCCGCTGCTCCAAAGTCGGTGAGCTTAAGACAGACCTATAACGGAGACAAACATGGTGCCTGAAACTGATGATCATCAACAACAGAAAAGGCATCTGAGGCATTCTACATTTCATTACTCACAGTTGTATTATTACTTTTACTTTTGCTCTCTCTTCAACTGTTTTCTTCGTCTTTACTATTACGATTGCCTTTTTCGAGAGTATTGTTTTCACATGTCTTGATGATACACACACTAGAGTTTTAGCTATGTACTTCGCTATCATTTGTCTACTCATCAATGTTACCCTTAGTTGTTAATAGAGGTAAAGATGAAGATGATTGTTCTATTGCAGCAATAGTCACCGTCTACTCATTCGTATCACGTGTAGACATGACAAGTACGTTTTACGGTTTAATGTCATTGTGCACGACACGTTGAGAGTGTAAATAAATAAGTGCCTCAAGGAGCTGCACAAACAACAGACGAGCCTCTCGTTACGTAAAAGGTGGTCTGCCTCGTCCGACAATGTAGTCAAACAAATCACCCTACCGTGCCAACTCCATGACAAGTGCGATGTGGTCTACCCCATCATAGACATCGAGCACTTTGACAATGTGTCGGTGGTGTATTTGCATCATGATTTGTGCCTACATGAGCAACTACGCATGACTGGCATTTTATTTGGCTAAATGGCGCTTGTCAATAAGTTTGATGGCCACCTGTGCCTTGGTGAGGTGATGCACACCTAATCGAACTACCGCAAAACTACCTTGACCTAGAACAGGGCCTAACGCATAACGTGTGGTGACCTATTCATGCAACGTAGGATCAGAAGAAGCAGACAGCAGCACAGACGACGAACACGTAGGTGGTTATGACAAAGACACTAACTTTGCAAATCGTTATGGGCACAAAGCAGTACTACTGTTTCTTTTACTGTTCTTGAAGTTGGTATCATTAGTACACCTTTTATTACTATTTGTTGAATTACTAACTTGCACTATAAAAGACGCTGGCAATGTAGAATCACCATTGTAATTTGTATTCTTTCTTCTTATCTCTGTTAACGATGATAAAGATGGAAGAGGTTGTGAAGGTGATATAACTTGTACAGATTATTTTGACGACAATTATGCCTTATTAACATCATTGTCATCATCTTCACCATCCGTTTTGCATCTTGTTTATTGCTTTTGATGACGTGAAAGAGAAGTTGCGTCAATTGTAAATGTGCACTCCTCAGCATGTGCTGCACCAGATGGAATGAATGTGAGAAGGTCATGTACGTGCAACATCGCACACCGATTGCGGCCAATACACCGACCATTAACAAATGTTCCATTTGAACTTCGATCATGCACCGAAATCTCATCCCCAACACTCGACAACACACAGTGCAAACGTGACAAACCAGGGAAAGGAGGCAACACCACATCACACAACGCTTTGCTACGTCCTACACGTATATTGGTAGGTCCTACACGAATACATGACACACCGCAGGATGCGTTCTGCAATGGTGCAACACATCGTAGCAACAATACATCTTCATCTTCGTCGTCTTCGTCTAGATCAACGTCATCGTCTTGTTTGCCATGATCGTTGTAACTACATTCATACGCTTCACTACTGAGTTTACTATTAATTACATATTATTTTTTTTATTACTTCCCTTATGTTGATGCTGGTGCTAACAATTGCTATTACGATACAACTAAGCTCTCTGGCAAATTGTACTGACGGTCAGTACTTTTTTACCTCGTAAGCAACTAATTTTCTTTTTGTTATAATAATTGAAACTTACACGGTAAAGTAGATTGTAGTGTGGCACTATTTAATTCATTTTTGGTAACTTTCTTGGCAGGCTGTACAGGAACACATGCTGCCATTGACTTTGTACATAACTATTATTGTTATTCACTATTTGTTACTTATCTTGCACGAGTTCGTTTGTGCGATAACTTTTGCTTTTATTGCAGTTGTCGTTGTTATCGTCGTCTTCCACGTCGTCGGTATACCTATCGCTGAAGTGTCTACGGTGAATCGCTGTTGACGTTTTACATTTTATTCATAATCATTGTCAGTTGATAAAAAAAATTTGTTGATAAGAGGGTTACAACAACGTGTACCTCTAATTTTTTTAATTTTGAGAGAAAAGAAGTTGCTAATATTGCTGTAAAAAAAGTAAGTGCGGAACAAAGTGAAAACGAGAGAAAAATAAATTATTACAACGTCATTGACTCAACAACAGTTATTTTTGTATATGAACCAACGCAATTGTTTTGTTATTGTAAAAAAAAAAAAAAAAGATTGGCATTCATTTTGCAGAAATCAGTAATTGAATGAAATAGTTGCATAATGAGCAAAAAAAGTACATTACTCACAGCATGACTTGTTATTATAAATACTAGCTTTTTACATTTATTTTGAAAATGTTTGCTCTGCAACAATATTAAAAGTGAACACAATTGACAGGAATAGTAACAATATACATCGAAAAGATCGTAATTTTCATATATATCTTTTTTTTTGATGGAGAAATTTAATACACATGCATAGAAGTATTTATACGACATACACAAAGTGAGAGTGTGAAGATGATAAAGGATGAATGGACTTGTACAGGTTTTTTACACAAATAATATTGAAAAAAAAAAGAAAAACACTAGAATGTGTGTCAAAATAAAAACTGTAGCAAACAAAATAACAATAGTAAAGTATTAATAAATGACAATTTGTTGACAAATAAAAAGTAAAAATGTTTGCATAAAATAACAAAAAGCACACAAAAGTTATATAAAATTAGTAAATAAGAATATAATTTGCTGAAACTATTTTTAGTTTTTTGTTTGTGTGCGTGCTTGTGTAAATTATGTGGGAAAGTCTTTTACTGCGAAGCACAACCACCATTACCAGCCACATTACCGTCATCATTATCATAATTACTAAAATTATGATTTGAGTTACCAGTAGTGTTACCGCGATGATTAGCACTACTAGCATTGTTATGGTGTAGTGCACTAGGCGTCTTACCAAAGTCCTCAAAAAATACGTTACCCAACTCCATCGCGTCCATTTCATGCACAATAATCGCACACGCCACGAGTGGGTACATGCAACCGGCTTCACGAGGACGAAAAGGCGTTCGCAGACGAATACCTGCCTTTGACTCGAGTACATTTTGCAGCAGCACGTTAAATTTTTACTTGTTTGAAATTCGTTTATACTAACCAAAGTAAAACAATTAGACACACACCTCGCCAGGTTGACAAACGGGTAATGCATCGAGTTCGGCGGTGTTTGGCGGACGCATATCTCAAAAGGGGAATGGCTACATACCTGGGTATGGAATAGCAAATTACCGATCTACGTTTTCACGACGAAGGCCATATCGCATTTAGGTCAATATCTGCATCACCTGCGTTCGGGACGGGTCATAAATGGTAATGTTAGACGAATCACGTACACCAGGAATCGATTGACCAGAGGCGTTAGTATTTACAGGTGACACAGTAAGCTTTGCCTTATTACTACTACTATTATTGTTATTTAATTTTTTTATGTCAGGTGAGGCATCGAGAAAAGTAGGACGTCGACGTGGTGCGTTCTACCGCATCGCGACCAAACGCTCATCGGACACTGCTACGGGTTTGCCGAGCATCTTCATGGCTAAAATAAAATCAGCATGAGAGAATTACTGCAGTCGATCATCATTGGAGGTGTCATCTACGTTTAGGTTGCTAGCTTACAGTTACGATGCACGTATCACGTGTGCCATGAGTATAGGATCATTTGCCTTGCCTTCTACACCAATGCTACGTAGTGTGATGTTATTCTACAACAGGTGTTCTTTGATCAACAGCACCTCATTCGCCTCAAAGCCAAAACGAATATGAATAAGACCCTTGACTTATGCAATGGTTGTGTCTGGGTTGAGAATTTCCTCACTGTCCTAAAGTGGGGTGACTTTACCTGTTAGAAACCAGCGCAGTTTGACTCTCATCGTGGTTATTATAATATTAACTATGTAAATATAGTTGTAAAAGAAACAATGTCAAATTTCTTCTTGTTTTTATGTTTATACTATAAACGTTTGCTCAGACTAAATTAGCAAATAACGAAGAAGGATGAAGAGTAATAATATGATTTGATATTCTTGCTATTATAGAATATAATAACTTTAACAATAACAATTCATTCACACATATTATTTGATTTGTATAGAAGAACAAAAAAGTAATAATGCAATAAATTAATTACGTATTTGTTTTCAAAAACAAAAATAACTTTTTTGATAAATTAGTAAATAGTATTTTATGATTTTATCAAAACGCTTAATATCGTTTCCATGTAGTGTTGCACTTATTACACGTGCAGAAGATGGTCATCGGCTCATCTGCAGATCGAGTCTGTTTCTGATACCAGCTGCAATCACGTTCTTTGCACACTGGACAGGCAAACAAACGCGATGTTGTCTGCATCGCTTTCTTGATCTACGTTAAGTTGCGATCCTTCGCACGCTCTTCAAACTCTTCATCTAACTTGCGTCGTCGGCGCGGGTTGACGAGATCGTGCTCGTCCATTGTGATAAGCACCTCTACAGGCAACGTACCGGTAATGAGACGTTGACGCAGCTCGCCATTTTCAGGATCACGCAGGTGAACCAACAACATGAGTAGTGTGTCCTTTGCTGCCTGCGCATCACCAGGAATGGCATGTGCAATTCGTGTACAAATCTCACGTACACTGTCCATGTTGACATGACTCTCACATTCATGTTGCATCATTGCCTTGACAAGGAGATCACTTCAGTTTTGTAACTTCCTTTGATGCCTGTTGGCTATTAAATTTAACCTTTGATTTTGCTGCTACTAATGATGAACTAGTGAGGAGGGCGAGTTCACAGGTGATAAAGTATTATTGACAACTGCTGTAGTGGTAGTTGATGATGAGGAGGAGGAGGATGACTATTTAGAGAGATGCGATGTAGATGATTGCATTACATTTGCTTTGGTCTTGATATCATGGTTATTACTATTTTCATTATTATTTGTGTTGAACTCATGTAAACGTTTTCGCTGCAATGACACTTATGTACGACTATTTATACTTGTATTAATAACAATACTTTTTTCCTTATTAGTAGCAGCAGAGGTGTTTTTGATTTTTCCGTTTACCTAGCTCAAATGTTAGTGTGTATTATTATTATTATTAGCGTCTTCACCGTTTAGCACGTTTGTAATACCGTTACATAATTTACTTTGTACAATTTATGCATTATTCGTCAACTCTTTGACAAAAAAATGATTACTGTTACTGCCTTTTTAATTTATAGTTATGAATGTAGAAGAAATACGTGTATCAGTTATATGAGTTTTTATTTCCATATTTTGTATAGAAGTTGGTGGTGATGATGATGGCATTTGTGATAGTGATTGTGTGATGATGCTAGGTTGTTCGATAGAGGCAATGGATTATGGACTTACAATAACAGAAGTAGAAATAGAAGGCGAACAAGTAAGTGTACTGATCGGTGTAGCAGACTTAGATGACATGGGTGTCTTGTGCGGTAATCGTGAAGGTGGCCTTGCAGAAGGTAATACCGTCTTTGTAGTAATGCAAGATGGGCTGTGTGGGAAGGAATGAATAGCTGAATTACCATTTATACATTGTGTGTAATCATTATGATTGCTGCAACTTTTAATGTTATCAACTTTGTTTTACTCATGTTCAGTACAAGGTTTGTTAACACTACAATTGCTTGTATTAAAATCATTTTGATTTTAGGTAGAAGTCAAGACGGAAATTGTGTTATGTGCTTGATCAATATTAACATTTGATTTTACTTACAATTATTAGACACTACTAATACCATCGAATTTTTCATTTTCTTGATTACTGAGTTTGCTAGATGTGGGCGACAGCATCATTACTTCTCCCACTTATGTTGCAACATGTTGATTTAATGCACGTGACAAGTTTGATGTGAGTTCAGACACAGCTTCGTCTTTACTTTCACTGTGCATAGTTTGCTCGGTGATGTTTGGACATGGCAACACTGTAAGCTGCTATTCATTACCTTTACTTGATTACATAACGTTCATTAAATTTTATGTCATAATACTAAGTTAGGTTTAAATAGTGTAAGCTGTATATTCTACTAACAATAAAGCATTTATTTTAAAATAAATAAAAGTTAAGTTGTAAAAATTGTAACGTTAATAATTACAGTTACACATTACTTATATAATAAAAACTATTGTGTAATTTACTACCATTTGATTGAAGTAAGCTAAAGTGAATGTACAAGTGCTGCATTTGATATTTGTTTATTAATATTTGTTGATTGATTGCGCGTATAATGTACACAACGATATACAAATAAATGTAAAGTAATATTTAAGTGTAGGAGAAGGAAAAAAATGGAATATAGTTAACGCTAATTGTTAGTGTATAGAAAAGTTCAATGAATATTGTATATTTCATGTGTCATTATTGTTTAGTTGTATAAGAGGGAAGTATGTATACTAGATTTTGATTATGATTATAGTTATGCATGTATGTTTGTATAAATGTCAGTACAAATTTAATATTACTACAACAATAATAAATAAAGTGTATTAATTTATGTTTGCAATATGTAATTTTTATTAGGAAAAAAATTAATAGTACGATAGTAATTAGTAATTATGCTCTAAATGACAAACGACACTTTGTACATGTCAGCAGCGTAGGTGTTGGGTCATCGCCTTGTCATTTGACAAAATCAGTCGAACGAAAGTTGGCATAACACTACGTATTGTTACATGATGGGCAAGTATACAAGTGAGTAATTACCGAATTAAGTTGCTCGATATACTACACTGTCTTCTGCTCTAGCCGACGTTGACGCTACTGTGCAACTTTGTCTCGTGTAATCGGATTTAGTAAACTTTCATCGTCCATGTTGACAAGTTCTTGTGCGGTAAGCGTGTTATCTAGTAAACGCTGTCGCAGTTAACTATTTAATGGATCTTGTAACGCACGCAGAATGCTAGAGGCAATCAATGGTGGATCTATAGAGGTTTTGATTGCATTCACAATAGACTAAGCAACAGCATTCACCTTTTCAAGATGGATATGATCAGTGAGATTATTAGCGCTGTTAACATCAACACTTTACTCATTTGCGTTATTTTTTTTCGTGTTTCATTAACCTACATTGTATCTTTATGCAGTTATGTTATCACTATTGCTATTGATGCTGCAATTTAAACTAGTATTGTCCGAAGCGCTATAGCTTGATCGTAATGCATTTACAATTACTTCTCTCAATGACAATGATACCTTTCGTTTGCTCTACACTTAGCTTGCAGTACTAATGTGACGGTTTTTGTCGTCAATGCGCTTGTCAGAATGTAAATAATTTATAGTGTGTGTATATGGTAAATTTGCATCTACTTGTCTACGTTATCTTAATGCGTCATCTACAAGTTGTAAATGTCTACGCCGTGTGCATCGTGGTGTGTGCAACGGTTGATTTGCAGATTGTATAAATAACGCAGTAATGATCCCTTACAAGTTGCGATTGCGCACAAATTCCTCATCATCGTCTCAATCACTGGACGACATTGGCATGTAACGGTTGTTTTTTGCTGAAAGATTACTTTATCAGAAGTTATTACTATACACTTCTACCTTCAATATTTTCACTATTCTAGATAATTTGTGAATTAATGTATATGCGAAGGCAAAAAGTTGAGAAAAAGAAGGAAGAAAATTCAATCTAATTACAGTGAGTAGTTGGGCTCATAACGTTTGATTTATCAATAAACAAAATCAATTGTAGAAGAGTGTATTAAGTAATTTACTTTTTATGTTTTTGTATTAATTGATTTATTAATTTGTTATTTTGTTTTTACATTGGTATTGTCAAATTGTAAATTAAAAAAAAGGAATAATAACAATTGATATACATATTTTTATTCCTGCTTATATCATAGTATAATTAACAATTAATTTTGCAAAGCACGTGTCAAAATAAAATAGAACGTAGGTGCGTACAAAAGTATATTGTCGATATGCACGAATGAGACTATACAACACAAAAAAAAAAGACATGTGATGTCACATAAACTAAATGTTACAGAAATTTGTAATGTACATAGCTTATGTTGTTGTTGTTGTTGTTGTTGTTATTGTTATTACTAACGTTAATTGATGTTGTTTTGCACGGCACTCACTATACAATGTAAAATACACACACTCACTCAAAAATGTAGTAGAAAGAGTAAGAAATGCTAGTAGGTTAGCAAAAAAATAGTCTGAAAAAAAAAAAAATAAGGTAAGTATCTGTAATTTAAAAGAAAGCATTTCTCATTGGAAAAGAAAAAAAAAAGAGAGATAGAAAGAGTAATGAATAACATCAGCTGAAAAAATAATTTACTCATAAACGCAAAAAGATTAAGAGAGGAGAATATTGTAGCTAACAAAGAATATAGTGCAAATTATATTATTCAGCGGAATGGAGTGTATTTGTTATCTCCTCTCTTTCCTTTCTTTGTTTTTAAATTGAATGCGTTACATAATAACGTAAAAACTAATAATTTTAAAATTATTGACGTAATGTTATTATCACACATAATAAGATGTGTTATCTTTTTTATGTTAAGCCCTACAGTAACAATTAAAGTTAGCAAATTTTTTACTTAATATCGCGCAAAATGCAATTGCAATATGACTATATCCACGTAACGTTTGTAGTTTTCCACTTTGGCTCAATAGTAAAATAAGACTACTTGCCGATTGCATTGACAGAAATAGTTTGTTTGTTTGTTTTTCAGAAAAAATAGTATCCATGAAAAGTAATAAAATCTAAAGTAATATTGTTAAACAACTTTTTATGTAGTAATCCGAAAAAAAAAATTGTTTGCATCTTTCTTCTATGCGTGAATGACTATTAAGTCCACGCTGAAAAAGAAAAAGAAAAAGAAAGTTATAACACTCTCATTGATATAACACCGTAATTTTATCGATCATCACAATTATCGTTGCATAACATTATCACTAATAAACTATTACTTAAACAAATACAATCAGAGGGCAAAAAAGAAGAAAAAAGAAAAGAAAACGAAGAAAATATACTTTTTATTTTACATTCCCATAAAAACAAAAGTGGAGGAGACTAGCTGATACAGTTATTAACATAAAATCTTTCATTTTTTTTTTTGACATAAAGCATTATTGATGTAATTAATACATACTGCTCTTGAACTAAACCATTTGCATAAAAAAATTTAAAAAATAAGTTTTTTAAAAAAGATCTAATAAGTCATAGATGAAAAAAAGATAATTGTTATCTGCCATTATAATAAATTATTCATTTTCTTAGTAATATTTTTAGTATGCCTAAATGTGTTTGAGTGTTAACATGATTAACGCTTACGTGAAACAGTTGGCAGTGGGGTTGTCAGGTGTGAGTGAACACCATGTAGGTGTTGACGAAGAGCTGTGTTGCGTGGTTTGCTTGTCTTCTGAGTTGATGTTGATTGTAAACCATGTGACCTCAACGTTACCCCACTTGACGAAATCGCCGTTGAACTTGGAGAACGGGTTTGTGTGTTTGCAGGAAGACGTGGCAGTGCCATGGGTGAGTTTTGCTTTTTTGGAGTATTAGCCCCATGATGGTGCGTGTTTGAAGTACTATTACTGTTAGTGTTGTTACTGTAAGAACTGCCTCCAGCACTTGCACCTCCCTCACTGAGGCTTAACGACGGTGCACTCATCTCATTGGAGCGATGTGATGGACTGTAATGTGAGTTTGCAACATTATTATTACTACTATTAATATTTTGTACGTTATGTGTAACATTACCTGCACTGTTAGCACTCGTTAAACCTAGCAACACGGAATTAGCTGAAACGTTGGCTCCGCAACTGTTAAAGTTTCCAATTGATGTAAATGCGTTATTGTTTGCTGCATTAGCATTCCCTGCACTTCGTCTGCGTGTGTTGCTCGCATGTGTTGTAGTAGTTGTTGTTGTTGTTGTACTGTTGACGTTTGTACTGTGTGAACCAGTTCTACGTGTAGTGTTGACGTTAATACTATTATTAATAGTATTACTTGTAGAATTGCCCATGATGTTACTATTACCGCTACCACCAACTCCACTACTGCCACTATTATTCAGACTGGTATTATTATTATTATTGTTATTACTACTACTAACATTAGTAGTAGCTGCTGATATCATCAGGTTATTATTTCTACTACAAGTGCTATTACCAAGTGTCATGCCAAGACTACTCACGGTATTTCCATCTGTCAAATCACGGTTTTGTTCTTGCTTCATCAAATCACGCAGCTTTGCGCGCCGCTACACTTTATCGAATTCTTTGGCCCACTAAAGCATACTCTGTTATTGCCTTTCGCGGCTGTAATCGGCCTGCTCCAGCTGCTCACGTAACCGACTGTCAATTGATAGTGCACGTTCAACTGACTCTATTCGTTATACACTCTTGCGGGTGAAAGCTCGTACGTCATCCTCGCTGTCCATCAAGAGGCATTGAACTACATTGTTAAATCGCTCTCGTATGGCATTAGCGGACGATGGTGTGTTTGCAGAGGATGTATTCGTAGATGTAGCATTATTATTATTATTATTATTATTAATATTATTTGTAGAATTATTACTAGTAGTGGTGTTGCTTCGAAACTGCAAGGATGCGGCAAGGCTGGGTAGTATTCGTGCTAACGCCAATCGTACACATGTCACAGGATCTCTGTGAATCTCCAACGCCGTCTAGAGCAATCGCTCACGCACACTGCGGTGAGAAAAGATGCAGCTAAACGCTTAAACGAACCGTAAATAACATTCTCGTCGGTAACATGAGTTGCTCTTGGCAAAGTCATTATTCAGTCGTGTAAGGAGCTGTACGCGGAGTTGTATGCTTGTACACCGCTACATGAAATCTACCACTAACTGAATACACTACTGTCTCAGCACACTAGCACCTTTCACGGCATACTACAGTACAATAAAAATGAAATGGTCTAATAACATATTTTCACTAATGTACGCCTGATAATTGTGTAAAACGTGCAAGATGCTTCGCATACTACGTCAGTGTGTCTCCACGCGTGAATGAAGCCGAAGCAATGTCTCACTCACGGATTTGAAGAAATTGCTTCGTTTATGACCCTCGTACTGGGTAACGAAACAGTCAAGTAACGGGTCAATGTTTTTGAAAAGTAATGAAAGAACATTTAGGTCCTCATCACGTAATATGGTTAAAAAGGAAGTTTACAAGTGCACTGCCGCACTTTAGCCTAACAGGGGTACTAGTTCATGTAATCCAGCGGCAATAGACCGTCGTACCGCAATATTCTTATCATTTGCTAATGCGTTGAGGCATTGCACCAGGTGTGAGGCAAAGATGTGCATGGGTAACGAGGCTACTACGGCTGGTAGATAAAACGCACACTGTCGCCGTGCCTCCTCCTACGAACGCTTGCACGCTGCAACGTAGAACGACGCAAATAACTAGACATCTTATGGAGTGTCAATGTCTGTTTTGATTTAATGCAAAAATCGGCCAAACTCTCCTACTAACAGTCCAATCATCTCACGTGGTGGCTTCTCAATGTATACCTTAATAATCGGATACAGTCTTTGCTTACGGTATTCTGGACCAAAGAACTACACAAGATCAATTAAGCACGAAAATGCCGCACGAGACACGATTCGTTCCTCATCATTGAGTAACTCAAACAAATCTTAGGCAATGGTCTACTTGGCTCGATCTACACCGAGGGCATGGGCAATAGCCACCAGCTGATGACACATACGCTGCCGAACACCAACATTGGTATCACAGCATAGCGTGTGAGCCTTTGGTACGACCAGCTATTACACCTTCTGTCTATTTAAAAATTAGCATACCCTACCAAGTATGTCGCAACTCAACTCACGTTGGTCCTGCGGGTTGGCGTGATCACTCTTACTCATCGCTAACGGTATAATCTACTTTTCGATTTGCTACAGTGTCAGACAGGCAACAAGACTGAGTAGCAACTTATTTCACGCAACACGAATCGCTGCTGTCTATACCGTTAACATGGTCTTTGTTACCTACAACACCTGCATGGCTACGGTAGAGTTCATTAAAATAAGCAAGTTGAGCACATCATCTGGTGCCTGGCATTGTAATTATGGGTCTTGAGTTCACATACACTCTAGTAAAGTAGACATAATCTTGGACAGTAGCTTCTGATCGGCAACTTACAGACTTTCTCGAATGTGGCCAAAGAAGGATATCTTTTGGCCCGTACTACCATTTGCCATGATATACTTTGCAGATTACTACACGGACATGTTTTAGTTTTACATGTATCGTTGTACCGCCTACGCGTGCTACGCTGCCTCGTTGAGGGCTTTGATGTTCTCTGCTCCAGGAACTTCACGAACGAGTGTCGTTGGGTCGTCTGGTAATGCGGTAGATGGCATAAATGGTGTAGATGAATCTAATGAATTAGTTCTACTACTACTACTACTACTATTGCTACTGCTATTGCTAATATTGTTAGTACTGTGAAGGTAATTACTACTACTACTATTGTCGTTATCATTGTTATTATTATTATTATTGCTGCTAGAACTACTCACCCATCACGCCATCTCTGCTGTATTAATATTCCTAGTACTATTAATGGTATTACTTGAGTTGGCATTTGCACTACTAGATGAAGAGCCAAGCTCGTGTTTAGAGCTGTGCGGAGATATCAATGTGTTTGTCTTTGCATTTAACATAACATTACTAGGGCTGTTGTTTCCTCTGCGTGTTAACATACGATTTACCGACGACGACGTTGACTGTGCCGCCCTTGCTTACTCTAAAAATTGCTGCTGCAACTCAAATTTAGATCGAAATTACATGGTAGTGACTAATACTTATACTAATAATAATATATTAAATATTCGAATGTCAGTAAAATAATTTTAAAAAAAAACGTACACTCACCAAGAAGTAAAAAGAAAGAGTTAAACTGTACGAGCAAAGTTGTGAAAAGCAAAAAAAAAAAATGTTCAGAGTAAATTGACGTATCCTAACAACTCTATACTTGATATGCGAAGGGAAAGAATAACTTTGTTTAGTTTCGTCAATATAAAAACGCAACTATCAGTCCTAACTACAACAGCAAATATTTATGAAAAGCCAAAGTCGTAAAGACGCAAAAATATTTTAAAAAGGAATTAAAAAAATCACAACTCAGCAAATGTAAATTAGTGTTTAAAAAATAAAGAAAATATGTAAAGTACTTCAATACTTTTATTATTTTTCTGTGACTTGTTGTGTATTTGTGTGTAGAAAACAAAAATTAAATAAATGCTTATGGTTAAAAGCAAACAAAAGATTAAAAGATTTATCATTGAAAAGCACCCAAAAAAAATGTTAAACATAAGGCATTAGCAAAAGTATGATTTATTTTTATTTTATCAACATTGCATTTCATGTAAACGACTTAGCATAAGCCTTTTACTAATTTTTTATTAAAGGTAATAAAATGTATAAGTTGATTAGTACGTATGATTAGGTGTAAACTATCAATGACATAATAAGTTTATTATCATCATTTTTTAATTTAATTAAATCTTGTTGGCATTTTCGTCAGATTTGCTGCATAGATAAACAAAACTCTGTCGACGAGCTACAACGATGGCAGTGGCACACCATCTAACACACTTTCACCGAGTTCCTCAAGTGCACTGAGATGCATTTCTAATATCTTGCGTAGAATAAACTGCAACGCTACAGGAGTGCAATGTTATGCGTGTTATGCTACCATAGCCGTTAACACTTTTGCATGTTAGTGTGGCAATTTCTCTTGTGACTGTTAATTTTAGATATTGTGTCAAGTATCATCACTAGCATTATTATTATTGTCATCATTATTCGCTGAGTTAACATTTGCATCAACACATGTTTTAGTGCACTACGCAAACGTTGTGAAAAACGCATTTGTCATATCATACGCGGATTGATAACTTAGCGCTGAAATGTACATCATCGTCTCAAGACGACCTTGTCGCAGCAGCGCAGCGTCTAACAGCTATGGTGCTGTGGTGCAGGCAATAGTCAGCACACCTTTGTTTTCATTTACACCATCTAACTCGCACAGCAGTCCTGCGAGTAGGCGCCGGTGAACGTTCACGCCGCCTTACCCACTGCCTGCACTTCCATTACCTTCACTGCCTTATTGCATTGCACCACGAGTCATGGCTATGGTTTACACATTATCCAGCACCACCACCGCGGGAATATGCATTCGTGCCTGACGGTAAATCTGTCGCAACCGTGCCTCGCTCTCACCGAGGTACTTTGAGAACAGCTGCGTACATTCAACAAAAATAAAGTAAATATGTGCAAAGTCACAGGCTAACTTGCGTGTCAATGCACTTTTGCCACATCCAGATGGTCCGTGTAATAAAATACCACTCGTACACGGTAACGATGAGATGAGTGAACGAGTGTGTGTTTTATTTTATACTGCTGAATTACTAAATTACCTACTTGCACGCTTATGGTCATTCTCGTTGATGCTATAACTGTCATTGTTGTCGTTCGTACTGTTAGTGTTGCCCTAATGTAATTTCTCATCAACATTTTATGCACTACATTAATTTTATCGGTGTTGTTGCTACTAGTCGTATGTTGTGTAGTTTGCACTGTCAGAATTCTACACTTTGTACATTAAAATTTATAACATTAGTTTGATTCGCTTATAGATATCATCAAGTCCATAAAGCGTGCTTTGCTGGCATGACTGCCTCCTTTCATCATTCTGATTGTTGCTGTAGTTATTGTTGTTGTTGTTGTTGTTATGACTTTCACTACTGTTCGTAGAGTACGAAGTTAGTTGCCTATTTTGTTGCAACTAGTCCATTCACTGCAATTTACTTGTCATATATTGTACACCGTGCTATTCATCGTAGATGTACGACAATTATTACTACTACTACTACTACTACTAGTACTACTACTGATATGGCTGCACTACATAACATTAACAATTTTTTTTATTGTCGGTAAAATTTAGCTGTGGCCCTTGCTTTTATTTTTTATTGTATAATGATCAATACTATTGTTATCTTTATGATAGTAATTGCAACAAAGTACACAAAGACAGTGTCAAACTTGACGGTGTTATGTTTGTTGAAGGTATACGTGCTAATGCCGCGTACACTATCTATTAGAGATATTTGTTTATGTGACGCTTTTCAGTAGAATGATGTTAACTCACAGGCTGCATCGTTTAACTAAACTACTCAGGTGTAAACTTATAATTAGCAAATTTGCTAACACCTTTATTGTTTATGATGTGAGATATGGGAATATCCGTTTTGAGCATACGCATCAGACGCACCGCAGAAGACGGAGTAAAGATTGGCATCTTATACGTGATGGGTGTAGTTATTTGTGTAATGAAGTACGGTACACTTTGTGCGTGTTACGCGCTTATTAACAGAACATTAGTAGGATCGCGCAGAAATAACTGTAACATTACTTTGAATAGGTGCTGATGATCATGATATGTACTTAGCTTTCATATAGATGGTAAATCGTGTAGAATTATCATTGTCTTTTTCTTGAACGTGACACTCTGTGAAGCACTTGACTGATTAACTGAACGAAATGTGACTATGTCGTTGTAAGAAAATTCGTAACCACGTTTAACTTACATGTCTTAGCGTGCCTATTTGCTGTGTTTGTTGCTATTAACTCAACTATTCGTTTATTTCTATTGATTATTTTATACCTACAAACACAATGTAAAGGATTTCAGTACTTGTAATGATGGTCATTGAAATTTTAGTCCTTTGACGATTGAGCTAAACATACATTTCATATAACGTTATACTGGACCGTACACAATCACACACAACGCGTTACTTGATCAAGAATTACACTAACGTCGCTCCTTGATTAGTTTGACAATGTCAGATATGACTACTCCGTCAATAGACATTTTTTTTTTCAAATAAATAGTTTACTACTAAATTACAACAAAAATTATAAATTTGTTTAGTAAAAATATATATATATATGTGACAAAGAAAAAAAATTGTAAATACAGTTATAACATGTAATACGTACACAACAGTAGTAATATTTTTTCCTATCTGTTATGTACATGTTTCTTTTGCATGTAAAATATTTGTGAAGTAGAAAATCTTCAAAAAACCATTACTAAATTTTTTTACTTCAATACAACTAATGAAAAAAATAATAAAATCACATGTGTATTATCTTTTAGCACTGTGTGCTACTTATTAAATTTAATCAAACTGAATTACTTTTATTATCATCTTTCATCCTTTCTTGTAATGTTATCGTCACTATTTTCATTGCAACCTTCACTAGCATCAGGCAACACTTTGTAACGTTGTAATAACTGTTGTGCATGCTGCACATTCAATTACCTTTAATTATTATTGTCTATTCATGGCTATAACCCTTGAAGCTGGTGCTGCGGACTTCCATTGTGGTACAGCAAAACACATGGCAAAACTCGTTAAGGAAGACCAGGTACAGCATCATTGGCAACTACAGAAACAAATTTTACTGAACACTAACGCTGTGCTACGTTGCGCAAAATGGATAACAGTGCCTCGCATTTGCTTTCACCAGGTTTGATAAAAATTGCCACTACCCAATATTGCCTAGACGCGTTGGTAATTTCGTCGATGTAACTTTGTGCATCAATGTGTCGTAACAACCCAAGTGAAGCTTGTTGCTTGTGTAACTATTGAAGTTCACGTAAGCGTTTCGTGCGGTACGATGCTAAAATATCTTATTATTATTATTATTACTACTAGTAATTTTGTTATTCACTATCATGTTGGCGCTAATATCGTTACTGACATTTTTACTCTGTTGGGTTGTAAGACGTAAGCAGCAAATCTGAGTGTGCATCGTCAAAACGTTGCGTGAGTAACTCAAGTTCATGAGTGGCATATTTTCCAACTTTATTACCGTGTTTGTACTGTATATCTTCTCATTATGTAGTGCGTAAACGACCTTCTGCCTCACGCTACATGGTTTTTTTTGAAAAAGACTAATTAGGTTATAATAGCTAACTTCCTTTATAATTTATTATTCTCTATTTACTATTAGTTTTACTGCCACAAGTGTGAATTTTTCTAATTGCAAACTACAAGTTTGATAGTAATACGTCAATATATAATAGATCAATCACACACAACAACAATAATAATAGCAGTTAAAAAGCATAATCTAATTTTGCTTGGTAACTTCAATGAATAGTTAACAGCTTATATTTTTGATTTTAGTGTATTTATTACATTTAATTGATAAACATTTTATTTGATGAAAAAATTTTGAATAAAGAGTAATAAAGCTCTATCATGTTAATACATTTATCTGAGTGTAAAAATACTAAGACAAACTTTACACAAAGCATTTGTTGACAATTTTATCTGTATACATCTTTTTAAAGGAAAGTGGTAGTACATAATTATTTTTTTCTTGCATTACAATATTAAATTATTCATCTTGTACATCATATGATAAAAATTGTCAATAATATAATAGATTAACAAAACAGTGAAAAATGAAATTATGTTTGCATTTCGTTTGTTTTATCTTTTCAGTCTTCACTTTGTTGAGCTGGCGCAAAGAAATCAAGTAAACTCATTAATTATTTGTTTGTTTTTTTTTACATTTACTTATCTACAATATTTTGAGATTTATTAACAAGACTTTGTCATTGTTTTAAGCATTGTGCTTTTCTTTGCAAACGTATTTACTTCTTGATGTCCTGTTGCAGGTTCATCAACGAGGCTAACCATCATGTTTGTGTTTTTGGTGCTTGACTTTAACGGAATAGGACCTGGAAATCGATCACGCGCAGCACGAACAGGACGTTGTGATGGTAAATAAACTTGCTGAGGACAACATGTATGGTTAACACATCGTGTAGATGAATGATAATGCGGGTAGCAGGAGTGCGGTTTCTGAACAACACCCACGTTACCGTACTCGTCAAAACCAAAGTATAATCTGTTCACCTATTGCAACTCTACAGGTGTTGGCTGGCGTCCTTTGTATTGCATAAACGCCTTTTTATACGCCTCAATAGCTGCTAACTTTGCTTTACTAGTTTCTTCTTCATCTTCATCTTGAGATTACGAAATAGTTTAATGCGTCATTGCCTATGCATAACGATGTACAAAGTCAATATCTTTATCACTCAACTAATTTCGATGTCTACTACGTACAAATGGATTGGCTTTCAACGTCGTATATCTGGCACTTTCAACTTTGTTACTACAGCTAATGTCGTTCTTTTTGTTACTTTTATGTTTTTCAGAGTTATTTGTTGAATGCTTATTAGTATTATCCGTCTTACTGTCATAGATCATATTACTGTTGTTATTATTAACACTACATAGTTTACTGTTCCCTGCAGCAATTACAGAAGACATTAGTTATTTTTGAGTTTCCTTCTTAGAGGCAAATATGCTAGCACGATTATTATTAATAATACATGTACTCTATGGAGTAGCAATCTTTTTCTGCCGTGATTATGTGCTAGCATACACCGCACATGGAAGTGACTAATCACTTACAGTGACAGGTTTCTTTTAGTTTTGTAAATTGTCAGCTTGCAACTTTATCACATGTGTGAGTAAATCGTTCCTGCAGGATTCGTTAAGGGTTGACATTGTCAAAACTTATGTTAAACTACTCATTTCTGTGCTTTTACTTTTGTATTTATGTATATTTAATATATAATTATTAAAAAAGTGCAATCAGATAATGTGATTATCTTGCTTGTTTGCTTACTTGTAAATCAAATTTATTATTATTGTATTTGATCAGGAAATTTTATTTGCTTTATTTTCCAAGTGAGTATAAATTAACATTTTACAAATAGGAAAAAGGAGAAAACGAGTTAGTAGAAATTACATGCAGAATATTATTACAAGCAAATCATTATCAAATATGCAGCATATTGTTTATTGACAGCAATATGTAAATGACTTCTCATAATATATATAAGTATATTAATAAAATAAAACTTTATTGTATTTGAAGAATTTATTTTCAAATAACGTTGACGAGACTAATATCAAGGTACACACATATTTTTTTTGACATAGCCACATTTTATTTTTTTATATAAGCGTATGTATAAATACATAGTTGCAATGTACCCCCTTTTTTGTGTGATTTTGCTGCTATTACTCAAAAAAGGTCTATTGCACAAAATTTGGCATTTGACAACAATAACAACAAAATGGAACAAATTTTTTATAGTTGTAAATTCACAGGAAAAAAAAAACAGACAGCTTGAACGAATGACCTACTGATGCTTTCTTTGTTACGAATGACAATATAATTTTTTGTACACACTTTTGTTGAGTGATTGTTACTAAAATTTCGCAAAAAATTATAATGATAAAGAAAACTGTTTACACTTGGCCATAAAAATTTTGAATAAATATCACATTAACTACAAATGCAGTTGACTTGTAAATATAGCGAAAACATATAAATATACAAAGTATATAAAAAAATAGTCCGTCATGCTACGCGTATTATCAATTAAACAAATTTTCGAGTAATAATTTCGATGTACAGTGCATTTGTCATTAAGAGAGTAAATGCTTAAAACTTCGTATTAAACAAACAATTGTACTTGTATAAAAAGATAAATTCAACTTTCAAAGTGGAAAAGAAGACAAAAAAATTTCGAAATACAAATAATATGATTAAAATTATTATCAGCTAATATATATATTACACTATTCTAGCGATATAAAATAAGGGTTTTTTATGTTCGTTATAGTTAGGCCGCATGACCGATTGTGCGACGAGCAGTAACGGTCTTAGTCGCACTTTGGTACAATTCACGAGAAGCAATCATTGAACTAATTAATCCAAGTGCAGAGTTTATTGCTACTCCAGGATTTAGACGCTGTGAAGCGTTGCCGACACACGAAATCATATCGCATACATTTCGTACAAGTACAAGATAGCGATCGCTGCGATGTACCATAACTTTGTCGCGAATCAAGTCGTATATATCAAGAATAACTGCAGCAACATAACCATAGAACAACGAGGCGCGTGAGTAGTACGACAATTTTGAAAGACATACATGATTGTTACTCAAATACTGACCAAGATATACAATATTATCTAGTAACGAGAAAACGCCATCAAACAATACTCGCAAGATGTAAATTATATCGCGAGGTGACACTACTGTCCGACCCATTGCTTCACTGAGCTTTTTGGTGTTATTCGTCCAAGTTAGTAAACGCATTAAGCTTCGCGCGTCTGACGTTGCAGCACCAAACTTCATGTACGAGTCATTTGTACAGGTAACGCCCAATAACTTGAAAAATGCACCCAAACCTTTTAGCAACTTATCACGCGAATCTGTAGCTGCAAGGTATGCAGTCAAAATGTTCACTTGTGTGTTAATGCTATTCATCTTTTGACGTTCTCTTCGTTTGATTAACAATAACGATTGTGAAAGGGAGAATAAAATTTTAACTGTTGTTTATGAATATTTTATTTATTTGTAAGTAGATGATATGTCAAATAATACTTTTATAATGATATGTATTAATTTGTTTATTAGACTACTTTTATTTTTTATAATAATAATACGCATGTATGAAAATAACATAAATTGAAACAACATTAATTAATTAACTGTTAATAGTCTTTTTTTAAAATAGAAGATTAATGATGAACGTAACACCTGTACTTTTTTAGGGAAAAATAAATTGTTGGCTTGTTATCATGATGCTCAAAACTTTTTAAATGTATTAAATCATTTGATTAATTTATAGGCATAAAAAATAAATTACGTATTATTATCTTTGACATTATTTAATTATAGCTCAACAGTAAATTTTTGTTATTTACATAAAGATTTCGTTTACATTACATTATAACGACTTAACCTAAACCTACCGACAAATGTTTCTTTTTTTTAAGGGTAAGTACGAGGTGAGCGTATTTGTCACGTCATTCTGTCGTAATGGAGCAATCTCACTGCTATTAGTTGAGTTAATACAAGTAAAATGCAAAAGTTTACACTTGATATTATCATCCAGTGTAAGTCAAGGAAAAAAAATGTTAGTAATTGTAAAATAAGGTAAGTATTTACTTCGTTTAACGTTTAACTATTTACATTTGCTTCTTTAGACTTGTTTTTATTATTTTGGCTTGAAACTGCTTAGCTATGATTAAACTTACAAGTGATAGTCTACTGAAGTTGAGCAGTAAATTATAACATATGAATATATGCAGACAAAAGAACTGATAAGTAGGAAAAACAAAATGTGTCATATGTATTGCACAAAATGCTGTAATCAATTTAATTTGAAGTTTTGTTATTACTATTTTTTATATATTTTTTTTTTATTGCATGACAAGCGGGCAACATTTTTAACGTACTTACTTGCCGCGTAACTTGAACGCCTCTTCTTTCGCTTGCGCAAGTTCTTTGTTTTTAGGATCTAGACGTAAACCTTCCGATGCAGTGGTAATAGCGTCATTAAACTTTTTTAACGCAATTTCAGTTACACTTTTACGCAAATATCCTTTCACTCAGGTAGGATTGAGTGAAACGCAACGCCAAGCATCTCAGTAGGCCTGAGCAAATTTTCGTTGATTGTAATAACATGCTGCTCGGTTGCTAAAATACACATGATTTGTATTATCGTAGTGAATAGCTAACGTGTAGAACTTTGCCGCTTTGACATTTTACCCTTTAGCAAACACTTTGTTTCCTTGCTCCTTCGCTCGTGCCGCTTCCTCCTTCTTCTTTGCCTCATCGCATGGGTAGACTCGCTTTAATTACTTCAACGCCGCAGTCTTATTCAAACGAGTTGCAAGATCTAACGCAGATTCATTATCGTTGTTTTTTGCTTACACATTAGCGCCAAATGCGCAGAGTAATCGTACACTCTCTACACTACCATGTTCCACTGCAATGTGCAGCGGGGTTGTACCATCTTCGACTATGGACACGTTTGCGTTAGCACCGTGCTCAAGTAAGAATTCAATCACATCCAGTTTATTCATGAACAACGCTGTGAGCAACGCCGTCCCGCCATGAGCGTCAGTAGCATCAATGTTAACATGAAATTCATACAACACGGCACCGACACAGTTAACATCACCGGAATGACACGCCCAGTGTAACAAACTTCCAGCTTCTGTATTCTCAAATTACAGTTGCGCGTTATGTTATTTTAGTAAACGAATGCAGTCAACAAATCCCATCGCTGCGGCATGATGCGCCGCCGTGGCACCTGTCAACGATGACTTATTTACATCCGCACCAGCAGCGATAAGTATATTCATCGCCTCTAATTGATGTCCTTTTACTGCCATAACAAGCGGTGTGTTTTCATCGTAATTGACCAAATCTACAATTGGGTGATGCGATAGCAACATATGCAGCATGTTTACATCCCCGTTAAATGCTGCAAAGTGCAATGCACCAAAGCCACCCGCTTCAACACTATTTAATAACTATTTGTCATTTTATAGCAACTAGGCGCACTTACTGACATCTTTACCGCGTGCTGATCGCAAAAACAGTTCCACCGTTTCAGATATTCGAGTTCCGTCGTCCATTATGATTTTTTTGCTTTAACTTTAATACTATTTTTTTTTATTTACTATTTACTTTTCACCAAGTTATATTTTTTTAGAAATAATTGTTGACCTTTTTTACATTATTTTCATTTAATTTACATTATGTGTGAATATTTATTTTTTTCACATTTACACAATATATAAAGAGAAAAAATAGTAAACAAAACAATCGTATCAAGATTAAATAGATTTAACTAGCAATAAACTAACATAATTTAGTTTTATTATACATATACATTATTACATGTACGTCACATAACACTATAATAATATCATCAATAACGTTAATAAAAATTTATGGTGTATAGTAGTTGTTGTAACTGATAATAAAAATGGAATATACTACTAAAGACAATTATCATATCACAATATATTTGAAAGGTTACACCATATAGAGCTACTTCTGATGATAAATTTAGAAAAATCAATTGGAGAGGCGTAAATTGCAGAAAAAGAAAGTTTCATGTGAATGCAAATAAAAGTTATACAGTTATTCGCCTAGACTAGATTATTGTTGATATAAACAATTACGCAATGCACGGCAACCAAAACAAAAAAATTACAGTTAAAATATTACACTTAATTACACTAATATATAAATAGACGTGTATTTCGATATTTATAAAGTTATTTGCAATAATTGAAAGCTTTTAAAAAATAACAGAAAACATGGAAATGTAATGCGATGCGTGTCTATGAGTAATCAATCATAACACCATGCAGAAGAATAAAACTCAAATGAAGACCAGAAATTTAATATTTTTTTCTGTTGTTTTTGCTGTTGCTGTTAAAGAAGATTACGTAATTAAAAACGGCAATAACAAAGGAAAAAAAATAATGAAAAATAAGTACAATCAGTAACATTTGTTTAGTTTTAATCTGTAGTGTTGTTAGTTCCAATTAACAACACTCTCCCGTGCTGGTGGTGGTGGTTGCCGCTTGTAGATGTCCAACGTAAAGTTATCCCCACCACAAAACAAATAGTTGCCATCAGCATTTCATGCGAGAGCATTGTACCGTGGGGTAGCATCTCCACAAAACGCCCGCGATGATTGACATTGAGAGGCGCCAGCGGCAAAATCGATGTAATGCAAACCAGTCAGCGTGGCTATCGCACATTTCATTGCACTGTTTACCGAAAGACTCAACACCGGACTATCCATTGAACGAGTAAAGACAGGCTACTGATGACGCTAATAACGCTAGTGATAACTATTTCCATTGCTGCTTGTGTTGTTTACTCCTAGCGCATTAGTATCATTACTATAACCGCTGCTGTTGCTACGAGTGAGCATTCGTAAATCTTGAATAACCACTCGTTTGTCTAGCCCACCACTAACAATATACCCGTTGCTGCTGGAGATGGCGGAGATGGCGCTGTGATGAGTAATGCTGGCGGCAACGCGATGTGTTCGTAAATCATACACCTTCATTGAGCAATCACGTGAACCGGTTATCATAATAGAGCCATCATGACTTGACGGTGCATGCATTGCGGTGATCAAGTCGGTGTGGTCGTCATAGGTGTGAATAAGTTGTGTGTCATAGTACATGTTCATTACATTGGATCCGTTTCGGTTATGCAGACCTACACAATATTGCAGCGGTGTAGCATCTGACACCACACGAACGCAGGTAATAAATTTACCATTAGCGGGCTACACCGCTTTCTTTTCACATCAGTAATAGCCATTCGCACTTTCCTATTCGTGATAAAGTACAACCGCGGGTTTAATACTCAACTGCTGCCCAACTCCACCAACGATCATGAAACGTGACGAGTTAGCCACGTCAAGCGAAGCTGCATAGTGATGAGCTAGACTAATATTCTCGATTTGAGTCGCTGAGCTGTCTCAGATGCTAATAGCACAATTGACCGATGAGGTAATCACCATTTCTCGCCCATTGCTTGATTTATTGCAATAGGCCAGAGCCAAAATGGGACAGGTGTGGTATACCCCAGAGCGAATTAGTGCTAGCATTGGCGTGTTACACGACCAGCCAAGTGAATCCATGATATACTACACATCATAAACAAAGGCATCATCCTGCTGCGTCACAGCAACGGCTGAGCGCAGTGCTGACAAAACTGGCTCTTCACATCTATTCACCAGTGCATAACTTTTCTATACCAACTTACCAAGACAGGTCATTCCTGCACTACGTGTTGCGTCAGATCGAATCATCTCAATCAAACTCAAAACAACACTACGAATACTGAGTAATTGACAACGAGTCATGGAGGCAAGCGTTTCTGCATACGGCAGCAACGGTACACGACTGCAATCTAAACGTCGTGGAGTAGAGAGGAAATACATAGCCCGCTTGACTACTTCCGTTTTCACTCTATTACGCATTTCCTGTGGTAAACTAGTGATAATTTACACAAACGGCTACACAGGACGCTCTAATTACAATCTTTTTATGCTAAACAGCGCCGCATTGCACAATATCTACACCGTCTATGCAAAAATTTCTTCGTAACGAAATCGTTCAGCTAATTATTGTTTTATATTATCGTAAAGCTTGTTTTCCAATGCGCAGTTTATACGTTGTAATATTTATGCTTTGTTAGAGAAAATGTTTACTTACACTCTTCCTTTTGCATCAGCAAGAATTCTTTGAATCTCAGTAGCTTTGTCCAGTTAGGTCTACAACAATTAAACGTCAAGAGTTATTCGCATTTGTGATAAGAAGGACAATTAATTAGTTAATTATAATTTGTATTATGTACTAGGAGGGAGAAAAAATTGTAAAATAGGAGAAAAAGAATGTGGGAAGTTGGGCGTAGGAAAGATAGATATTATATATATATATATATATAGTATGGAAGTAAAGTTTACTTTACAGCTGGCTGCGTTCAGTAAACAAAATTAACACCTTCTTCTCTCCTGACAAATTAGAAATAGCGGATAATTATAATATAAAAAATAACCTTTGGTGGTTGTTGTTAATGTAGTATAACTTATCAGTCTTGATAAAGGTGTATATACTGCTATCTGTTATTTTCTTTTCTTTCCACAATAAATATAAATGATAATGTGTTATATTGTAATACTGACCAATTTATGGAAAAATATTTTTTTATGTAAAAATAGATAATCTTGAAAATAAAAAGAGAAGGTGAAAATATATATACATATATATATATATATATATATATATATATATATATATGTGTGTGATTGAAAATGTATTATATCTTTCACAAACATTCATCTTTTAACATGTGCATAATTTGATTTCTTTACAAAAAATATACTTTAGTGTACAATTCTTATAAGTTTGTACCGCAAACATTTGATGTGTATGCACACATCCAGTAAACTACGATATTTGCTTAACTTTAATTCTGAAAAAAAAAATTTAAAATATTATAAGTTATAGTCGACTTTATCGTTACCTCTAAAGTAGTCAAAATTATTACTTCTTGTTCTACAAACGAAGACGTTTGTGCAATGTCGCACTAGTTTGCTTTTTATTACGATCATTTGCATTATTTTGCAATTTTGTTCGTGTGTTTTGCTTGACAAACTAGTTGTATATAACTTCACCATCAAAAAATCTCTACTGTTGTTTTGACTTAACGACCTTAAATTTTCACTTGGGTTGTCGCATCGAGTACGCCTCACTAAAATTTCCTCTACACATTACATCTCAGAAACTTTATTCCACGGTGATACCACCGATTACAACATTTTGTGGAGTATGTTAGTACTATGAATAAGTCTTAATTAACTGAGCAATTACATCTCTTGTAACAACTTCCTTTAATTGCAGATATCAGAACATTGCTCTTATACAACGTGACGAATTAGATAAATAATATCAGCGAGCTTGATCTTCAGAAAATGATTACGATAGCGGCGTAAACAATGGGTGTCGTAATGCCACGCTCGCTGCGGATGATAACTGTTACACGGATTAGTACATTTCTGGAAATAGATGTAAATAAAACGTTCAAATAAGTCGCTCCGCAGCGCAGTCTGATGTATAGCGATTATTTGTGTTATAATAATAACACTGCTCTTCATGTTAACGGCATAAGTAACGTCGAAGTGCAACAGTTTTATCTTCATTGAAATTTGTGTATGGAATAAGACGTACTTCTGAAGAAGATTTCGGTGCTCATACGCCAAACAACCTAATCCCGTCAAGGTACGTTATACAATCCTACTACTGATCATTTTCACTGCTAATTACATTCTTATGCGTGTTTGACAATTAAATTTCTGTTTATCTGTTGTTACTGTCCATTCTACTACATAATTATTAATTATTAGCACGTGTTTACACGATGTTGCGACTGTTAAGTGTATCTATATCATTTCGGCAACGTTTGTGAGGATAGGGTGGGTGAAATTTTAATAATGCCGATGTGGCCTTAAGAGAAACACATCATCCATATTGCAATGCATTATCGTTCATTATTACTTCCCTATTCATTTCAGCATCGCGCAAGAGTGACGGATCAGCAGTGCGAATGTCGCTAATCAAGATTAACCTATACGTGTTGCCGTACTTTCGCGAAAGTTGTAAACACAGTTCATCAGTACATATATCACTAATTAGTTACAAAACAACACCTTATCCATTCTTCTTTGATTATTTTATCACTTATTCACAGAAAGGTGCAGGATCGATTAGTACAAAACGTAATTGCGGAAATAAAGTAAACAAAAACGGTAAGTGCATACCAGCTGCAGCGCCTGCGTATATTATTAATAACGGCTTAAACATATTAGCAATTTCAGCTTTTAAATTTTCAGAAAGTTATTGATTGGCTGTGTTTTTCATGTTCTATTAATCGCACTTCAACAATGATGATAAATATTCGACTTATGATAAAAGTAGCTTACGCTGACCAAAGTGAAGACTTTTATTCAAGTTTAGATTATCTTGTTACGTTTCACTATTCGACATATAAACACGCCGCAATGACGTATCTGACTGTACGCGACTTGCATCAAACTACATTTTTATTTTACTGTGTACTGTAAACTGGGAAGAGTTAGTTATACTCTCTTCGCTTAAAAAAAAATATATATTTTATAAAACTACTGCAGGAAAAGAAGATTAAGCAAGTGTAGTTTACATTATCATAGTTTGAGAATAGAAGTATATACATATATTTAAAGTTATTAAAGAAAAGTTTGTTATGATCTGAAAGTAGATTTGTGTAGTTGCTTTTATTGTTATTTGATAACTAACTTCGTAACAATAATTTCAAGTTTAAATTTATTTTTTTTTGTTAAAGTAATTACTAACATGGCAAATGATTGATACTACAGAATTAAATTATACGAAAGTTTTACTTTTTATGTTGTTACATTTGGTGATTACGTTCATTTGGCTTTATTGTTATTACAGCAGTTCACTTTAGTCCTTCTTTCTCTTCGTATAAATGACATATGTTCATTCATCATCTAATTTTTCAGTAGTATTGCCGGTACTGGTTAACGGTGAAAATAATCATACATATTTTCTTTTTGAAAATTATTTAATTACTGTACATAATATCATAAAGAAAAAAAAAAGTTTCAGTTTGTAATAGTCTTAAACTAAGCAGCTTCCATTATCAAGTAATTCTTTAACAATTTACATATATGCAAATATGCACAAATAAGTTACATATATTTAAAAAACATTACACTTGTACATAAATGATATGTCACTGACAATGATCATATACTAAATTTCAAACAAAGTGAGAAAAAAGTTGCCGGCTTTTTGTCTTCTTTAATTGTAATAAGTGTAACTATTGTTATTCAGATTACACCGAGTCTTCTGTGTGAACAGGATTTTTAAAAAATTACACAGATTAATTTTCAAATAGTATGTAACTAATTTTAACTAAATAACTTTCGTGCCAAAAGATTTCAATAAAGTCGAATCTTATATTTTTTTGCCATTTGTCTGAGTGGTAGAAGGCTTTGTAAATAAAGTCCGACGAGTCGGGAAAGGGAAGGGAGGGGAGGGGAGAAGAAATAAATAAAAATATAGAGTAAAAAAAAGTTAAAGTACGGTGGGTTTTTTTCCTGATAGCTTTGTTTCATCTTTCTCTCTTTATATGCACTGCAGTAAACTATTTTAACGACGTCATTATGATCATTAATTAGTCTTTTGATCATCATAAATATAAATGTTAGCACGACTTAATTTTAACATTGCAAACTACAAATTACGCAATTCCTTCTACAAATTTTCTTGCATAACTTGCTGAGATGGAGTAGGTTGTTTGTTGAAACTCTTAGATTGATACATTTTATTTACTTTTTCTCATCGCTAGTGAAGCGCATTTCTTAATTTGATTAAGTCATCTTGACTAAGTTTCGCTCATCGTTCATTCGCCTCCTCGTGCGATCGTAACGCATTCGCAATATACTAACGTCTTTCAATAATTTCCTTCTTCATTTATTATAAATATGCTGGTACAACGCCGTAGTCCGCTCTTTGTGTAGGTCTTTCAATATTCTAACAAGTACTTTTTGCGGGTATTGCCATAATATTTTCCACTGCATTGACAACTACATAATTTTTACGTGTTTTCATACCAAGCACAGGTTTCTAATTCTTTGAGGGTATAGCAGCCTTGTTCTTCTAAGTATGATGTTCACTAATATTAAAATTGTTATCCTTGGTAACTGCACCACCACGGCTAGCTGTTAAGACACCTTCGTTCTTTTTCAGATAATCACTAGGTTAGATCATGTCTCCTACACTGCGTCCAAATGTTGCTGCTGCCTTTTTGGCTGGGTGAATCGATGGTGCATTGTCAACACCTGATACGTTTGCTACACTAGTACTTGTACCGTGAATGCCAAACGTTGATACACTTGGCGGTAAGATGTGCTTGCTTGTTTTCTTTATCTTTTCTCGTTTGCGCTGCTTCGAATTGTACTATGTTTACCTGCAAAGAGGTAATATGGCATAAACACTTTCTCCGGACATGGTGTTAAATTTGAATAACAAGTTTTGTATTAGATACTGAATAGTTATTGCTATTATTTAATTATAATCTGTTTTATATCGACTCAGACTTTAAATATTTTACTTTACTCCAAAAATAGTTTTTTTTAAAAATAAAATTTATCTGTTGTATCTGATGCTTTTCAAACTTAAAAATATAGATTTTAAACAATAATTAAATGTTTATAATTAATTATATAAATTAATTCAATAATATATAGAAGTAAAAAAGAATATATATAAAAGTATGTATATATTAACAATAACCAAATAGATTATTTAGATTTTTTTTAAGTTGCACGAGAATAATACTTTCCTAAACAGCTTATACTTTGATATTCTTACTATAAGTTTTACTTTTTCTTACAACGTTTTTTTGTTTAGACACATATAAATTGTATGGTGGTTTTTTCCACGTACACACGTAAAAACAACTTATAACATCAAAATAAAATATATATATGAATATATTGGACAAATTATTTTTTCGATATCATTGTCTAGTTAATTATATTTAACAAATTAATGTGAATTCACACAAAACATGCAAAATGAAGTGATAGTTTGTGATGTCGTTTCGCATGTTAACTTCAAAATATGCACAAGACAAGCTATAAAATAAGTATCAATAAAAAATAAAATTTGTTGTTTGTTTTTTTTGGTAAAATAATACATTTTTCGGGGAAAGAAAATCATTATGTTTGCACGACACCAGGGAAGTTATGACATAAAAATTTCAAAAGTATAATAGAGTTGTCAAAAAGTTTGAAGACAGAGGTTGCAATAGTAAATAAATCGTCATCTTTAGACAATAATAGCTCTTGTGATTGGAAAAATGTTCACATTACAAATTGTTATCAATAATGCATTGCTTGAAATTTTATTATTTATTTTTTTAAAATGATAAGTGAAAAAAATATGATGTTTGTAATTGTCTTCATTGTTGTTAACGATATTTTTTCGTGCACAGTACTGTTCATCATTCACAAGCGATTCGGTGTGGGAGGAAACGAAAAAATAAAACTGTGAAGTCACATCCGCCTATACAAGTTGATGTAAAATATTTTTACTTATAGATTCTTGTCTCAAAATGGGGAAAAAAGAAGAAATAATAATAGTAAATCAAAATCAATAATATTTAATAATGATTTACCCTTTTATTGTGTAGATGTAATATGTGATGTTGCATAATTATATGATGGAAATCGTATACGCATCTTTCTATTTGGTAAAAACTTTCTTGTCAACTGTCACATTCCCGTCTTCATTGAATAGCCCATCAACAATGGAAATACGCTTAAAAATGTTAAAACAGAAATCTAAAACGAATTGGCATCATGTGCTAATGCTGAATGTGATTTCGGGTTTTTTTTATCGTAAAACACGTTGCATTTTTCTCCAACTCGTAAAACAGGTATTGCTTGAAGGTAATGTGCGTCTGTTATAGTGTCATTATACCATTTTGACATTCAATTACGATATGGTGAGCCAGTGGTGGCTCGTGTTGATTAGTAGCGCTTCCCATCAACTTCGTATTCGTACCTAACGGCATAGCGAGGAACATTTGTAAAACGGTAATTCAGCTTACGTAACTACAATAACGTTCCTTGTGTAATTCCTCACTGAGCATCAGGTTAATAAGCTCTAAGTGCGTTATTATAACACCGAGAATTTACTATAACTACTCCTAATAGCAAAATACCTGGTATACGCACTTACAAAGCTAAATCTCACAATCACTGCGGTTGCTCTTTACGAGTGAAGAAACGATATATTTTACCTGACATTTTATGTGGTAATACTAATTTTAGAAACGAAAAGCTAAACAGTTATTTTATTTCTGTACTTACTTACTAATCGATGTTTACAAATGTAAAGTCAGAAAGCTTATTATAACGCGAAGTTTTATTTTTCAAATATATAAAGTGAATGATATCAATTAACAGAAGAAATAATTTTTTAAGATTTGTTCTTTAGGTGCAAGTAAAATTAATTTTTATATTTTGGTTGTAAAGGCTAGCGTAATGATTTGGCATGTATCGTTTAATAATTATTATCATATCATGTAAAGCAAACTTACAAAGTTGAAAACAATAGCTGGTTTGCTTGTTTGTTTTAGGTGGTGGGTTTTTTTCAATTGTATTCAAGTGCACACATTCAAAATCAGTCAGCATATATTTAATAAAATGCATCTTATAAATCATAGTTACAAATCTTATATGTCATTATATTGCAGAGTGCACTGTCATAATTGTAACACGACTTTTTTTAAACATGCGTGTCAATTATGACTGTTGTTGAACAAAATTTTACAAACAAGTGTAACGAGAAGAAAGAGAAAGAAGAACAGAAAAGAAAAGAAGCGTGTAAAAATTTTGCCTTTACCATGTTTTCAAAGGCAAAAACAAAAAAAAAGATTTTTTTAAAAAATAATAACATTTAATTACAAATTTTGTTTCACGTATTATATTATCGCTTTATACATGCGTGTATATGTCTGTGAAAATTTATTATTAGTAGTATTATTATCATTATTATTTTTGATCAGAGGGTACTATTCGATCAAAGTTCAGGTCTTTTGAACTCATGCACAAAAAACAACCTATCGCGTATGCATCATTAGATTTATGTACACCCATTAACGGGCATAAAGTTGATCCAGGACAAGGAATTTGTGATGGCTACGTCGTATCTCACCGCGTATCACATCGTTCGCACAGATATCTTGTCGCAAATGAGCGATGTATGGCAGGATTGCAGCAGTATGTACATTTGTACAAAATAAACGACCGACCGTGTAAAGGACAACTAAAGTCATCTCGACACTATTCACACAATAATTTATCAGCAGTATTGTATGGTTAACTGTTAAGCATTCGTGAACATACTCGCTCACCACCATAAAACGGCTTGTGGCACACATAGCACATATATGTTAATATATCGTCATCTACTTTAGTCGGCCCAAGTGTTGGTAATATTTATCTGACAATTTATTGTACAGCATTATGTAACTATTGTATCTTCTGTGATTGTTAAATAGTAGGATGTCTTATTAAACATTTGCACCCTCCTGGGCAAAAAGCATGAGTGAAAACTATGTGTGTAGCGTTTTGCTCAAACTTATCCCAATTACCTACTCACTGTTAAAGACATTATTTATGAAACTGATGTCCACAATCTAACGTTACTCCATCATTATCGTCAAATTCGCATAAACACAATGCACAAATTGTGTCATCTTCGCTCTTCTCTAATGCAACATATAACGCAACATTGTTTTCGTTATGTATTACTGCAAAAGGTGTTGATTAATACTTTGATGTGCAAATACAATTATTATTTTAGCAATAGTAAAGCACATCGTCAAATGCTCAAACAGCACCTTTGTTTCTAAATAGTTTTAATTTTGCTTACATTTCTTATGATGTAATGGTCTACGAATTCGTTGAACCTGAAAGCAACAACAGATCATCGGATGTACTATTGATTGGCTCAATGACAATATTTTGTCGTTGATAACCTAAAATGATTCCCTATGGAACTGCTGCTACGTATGTCTAAGAAGATCCTAAGTTGTACAACAGTAGAGAATGATTTTGTTCATGCTCGATAAGTGTAAACGAATTACTTATCGGGTATGCTGTATTTATATTAACCTTGGTATTGAATATTTAAAGCACTGAGCTTAACGGGTCGTAACAGAAAAATTGCATGCTGTGTAATCAGTATCCATATATTTTGTTTTGAAATGAAATTAGATGGTGCGGTGTTTGATCAAATGACATACACTATTTCACACACTTATTACTACAAATATTTCACATTTTCAACAATGTGCATGACGATTTTGATATGTAGTACAAACTCTATGAGTTGCTTAACGTACATAAATTGGTGCTAAGTGGCTATTATGGAAGTTGGCATTTATGCTACAAGCAAATCGCCTGTTGCTGCGAAATCTGCAAACTGACCGTATATAAATCACGTCCAACAAGAGCGTATACGATTACCATTTTGTCACTCCAATCCAATAACAATATTGTTTTAACTTAATAACACGATATATTCAATTTACTACTACTATTATTATTATCGCCTGAAACAGTTATTCTACACAAAAAAATGTAAATCTTTTAAATATAAATATATATATATATATTTATATATAGAGAAAAGTATTGATATCTTAATACCTTATAACTATCCTCTTCACTAATTTACTATGCTATTCAACGTATTTAATTCACAAATGAAAAAATACTATTATTATTATTATTGTTTTCTTTTCAAATAATTATTTACTTTTCTGTGAATGAAAAAAAAGAGAATAACTGATATAATAGGAAAAAAATTCAAAGGTATATTAAATACCCATATTTATTTGAAACTAAACCTTTTTTAATTTCAATTGCATTACATATGAAAATAGTACAATTATGTATTTTTCTTCTCGATATATTCGAAATAATTGTTGCTAAGAAAAAAGTATTTACAGACAGAATATATTTATTAAAAACTATTTTATAACTATATCACTATGTGTGTTTTGCAAAAAAAACTTGCGATTAACACCTTTTATATCTTCGTCAATGCAGGTGAAAGAATATTAAAAACTATCACGTATTTCATAATGGCACATGTACTATTAATTTAGCATTGATAATATGCAAAGGCAAAGCAAGGAAAATAAAATATATTTTGTAAACTAAACTTTAAAATTGAAGAGACGCTACTGTGTATTTAAAAAAAAATATAAAGCTGATAAGAAGAGACAATTTTTTTCAAGAAAATAGTTTTATTTTTCAGATATATATAAATATGCTCGTAATGTTTTTAACGTCTTCCTGGATGTTTTTGTGCATTTTCACGCATAACTCGTAGCTTTTCAGCAGTTACGGTGAAAACTTGTAAATCCAGCCTTTTTTTTGCATCATCGTCAAGTGATTCACGAGCAACTCCATCTTGAAACGTTTGTGTACGGCGTGCTGTTGATCGTGCTTGTCGCCACTACTACAAAAAAATTCGTTTGACTTGAGCCTCATACTCCTCATCGTTTCCTCATCAAGGTAACATAGTATTACCAAGTAAATGTTCTCGCACCTATGGTCGAGCTTCCTCGACTCTGTGAATTCGACGAAGACGTTAAACACAAATAAATACAAAGCATATCATACTAAATATTAGCACTAATAGTACACTGCCTTCTAGGTACAACTGACGTACCTCATTTGTGTTCTTCATCAAAGTGTTAGCTGCGTTCGCGGCTAATCCAGCCACATCTGGTCGAGATAGTATAGTATTTTTCTCATTCAAGACCTCAATATCGTCCGCGCTCACCTCAACAATATAATTTGGACATTATTATTTTGTTTCCAATTAGCTATCACTCTTACCTGCAAATTTTTTATTGCAAGAAGTATTTTAACTATCATTTGCGTCCACGCGTTTATTTTTTTCACCTATGCCTTACTTGTCGTTTTAAATTGCTTGTTACTATGGATTTTATTTATGTAAAAATAATTATTTGTAATTCTCACTGCATAACAAATTGTAGTCATGATTTACAAAAGGAAATTCATTATTAACGTTATCACTCGATTGCAAGAAAAGTGGTCGCTCAGTTCCATCAGTAAGCTGCTTCACAGGCTGAACACTAATTTTGTCGCCAGCAGATATTTGTAATTTGACTGTTTTCAGTCCTGTTTGCTACATAATATCTTCAATATCTTAGAGTAATCACATAGCATCATCATCATTAGCTGCTAACTTTTATGATAAACTGTCACCTAAACGTACTTTGACTTACTAAATTCTTTGTATATGCTAATCAAGTGTTGATATGGGTACATAAGATTTGATTTCATTTCGTGCTTTCAAATAATTTTGAGCTTCACTAATGTCTGCCTGGAAGTTGCCCAGATTTACAACTTGATTTTACACAGTCTATACTCCATAATCCTTCATAACGTCTTGATATGCTAAACTAACACGTAAAAACTATTCAGCATCACCTCCAGCCTCTGGGTGAGTGCGCCTGCATGCGAGCAAATATTTTAATTTTGTTATAGCCAACGGTAGGCCAGGTTTACATTCTAACAATTGATAACGGAGAGGATACTGCGAATACAAATTTTCTTTCTGCTTCTTCGCACTTAGTTAATGACGTAGTTACGACAACTTTTGATAATCTTTTGTTACTTCAATATTACCTTCGATGCACTGCACGGCTTTACTTAGCACAAGAGTTAGTTTGCGCATAGATCTGTTAATTGCAAATCAGTAATAAAATTTTTTTCGTGCTATAATATTTGTTTTTATCTCCTATAAGTAAATATTTATTTTATAAAAAAATTTGTAAAAGATACAATGTCAAAAAACAAAAAAATTGTAAAGTATTTTATATTTTTTTAGCTTTAATAATTAGATAATTAAATTGAAGAAAATAAAAGTTGAAGTTTACCAAAAATATAATACTCATGTAGCAAAAATATTGATCTTCTCTAAAAGGTCTGGAAAGAAAAAATTAATTTTAATATTAATCAAATAGATTTACATATTAATATGCGCTTTACAAACTTGTATATATTTTTTTTTATTTTTTTTTTAAGAAAAAGAAAATAGTTGTTTGCGTCGAATTAAGTTGACAGCTGTTTTCTTTTACTTATTATGTATTAATAATAAATCATCAGTGTTGCGAATGCGTAGAACACAAAACACTACTTTGTTCATTTAGCAAAACACTTGAAGATGACAAGCAACTGCATTAGTATAATAAAATTGTAAAACTTAGCGCATTTGACAGTTTAAAACACTAAAGTATAATGTACACGTCTAATAAAATCTGAAAAAGTAATATAGTCAAGAAAAATTTTTCAACCGTTTGTATAGAGAATAAGCGAACACGTAAACTTTTCGCCAAATGTCTATAATATATTTAAATATACAACAAAAAAAAAACGAGCGTAAAAAAAAAAAAAAAACTATTTACGCACATTGCTTTTCTCTAATACCGTCAATTGTGAATTAATTATTGATAATTGTTGAAATGAATAAATAGTGATAACAATTTCAATATTAACTATTCATGAATATCTGACATTTTTATTTTCAATTTTACTCGCCTAATTTTTTTAAATTTTTTCAGAAAAGGTATTGTGTGTGTGTGTGTGTGTGTGTGTGTGTGTGTGTGTGTGTGTGTGTGTGTGTGTGTGTGTGTGTGTGTGTGTGTGTGTGTGTGTGTGTGTGTGTGTGTGTGTGTGTGTGTGTGTGTGTGTGTGTGTGTCATGCTAAAATCAACCGTTGTCGCTTTTTGTGTTTATGTGCTGAATAATTATGATAAAGTAAATGTTGTTACACATTACACACACATACATATATATATATATATATAGAGTTTATTGTAAGCAATCAGCATGTAAATCATTTTTGAGGCAGTAATTAGTGATAAATAAACTTTTTTTTATTGAGCCTTCTACCAATTCTTTAGTTATTTACAAAAAAAAATGATATTTTAGCCTTTTTTCCAGCTGTAGTCACCGTAATCATGAATTAAATAAGAAATATATATATATAGATATAATTTAGATTGTCTAAACTTTGATACTGAAGATTTTCATATTATAGACCTGACTTTTATTGGCCAAGAAAAATAATATACAGAATTATTTTTTATAAAATTTTTTTCAATATATAATTTAACATGAATGTTAGCGTTGAGTTAGGAAATTAGTATTGTTTGTTGCGCTGGGACTTGCCCATTGCGTATATGTGTTATTTGCGTTAATTATCTGACCAGAGTTCGCGTAAGCATTGTTGAACGGTACATATCCATATTGTGATGTGGGAGGTATAGCAGAAAAGTTTGCGTGTGCCATCGATGCCATGTGTTGGCCTGCACGAATCTATGCCTCGGCTTTACGTGCACTTCGTCGACCAGAAAAACGGCCGCGGTAGTAACACTGATGCGATATGATGGCAATGACAAAGACAAAAATGATAAGAAATATTAAATATCAATAATGAGGCAAACACTATTGCACCGTACCAATAACAACTGTTGTGGTGTAGTTTCCTAATCCAAACACCTCACTGCCATCAATAACAATATATGCAATTTGTTATAACGATAATGCAGAAGCGTAATGTGCGTAGTTGATAAGATTGACAAATAATCAATTGCGATCTTGTGCATAAATATCAAAATCTATCTTAGTGTACGGTGTTATCAGTCCACTAATAGGAGAACGAACACTCGTAGATGTTACTGGAGAGTGAGTTATTAAATCGCACTAAGTTGGTAATATACCACATAAAATGTTTTGTAGTACTGTACCATCATTAGTTAGTGAGGAATATATTGAAACAGATAAATTACGAGAGCAAACATCAACTTGAGGGGCGTTGACACTAGTATTGTAAAATCTACAATTGTTTGTCACAGTAACGTAATTTGGACGTTGTTGTACATCGAGTGCTATTCTATCGCTTAGTTAGTTTTGTAGTGAAATGTTGTTTTATAATTGTCATTTGTTGAATACAGCTTATAGCGCATTTATCCCTGTTTATGCATTGGCTACTTGTCCAGTAGATCATGCGGTTGAAGTAACAACTACGTGTGGATAGTTTTCATACGCCGTTGCCGTTAGTGGTGTAACTGGTAACGCTACTGCATTATTTAAAATAGCTGATACATCTGTCTAAAAAGTCTTGTCTAGTAATGCACTACTATTAGGTAATGTATTTATAAGTACAATTTGATTGCTAAATTGTAAAGTTACCTATTATGCATTGCTTTAAAGCATGAGCGTGCGTTATGCAAAAGCCAAAATTGCTAATGCTAAATAAAACGCGATAAAACTTTGCATTTGCTCACAACAAAATCAGCGTATATACGATTTTACGCTAGAAATTATATATATATATATATATATATATATATATATTGTAAACAAGGAGCTATTCACGTTTATACTATATATTTATGCTGAAACAAAAAAAAATTCTATTCTGATAACTTTGAAGTTAAAATTTAGAAAGTTAAGAGTATTTTCGCTGAAAGCATAAATATGTAATCAAATAGTTTTTTATAATATTAACATTTATTTTATTTATTGCTGTTGTTATTGTTGTTAAAAGAATATTTATTTTTTTAAAGTAAGAAAGGTTATCCTATATGATAAAACTTGATGAGTGTTATCATTTGCTAAAGTTAGATACACTTACAATAATATATTATGTGATTTTCTTACTCATTCGAAATGACACTCTGGGTTTATCATACGTAATCATATATGCGTAAATATTTGATTCGAGAAAAATCTAAAGATAGTAAATATAGAATTAACCTCAATATCAATAAAACTTCACATTCACAGTCAAAAAACGCCAAGATTGTTTGTTGTGTTTAGCTTCTTTTTTTCTTTAGTGTTTTACTTTTGTTGTATTTGTTCTTCATTAACGCTCAGAGCAGGCTAATTAGCCTAACATGTTAACGTATAATAAAACTTTCTGCTATTCTTCTGCTGAACACGGTAAAAGTGTACACCTGTGTAACAATCGATTAAAGTATAACATTGCCTGCAAAATGTTCTCGAGCTTGACATTTTTATCTCTCTCATGCTTGTTGGTCACTTATCTTGTATAATATGTAATTCATTGCTAACAATCCGATAATACAATTTTTTTTAATTTGTTGATAACACATGTTTACACACGTATATTGTAAACTGATAAACTCAGTACTTATAAACAATTAAGTATGACAATGGCATCACATAAATTGTAACTTTTAGCTAGTAAATAAATTTGAGCAATCAAGACTTCGTGCAACGTTCGTCATTTTTTTCGTAACTTTTATCTGGTTGTGTACGATAATTTTTGTTCGGAAATCTTACGGATTTACGCTTATGTTAAAATTTTTATTGTATTAATACACTATACGTAATTCATTTATCTAATACGATCATGTTCATACATCGATAAGCATAAACATAGATAATATTAACGATATTCGCGAACATGGTCTGTTTGCAAAAAAAGTAAAAGAGTGCATGTTGTGACGTCAACTAATCTTTGTTACTAAATATTTATAAGATACGTTTATAACTATGAAATTAATACAATAGGGCGTTTACTATGATGCACTTGTAGTACATTTACATATGTCAAAATTATACTTTACAAAGACATCGACGGTAGTACTGTGTGAATGCCGCGCATACACATGGATAATAACTTGCTTCAATAAACCTTGCATGACAAATTTTACCATGTAACTTAACGAATTTGATTGAGTGTGTCTATAAGTCATATCAACAAATTAGCTTAGCTTTTTTGTAAACATGTTGGTGCTAACACCGTAATATATTACGAGAGTGTTGTAGAGATATGATGTAAAAGTGCTTCCAGACATATCTCAAATCTTTGCTTACTTTTAAAAGGTAATGCCTGATTAGCCATCATCTAAAGCAAAACGAGCTGTGTAGAGCAGTGTAATTTTGCAATATTATCTGCTGATAAAAATGTTATCTATTATTACTTAATCTCCTCATTATTTCGGTACTTGAAATATATCCGTCATAAACTATTTTCTTATACATTATTCTTAGAAAAAACAAAACTCTCAAATTTATTGTTCTACCATAATTTTTTCTTTTTTACAAATTTTTTGGTCAAGTGTAGCAGTGTCCTTTGTTCAGACACAGTCAAACACGATGATAGAGCGTCTAAAGATTATGTAGCAAAACACTACACTCGGTTATCAAATAGGATGTTGGTACGTAACATCAAATCTACAACAGGTAAAATGCACGAAGGGGTTGACAGCGATCAAAGAGAACGAGTAGACACATATTTATATAAATCAATGATGTGTTATGAATTACATTATTTTTAACAAGAAGATAAATTTAATTTTATACTTTGCTGTTATTACAAAGTTGAAGTAGATGACGATAATGATGACGATGATTTGAAGAATGAATATAATAAAAATCTTGTGCTTTTCATCTCGGCAGTAAATATTTTATTGTAACTGTTTGAGATTACCACGTTTTTCTTCTGTAAAAATATTTATATATATATATATATATATGAGATGATGTCAACGTAAAAGAAAGTAATAAAAATATGAGAGATTGATAATGATCAATATTCATTAATTACTTCGTACAGTTTACGCAAGGCATGCATTTGATTTTTAGCAACATTTCGTTGTGATTATACTGCACTAAATAAAAAGAACAAAAAGTAACATCACATAATTTCTTTTTTTTTTAAAAGATTAATTTGACAAATAATGAAATAATCATGAACTCAGAAAGTCGGAAAAGAAAAAAGTCAAAGAAATAAATTAAATGAAAGTGTGCATAGTGCAGTCTTACTTGAAAATTTAAGTTTCATTTCGTGTTACGCTTGTAGGTACCACTGATACACAAATATTGCTAGCATAATGATTTTAGTTATATTATGCTTACTTCTTTGGTGCACTTTTAGGTGCAGGAACTCGTTCCTTCTTTTCACTCATAAACAGCTGTACATGACAAGGACTACACATGTATGGTGTGATACGACCATGTGCACGAAAGGTGCGACGCCGCATACGTGCGGCTTGATCAACTTGCACATGCTTTATGATCATCTTATTAGCGTCTAGACCTTTCTCTATTGCGTTAGCTTCTGCATTCTTTAGTAGTGCTAACATAGCAGCTACAGACTTACGAGGCCAACGTCCTTTGGTCTGGCCCCATTCTTTGGCTTGAGCGGTGCGACCAATTTTGCGATTGTAACGTTTAAACGGAATACAACGTGTTTTGGCAAGAACTTGACGGTACAGTTGTTGTGCTTTTCTCAGAGGCATTCCGTTAATAACGTTTGCTGTCTCAAAGGTATTTTTGAAGTGACAGCGGAGATCGCTGACTTTGGCCTTTGCACTCTTTGATGACACCTGCGGTTTGCGTGAATAGTGAGTCATAGTGTGCTGCTTTAACAAAGATAACAACTTTATAGGACTAATTCTATTTGTAAAGATAATTGGAGTTAAAAAATAATAAGATATACAATATGTTAAAGTGTGTAATGTACAATTGAGCCAAAAAGATAAAAAACGAAAAGAAGATAATGAAAAGATTAAAAGAAAGAAGATGCGTATAATAGTAGTAACATTGTCAACGTTGTATTTATCGTTCTTTTCAGTCACAAACAGTCATAAAATACAATCAAAAACATATATACAAAGAGAACATGATAATATAACAATTTGATGCGAAGCAAAAGTTATAATTATTGCAACTTCCAGAAAAGGCATATGTACAAATACATGTATTAGCAACAAAAAAAATAATAATAATACAAACGCACATCTAAAGCTGTGTTTGTTTGCAAAATTTTTACTAGTAGTAACAATAAATTTATGAACATTAAACAGTTGTTGCATCTGATACAATTAACGTATAATATGTACGAAGTATCTGTAGTTACACGTTACTATCGACCTTCACCACACTTCTATATCAGTATGATCTTACAATCAAGTGGAGGGGAAAAAATGTATCTGTATTATCTTTCTTTAAATAAAGCTTTTTGTTCATATATTCATAATTACATCTTTTCAGAAAAGTAAAAGGTGTATCTGAATGTGTGTATCCTAATATCGCAATTGTAAAATATTTGCATCATTATTTTGCCCACAAAAGAAAAACACATTTTCTTGTTGCACTCGACATAATCTGGTGACAACTATAACTTGACTATTGCAACTCAAATAATAATTTTGCATACATTTGTAAGCAAAAATTATTATTTTTGAAGAGGAAAAAAGTATAAATTCCAGCATAAAGGCGGGAAAAAAAATGTTTATTTTATGAAATTGCAAACTAGTGTAGCAAAATATACATTACTGATATAAAAAAAATAAACACTTTATGTTAATTAAATATACAAATTTACTTTTAAAAAAATATATATTATACTTTTCACCATAACTAACTTTTCACACTTTCTAGTAATTAATAATTATCATTGCGGTTAAAATTATAAATAAATATTTAGAAGCTAATTAATTGTTCTGCAAGTAATGTCAAGTGTACTTTTAGTTCGTTTGTTTTTCATTCTTATTTTTTTAAAATTAATTTTTTACAACATTAACATTTACTGCTCGTATTCGTGTGAGTGTGTTTTTGACAAAGACGCTATTTACTTTTAATATAATTTTTAATATCAAAAATTGATGTCAAATATAGTAAAAACAACTGTCAGATTAATCAAAAACTATTGATCTATTTGTATCCTTTCAAGATAATAGTATATACTTTTTTTAAAAATATTTTATCAAAATTTTATTGTTGGAAACTAATTAAGTTAGCATTTTATTTTTTGTTTACGTGCGAATTCTGCTTTTCATTATACATGTTTTTTGTGTTTGACTGTCGCTGTGATGACGAGTATGATGAACTTCATTTCGATCTTTTTGCTGCAAACTTTTCAGCTTTTTTAGCGGCACTTTTATCCCTACTGGCACGCTCTTGACATATTTAATATGCCATTGATGAAAGTGAAACTACGCTTAACCCATTTTATTTGTGCACTTTGAAAAAGTTGCTTTGTGAGGTTGCAAAACGAGCTAAACCACCAAATGGGACTAAAGCTTCTTGTAGCTAATCTGGAATATGCTGCATTCATTTATTGATAGCTACTGTTGTTTTGTCTACAGGAAATTGCTACAAAAGTTTTGCTATAAGTTGTGGTTCATTGAGTCGCTTGGCGCGATCATTACTAGGAATAAGGCGATTACGCAGAATGTCATTACTTTTTGCTTAGCCAGTTAAATTTGATGAATTACCAAAAGAACTATTTACTCTGTAAGCTGCTGATATTGGCAACTTAAATATTAAGAAAGAGGTAAATTGTTTCATTAGAAATTTTAAGAAAAAATAAACTATAACGAACAGTAAATAATTAATGGACGTGCTTATTAATTCGTACGTTATTTGTATTTTTAAATGTGTGTATGTGTATTTTTTGTTTTAATAAATAAGTGAATGAAAAAAATTTGATTTAAAAAAAAGTAAGTAAAGAAAAAAGTTTTAAAAATTTGAAATCAATTCGAAATGAAAAACTGTTTTTGTGTATTGTGCTGATTGGGTCGCAGTGTGCGCAAGGTAGTGTATACAAAATTATATTATGTATAGTAAGTATGTATAATTAAGTAAACGATATTCTCAAATGTTCTAAATATTTCACTAACGTATAGTAGTAATCACTAGTATAAATTTGTGCCATAATGTTATTGAATATACACAAAATGAGTAATCTGTTAGAAAAAATTATATTTTGATTTATTATTTTATATACATACTTTTTTCATACTGTTTTCAATATTCACAATTCGGGTACCGTGTATTTCACTCACATGTAACGCCGAAGCGATTACCTGATAGTTTTTATACGTTATACCTCCCCCAGGCATAATTTTAATTTGATTGTTTGCATGAAGCATATAACTTTTGAGTTGAAGTAAGTTACACTCTATAGGATTAGATTCTTTACTACCATGAGTGAGAATACGATCAAAAGCATAACTGATTAACAAACTAATCGAGCTTAGTTGCTTCTCCTTAGTTATATGATCAAATGCCATATGGAATGTTCGAGATAAGCCTTAACTCACTTTACAAAGCATTTTAGTAGCATTTTCATCTATTTCATTGTTAGCTGTTAGTGCACCAAACACAACACCATGTGCACCTAATTATCTGCATTTATTTACATCCAGTAACATTTAAGATATTTACGCTTAGGTATAAACAAAGTTGCCTTATCTGGGACGAATAATGACCATTACAGGTATAGAATATGGTAAGCAAATGTTAACTGCTTTTTCAATAACTTCGTACGACGGTGTCACTCCGCCGACATTCAAACTTGCACACAACTCAATCCTGTTTGCGCCGGCAAGTATAGCAGCTTATATATCTTCAACACTTTCCGTGCAAAATTATTTGATCAACGTCATAGTAATATACCTGTTTTTAAAAAAAAATAATGTATTACTTGTTTTCTTTGAAATACGTGTAACCTTGATTTAACTTCTAATTTATCAGTATACAACTATAATTTACAAAGAGTTGTTAGTATTTCGTTGACAATAGCATCTGTACTGAACAAGTAGCTTTGTTTTCTTTCATGGCTTTTGAGTATTTGATATTCCCTATTGGTATGTGGATAACACAGTTAATATATTATTCATCGTACATAATGGTAATCACAAAAAAATATGTTTAGCATAAAAAAAAATCGCAAATATAAACTTATGTTTATTTAAAATAATTGTTTTTTGTTGATATTGTTTTTTATAAATAATATGTATAAAAAATTCACGTAATCAATTAAAGATAGTAAATGTATTTACCTCAAATAAAATAAATATTATAAATTAATTCTCAAAAAAACATTAGCATCCACACATACTAATACTTGTGAATTTTTATTTTTTTGTCTTTTCCCAAAAAAATTACAATTAGAATTTTTAAAAAATTGAGCAATCAAATTATATCTTACTAGACCTTTTTTATGCGTGTATGCGTACATGCGTTTGTGTAAAGTGTTTTTTTACTATAAAATATGAGATTGTTCATGTAAATGTAATGTTAGCTAAAACCTGTTTATGTTAAATAAATTTGGCATTTTCTTTGTTTGCTATTATATACCCAAACTGTAGCGTAGTTTGTTTTCATTTGTTTTTCATTCACGCCAATTGTAACGATTAATATGCAAGTTTGATACTTATATATTATTGTTGTTAGTTTTTTCGACTTGAAACGTAAATAATAATGTTGACAAAAAAATTTTTAAAAATTTGGCACTCTAAAAAAAATTTTCTAAGTCAAATCTACCACATTGCAATTTATTAAAAAATTTCAATCCTAAAATGTTATCATAAATATAAAAAATTCATCGATCTTATATATAATGAAAAATGTCTCCGAAAAAACTATAACAATTTTTATCCTTTAAAAAAAAAAAATACCTAAATGTATATAGTAGTAAGGTTTTGAGTGTTGCAACGTAAGTAATTTTACTGATTTCTCTTAGTTCACAAATTTATACTTGCAAATTTTATGTGTTAATTAGTGGATGTGGTGCTGAGTTGCTAAACTCACATGGTGCACCTGATGATCACTGCTATTTACTTTGAAAATTGTTACTGTCTAATGTAAGTTTGAAGAGCTGTTACTAAAAACTTTTTGGATTCGCCGAAAATGTTTGTGAGATTTGAGGTGCTTGAAAAGTTTAGCTAACATTTCATTTATTGTTAAAATCTTTTCTCTCTGGTACCATTTATGATGTATGTTAAAACAACTCGTCAAGATCGATTTTACCTTTGTTTTTTGAATTTGTGATAAAATTAGGCTGTCTTGTCAATATCTACTGCTTTTATTATTACTTAATTTATTTTGAATGTGCGGTAGTTGTAAAGCTGTTATTAGTTTTCTTGAAGTCCTGAAATAGTAATAAATCTTACATTGGTTATGATAATTTGGTATTTACAACTTGTTAACACTTTTTTTATTTGTGTTGTTAATTTTCCGATTGCGATCAATATGCCTATTGAAGTTGACTTTTGTCATCATCATCAGCATTATCATCATCAGCTGCAGCAGCAGCAACAGCAGTTTGACTTTATTACAAACAATTTTCCTATTCGTTAATAGAATTATATTAATCATAGCGTAAATCTTCTTTTTTCTATGTTAACGTGTTTGCTACAGTGTGCTTTTTATTTTTTTAAGTATTAAGGTTTAAACTTTTAAGACTACATACTTATTTTTTGACATCACCTAGACGAATAATTTCATGTAAATGTATAATCATCGACTCTGGTAACGGTTTTAATGATGGGATGTACTACGAAAACACATGACATGATGCGTTCATGCGATCAAAAAAGTGTTTTAGCGCATCAACGGCATCACTATACATCTCATATTATTATAATCATGAAGATTGTTAACTCGTAGGTAAATACTCAAACTTCTCTAGTGCGTTAATAACTTGTTTTGAAAGTAGTTGAATTAAACGCTTCCCATCACGTATTAGCAATTAGTGGGCTTACAAAGTGCAAAAATTATTAACAATATTATCTCTAAAAACAATATTACCGATTGCTCTAACAGTTCGCGTCATTGCTATGCATAACGGCAATAGCATTTCACCACTATAATTTTTAATTATCTACTCAAAGTCAACTGCCTATATAGTAAATTGTGAGCCTAATAATAGTTGCATTTGTCTCTTTTCTTATAAATAATTCATATACTCTAAGATAAAATGAATTTGATTCGATGAGTCCAAATCTTCTGCTAGATCTTTGAGGCGAAACGAAAAAACGTTATTATCTACTAAAAGACAATCAAGAAAATCTTGTGAGCCTTATTACATTAAACGATGAAGTGTTACTAAAGTTTTGAGTACAACAATTCAGTTATGAGTATGCGATCTTTTCTACAGCTAATGTAAAACATATTCACAAATAGGTTTACCGTTTTTACTTTCCAATCCATTACGTCTAAATGTTACTCCTATAAGTAAATATAAGTACTTTTATTTTGGAGCTTTAAGCATATGACTTGTAACTTTTTGTATTGCTTTATCCACCTGATCACCTTTGATACTACTTCACGCAATTATTGCCTTTTACTTAAAGTAGCCTGCACTTTGTTTCGTATCACGATCGTCCATTGTGGGAGGTTTTTTATCACAAGAATATTGATAACAGAAATATAATTAAATATATATTTTAATATACAATAATAGCTAAAATGTTACACCAAATATTTGTGTCAGCGTTTTCAGTAAGACAAAACAAAATTGATATTACAGTAAAGACAATAAAAAATCTAAACACAAAATAAACTAAAAGCATTTCGAGAGAAAAAATTAAAGTTGTTGTTTTTTTTAAGGGAAAAGAAATTTTCTCGTACATTACATTTATGTTTTAGAAATTATTAGTTGTTAGCACTTGAAAGTGATAAGCTTTTCACATGATTAACAAAATAAAAATGTGTAAGAGGAAAAAAAATACAGTGTTCTGTTATACTGTCTTCAGAATATGTAACATTGTATTTAGCTGGATTGGTAAGGGGGTTTTTTTTAAAGCGTTTTGTACAGCAAACAAACAATTATTATTACTACTTGTCAACCGATCAATGTGAGGTTGAATTGTGAAAGTTATTTTGATACAGAATACACGTAAATGTAAATAAGGAAGTAGCAACATTGATAATTTACAATATATATATATATATATATATATATATATATATATATATATATATATATATATATTTTTATTTATTTTTTTTTAAATAATATTTTTTTCATTTACTAAGCCGAACACTAAATAAAAAAATGATGCAAGTACAATACATTTTTGTAAAAAAATGAAGAAATTTTCTTACACAGCAACTCAGAGTGTGTTAAATTATACTGAGAGAGATAAGTCATCTATTTAATTTTTTCAACGTTAAAAATCAAAAAAAAATGATGATAAATAAATATTAATTATTTATTCTTTCATTTGATAGCACAAACAATACAAATATGTATAATAAACTTTCCATATAAAAAAATTTTTTAAAAATTTGTTACATGTTACTTGTTGATCATATCTTATATTAAAGTATATATATATATATATATATATCGTTGATTAATACTTCTATACATTATTATTTATTCACTATATGTATATACATATATATGTATTTACAAATATCGAAATTCTTACTTCTCTCAATCAACTAAATTATTTTTAAAAATAACAAATTTATCTTGTACAAATAGTTTTTACAGGTAAATTGAGAACTTAAATGCTAATACCCGCTATTCCAGATGCTGGGAAGTAAACATATCGATCAGTGCCGTAGCCTTCAATAGAAGCAACTCGAAAATCACCTCCAATTGCTCGTGCAACACAATTAGCATATGGCAAACGTATTGGGCTTCTTGTTCATGTCTTTATATTTTCTTGATGAATGTCATGCTTTCGCATATCATCATACGTACTTCAGCAAGTTGTTAGATTTTTTACCTACGAAAGAGGTGTCCCACCGGCAGTATCAGAGATACGAATAGAGTATCTCTTGCTATTTTTACGTTGTGATAAAGTAACTGATATTTTTCCACATGGTATACCTGTTAGTTATTGACGCTGAACATTTACTTGAATAGCGTCAAAAAGCAGAGATGCAATGATGTCATACATTGAGTACGGAATTCCAATAAACGTGATATCATCATCGCCACAAAATTTAAATTAAATTTCACCATCTTAATATTATTGTTGAGCTTAACGTACTGCTCATTTGGTCAAGTGAAAAAGAGAACATTATCTGCACACTAATCCATTAAAACTTTCAGGATTAAAGCCAAAAAACTGAGGTGCTGTTCGCTTTTCTACGTCGTAAGTGTAAACTTCGTTTCAGTTGATGTTTAATATATTACTCGACAAGTAAATGTAATTCAAAATTATTAGCCTGAGTTTTGCCCTACCTACACAAAAAAGTGAAAAGAACTCATCAAGCTCAGCGTAATTTTCTCGCATAACCGGGTTAACTGTGTCTCATTGTTCTCTTTGTGCTAATTACAGTAAACCTGCGCTTAATAATGAGCTTACATTGTAGTGTCGTAAGAAAACTCTGCGAACACAATGATCAAATTTGTAACAACTTTCTTCATCAATAGGCACAGGAACATTTTTCACATCATGAAAACTCCACTGATACCATCGTTTTAGTTACTGAATGGACGGCATCTGAGAAAGACCATACGGGCATGAACTTAATTAACGTACTCTATGAGCAATTCGAACCAGATACTATCGATAAACAACAGAAGCATGCTGCTTCAAATTATCAGGTGTATTCACGTACAGAAAATTTTATAATGGTACAAGTTTAGCCCTTTGTACAGCATAAAATCTTGTTAGTTAAATAAACTACTATGCTGTTAATGGATTTGCCAAAATTTATCTATTAACTTTTACTTACTTTACCTCTTGCTTAATACGTTATCGGGCAGCGTGAGCAACTTATGGTGATGTTGATTAGACAGCTTTACGAAACTGCTTTAGTTAAATGACTTCTTTTTAAAACGAGTCTAAACGATCTGTTAAATCACGTAACGATAACGTAAACAGAAAAGTGCAACGTTTAAGCATTTGTATTTTGCTAATGAATATATATATGTTTATGGGTTTTTTTCAAAGTACTACTTTCGTTTTACACCAAAACACTATTTCAATTAAATAAAAAATAGCAAGATTTACTATGTACTGTTTCTGACTATCTTATTTTTTATAAAAAAAATTTAATTATATAAATTACTATAATTTGTTTATAGGTAATTATTTGTTAATAAATAAATGAAACAAATTAAAGGAAGAGCTATGATAAACATTGTATGTTACAACTTACGAGCACAAATATGAATTTTTTGTGGAAAAAAAACAATTAAAATTGTTATCTTGATGGTGATATACGGAATTTCTTCAACTCAATTATAGGTTCCTTGTCAATATAATATATATGTCATTTATTCAATTCGTTTGTTGGTAGGACTGCTGTAAGCACAATGCACAAAAGAGAGCAAAAAATATGAAAATGTAGTGAAATGATGTTAACGATTTATTTTAACAGTAACTCACAATATTCAATATTTGTAGGGGAAAAATTATTAGAAGAGTTTATTATTATCAAAGTGATAATATATGATTTTCACTTCTCATAGATCACAAAAGAATAGTGAACGATTCGTAGAAAATAAACGTCTACTCAATTAGCATTATAATCTTTCGTAAAGTATGTAATATAAAATTGCTACAAAATTTCGTTATTACTTTTTATTCAAATTTTATGTTGTTAATAATATTTATTGTCAATAACTTTATACAAAAATGCAAATTGTATATATAAATTGACAAGATAATTATAAAATATGTATTTTTTTGTCACGTGTCATTGACTTATGTAGTAGTTAACGTTGTTGTTTTATCATTATCTCATTCTTTCAACAAGTCAAAAAGCAAATATTCCTAATTACATATACATTGTTTACAATAATTATCTACTTACATTCTACCTTTATATAAAACTATTGCCTTTTTTTTTCCTAAATATTATTAAATATAGGTTTTTTTTAAAAAAATCTAGAACCAAAAAATTTTATGTATGTATATAATTATTGTTGTTAGTGTACTATACTTTGGCATTGTTATTATCTGAACACAAATATTGCTAAAAAAACAAGTACGAAAATTAAGCAAATAATAGTGCATATTTTTCCTCTATTCGACATTGAGGCAAGTAATCTATCTACTTTAGCATTTGCTGCTCGCAAACGTACTTGTAACCTTGAAACGTCCCTATCTACTTCATTCAAAACTCTATGTTGAGTTAAAAGTTCGTCATTTATATTTGTTCCTGTTTACCTTAGCTAAGTTAATCCATACGTTAACCGATCAAGTACTTGATCTTGATTTTATATTTCTAATCTTTGAGTTTATTATTGTTTGAGAAAAAATGTATCAGTATTCATTGTAGATGGAAACCTTTATTAAACATTATTATTTTTAAAGTTACAATTTTCTGAAACAAACTTCTCATCTTTAAAACTTTTTAACTGGTTATTCTTATGTTGAATGAGTTTTATTAACATTGCTTATAAACGTTAACAGACAGTTTGGCGTTTTCTTATTTACTAAGCGCAGAAAGTGTCCAGCCGTTTAGTATTTTCACGTCGAGTGATGTATATTTGTAACATTTGTTTCAGAATATTTATTTGTTATCGCCCATCAATACAAATTGTATCAAATTATATTTAATTTTATGAATTCGTCAAAGAGCATTACTTCGATTTTAAAATTATGGATTACCCTTTTTTCAATGTATTTTACAGTTAATTAACAGCATCATAAAATGGATCTTACTAAATCATATTCACTACTAGGCTTAAATGGCAAATAGTTTGGTAATTAATATGAAGAGAGCTTCAACGTTTTATCTGAAACAATTTATGTGATATAATTTATCAGCTTTGTTGATAGAAGAATAATAAATATATAATATGAATAATAAAATATTGTTTAGCTATACATAGCAGGTATTGCTTTCATAAAAGGAAAAGTGCTGAGTACATAGAAATAGTCCACTTATAAAACGATATCATGAAGTTGTTAGCAATAATAAAACATGTTAGTAGAAAGACATTAACAAAATTTTGTTTTTTTTACTACTTACATTGATTCCCCATGTTTATCACAATACTATTATTAAAAATGTATGAAGTTAGGTGGGAACATTCTTTAACGAAGAGAGTCTATCACTAATAATGTCACAAAAAAAAAACCATAAACGCTACCAATTTAGTTATGTAATTTTTCTTACTAACAAGGCACGTGTGAAATAAGTAAACGCAATATTGTATGTCAAGATGAAATGTATTTGTATAAATTATTTGTAAGTGTTTACAATACACACAAGTAGTAATATGTAAAAAACAAAATGGAACTTATTCACATTACTAGTGTAAAAGCAATAGTGTTCAGATGTACAAACACACAATAGTATTGCAAAAAAACAGAAAAAGAATGTTTGTTATGATTACTCTATTACGTGATACTTAATTATCATGGTGACATGTAAGCAGCTACGATTAACAATAAAATACTTGGGGTAAAAATAAATATTTTTTCAAAACAAATCACATTTTGCTTCACAATTGTTATTATGACTATATTTAGTATTTTAACAACCCTCGAAAAAGCTAGCTTTCAATATTTCAGTTGACACATTTTACAACGATAGTTATAATTATCACTGTATATATATTTGTATAACGTTTATTTGATAACCTTACATAATAAACAGTATACTGTTTACATACATTTATTGTGTGCGAATGCGGTCATATAATAGTAAATTGCTTTAAATGTTTACCAACCATATATTCTAAGGTTTCTATAAAGTAACGCAAGAATGAAGTGATTATCAAGATTACATTTACTCCCTCTTATCGTGTACGCAATTACTTTTTGTAACAGCTAACAATTTACTTTGTCAAATGCCAATTATTGCATAGTTTTCGTAGCCCTCAGAAACGAAAGATCATATATTTGTGTTGCTCAAGAGTAATATGATTTGATTTGGTTGGTTTTTTTTTAAAAAGATTAACATTTTTCGTGTATTATAATAGATCTTGACAATTACAATACACATTTGTATACATATACATTGATCAAGCAGACAAATATTTTATAGTATGTGTGTAATGATGTGCAGAATAATTGCAAGAAAAATGACAGAAAGAAAAGTAACGAAATAATGGATGTTGATATAATAAAGTCATGCAAGTTTTACTGGTAGCAAATAATAATTAAAATAAGATAATTTGTGCATGAAAAAACTAAAGAAAGATTATTATAATCTTTATTAACTATTTTGTATTACAAACGTTGTTTTACAACGACTATAGAACAAGAGACAGCTATGATGTCATCGCATTCAGTAAATTATATAGGCAATGTGTAACAACAGCTAGGCAATGCTACAATGATTTGTTCTTTTCATCGACAAAATGTGAATGCGCTTCTTTAAAAGCTAAATCTGCTGCATTAAATTTATCGTTATAAGTGTCGCGTTTCACTACATCCGAGCCATATGACTTTGATTGTGACAAATCTCTACTTTTTTTCATGTACTACTGTTCTTTTTTTTATACGTCAACACGATACACATTGTACTAATACATTGCATCAGATCTCCGTTTATCCAATTTAGTGCATTGACTATATAATTATTACAACACTTTTATTGGTGGTAAAGCCTCGTTTGTTATTGTACTTGAGAAAGTTGGAATTCATTAGGTTGTTATACGTGTCATCGATGACGATAAAGCGTTTACCGTATCATTCACTTGTCTACTTACTGATGCGTCACTAGCTAATTCCTAAAACCCTTTGTGTAACTTTATATATGCTGCTGAACACGTTTTAGCTGCATTAACCAACATTTACATTGAACTTGAGTAATCCTATATGGCAGAATGAATAAGTTTTAAATTACGTTTTCTGTTGTCATATTACTCGTCTTCTATTTTAGGAGTGAGTTTTAAACTTGCCCGTATTTTTTGCATCCTTTTACAACAATATTTGTAAGTTTATGTTATCAGACAATTGTAATTCTAATACAGGTTATTTGTTTTATGTAAAACGAAAATAATTCTGTATTGTCTTATAGTTTATTTATAATGTACGACTTTATAAATAAAAGTATATATATATATGTGTATGTGTGTGGGTATATGTAAAGAGTAAAATTACAAGTCAGTAATAAAATAATAATACACACAAATCTACTACGCACAGAATATTTATAATCAAGAATAAATAACAGCGACAAAAAGGAAAAGCGAACGCAAAACGTGGCACAAGTACATAATTTTGATTGACAACAAACAGATATTCTAATGTGAAGAATAATGCAGATAAATGTAAACTCTAAACACTAATGAGTAATTATGATAAACATGATGAAGAAATGAATGGTTAGTTAATAAATATAAGGTAAAGGAATGTTGCCTTTACTTACATCTTATTTTAAATGTTAAAACAGTATCTACCATTTTGTTACCACAATGTCAGTGCTGAAAAATATTATTTATATTGTTGATATCTTCTGACATTGTTTAACTTAATTTGCTATTCTACAAATGACACAAGCTACTTGTTAAGACCACACGCCTACAACAAACTGGCTCATTTATCACTAATAACTGACTGAACAGTGTGCACTGGCATGTGTCTCCACTGCAAGATATTTTATAATGTTAAATTAATTAATTTCTCCTGTAAAATATGATTTTGTGATCAAGAGTTAACGCTATTGTTGTTACACTGTAAAATTGCGTTGACCAAATGTTATTGAGTCATATACGGACCGTTATACATACTTCTATCGTTCATTTTTTACGGTTGAAATGCCTTTTGTAAATTGGTTATCTAAGTAAATGAAACTCTACTGATACATATTTGTGCTAACACAATCTTACCATGAAACGATACCAGTTGGCATGAATTGTTAGCTTGCTTGATGGCAATAGCACCTGCAAAACTATTGTTCAAATCTAAATTCTTAAATAACAATTTTTGTGCTTTAAATTCAGAATTAGATTTAGGTTATTGTTTACTCAAGGATGCTGTTACATAGTTCTAATTAAATTTTTTGTTTAGCGGAAAAGTTACAGTTATGTTGATTGTACCACTTACAGCTCACTTAACAATCATGTTGTTAACATTGCAAAAACTGTAGTACTTCATGGCCACAAAAAAAATTCCACGCTTGAACTTTATTGTAAGTCTACAGACAAAATTTTTTGAATAAATATAACAGACGCTTTATAAATAAGTAACTAGAAAAAAATAATCTATAAAAACTTATTTCTTGGTTTATTTAAAATGAAATTTACTACTTTCTAATTTGTGTAAGTATTGAATAACATAAACTAATAAAAGCAGCAAAAAAAATAACATATTGTTGTTTGTCAAAACTTTGACGATGGTCAATAATATTGTCAAATAAAACTATATAAGGTGGGTGTTGACTAAATTTATTACTACAAACAAAAATAATCTAAAATCAATTACTACATCATCAAAGCAGATATATTATGAAAAAATAAATGTAGCAAAGTGAATAAGAATATAATAACAGTGTAATAAAGTCGAGAATTATGAAGCAAAGTTACGGTGTAAGCTCACCTTATAGTAAACTATGTATTGCAGCAGCAGTGCAATTATTTTCTTATCATTTATTATCTTACAATCATCATACTAATTCACAAATTTTTTTTCTAATAGAAAAAGGTGAGCTATTACAGCTTTCTTCACATTTGGGTATTCATGCACTTAAGTACGTTAAGACAGAAAGTTACCTTCTAACAAATCACTATAAACGTAACTTCAAGTATGAATTTAAACTTATAACGCTCGTAAAAATGTCGCAAATATATAACAAGATCAACCTAGTATCAGTGAACAAATACAGATAATATTCACAAATTTAATAGTAGATACACATGTTTTATCAACACTATACACGTAATAGATGGAGATATAACAGAGAGAAAGAAACAATAAATGGATAATATTTAGGTATTTGAATTAACTTTTGTTGTACTATCTACTTTATGTTCCACACTTCTGATATACCCACTATTTGTTATCTAGCGGACAAACATTTCTTGTTTTCAGTCATCTTGATATACAATGCAAATGAAATGCGTGATTACATTTGCCTCATGCCACCGTGCACTACTGTGGATTAGCAGATGCATTAGCTTGACATTCAATGCATAGATCCATAATGTGATTTCTGCATATAGCACATGTGTCCACCTGAACATCCCAAGATCAAAACGCAACTGCATTCCACTGCTTTAGTCTAAATCGAGAACAAGGTTGATGCTTTTCCTATTATTAATTTTTTAGCTAGGCAGCTACTGTACGTTTTGGTTCTTCAAATACATTCTATTGTTGGCCTGCTTGATCATCAACATTGGTCCCTGATAACTTTTCATCCATTTTGCTAACAATAGATATCACAATGATATGAAATCGCCTAACGACTGACAACCTAAATGTTTATGCACAGTAATAAGTTTTTATTTTTGTCTATATGCGTATTTGTATAGATGAAGATAAATGCAAATATATCTATTATTATTGACCTCGTATGCAAACAAAGATAGCACTAAAAAGAAAGAGATGACAAAAGCAGCAAGTCTGTTTTTATATAATCTAATTGGCAGAAACTAAATTTTATACTATCGTTGTAGTGTAATGATCAACTTGATAGGCTTGAGAACATACAAAAGGAGAAGCAGTTCATCAAACAAATACAATTCACTCTATCTTGTTAAATGATGTTTGCAATGCTATTATTAATTAACTATTGATAGAACATAATTAATATATTTGAAAACAAAAATTAACGATTTGCATGTAAAAAGGTTTTATTTGTAAGTAAAGAATTAAGTATTAATGTATAAGATATGTATCAATATGATACTTACTTAGTACAGCGTTGATATGCTTTACTTGACCTTAAATGTTGCATTAATAAACACTTTGTCAATAACACGACCATCTTTACGATTATGAAGTCGATTGCAATGGTAGCAAATCGATTGATTAGCGCTATTATCGGCAGTTTCATTAGTTAATATTAGTTCACATTAGCCAAACAGCGCAATAACAAATTATTGTGTAAAGAAACATTGTGTTGTGCCATCACTTTTGTGAAAGAACATAGTTGACATTTATTACTTATGTTTAGTTTGATATCGAAAAAAATTGTTATCATACACAGCATAGTCTCTAAAGCACAAAACGCTCTCTGATGTCATAGTGTGTCTGATATCTACTAAACATCGTCTCATTGTATCGACACTTGGCAAGGCAGATAATACAAATATTAACATAACTATCTGTGCAGATTACATTTTGCTTAAGTGTAGTAGCTTGGCATGAAGATTATGGGCATTATGTTCAGTTTTACACGTTTACAATCGTGCGTGTTTGCTTTATGGTTACTAAGTTGATTAACAAACAATACACTATAACTAATTCACAGTACATTAATGAGAATTTGAGCTCGTTAGTCATTCTTTGCCGTATTAAAACAAGTAAAGCCGTTATTTTGTTATTGAAGTTTACGCAATGTCACTTGATTTGAGTATCTACAGTGCATTATTAGATAAATCGAAGCCAACAAAACGTACTTATTTATTTTTGCACTCACGTAATAATGGTAAAAGTGTACTACCTGTGCCACATCCACATTACAATACACATGTCGGAGAAGATATCTTGCTAAACAATAACAATTACTTTAAGATAGGAAATGCATGTATAATGTAATTTTTCAACGGGAAATGATGCTTGCTGCGTTGATAGTGAATATCTCAACCATTTTTGTTATCCACGATCTATTTAGGCTTGTTTTTACACATTATCTTTTCGTTATTTTGCCATTTGTGATTTTGCCATTTGTAATTCTACAGCGATTACATAATCTGTTTAACATATTCTTAAACGCATTTCTGCTGATAAAACTTAAGCTATGCAAACTTATTGTCGATCGTAAAGTCGTTTGCATGTAGCGTTACATTTTCTGAGTCAATGAAGCAACCACCGCGTTTGTTTCGTGGAACATTTATCAATTCAACCATTTTCTACTAACTCATTGCAATCTCACTAATAACAATATAATGTGTTAGAAGTATTTTAAAAATGAAAAACAGATAAAAAAAATTAATACTGTATAATGATTGATAAATAATAAGTAAAACATGACATTTTTGTTGTATAAACATTGAATACATATAATTGTCAATTATACTAATACTAGTAACAATAAGAATTGATCAGAAAGTCTGAAAAATCAAGCTATACATATGATTTATGAATAGAAAAAGTATAAAGCAAAATGATAAACTATTACTAGTAAACGATTACTTTGATATAAGTGACTTTTAGTTGTGACTATAAATATTGATATTGCATACATCAAGTAGAAAAATAATAGACAAAATTCTATACAAAAACGTTGGTAATATGTCATTAGTATCGTTTAAGGCAAAAAACACGTAATGTATATATGTGACAAATGTGACAATAGTGAACTTTGATAAAAATATCAATCAATAGTAAGAATATAATTTCAATATTTACTTTGTATATTTAATAATTACATCATTCGTACATTTGCATATTGACAAAAAGTTTCTAAATTAATCTAAAATATATTAGTTGTATATACTTTATACAAAAAATAATTGATTCGTTAACAACTCCACATTTGTTAATAAAATCTTAATGTACACATTACATAGTGTGGTGTAAGTTAACACAAAATAAAATTATTTACGCTTTACAAATCGTTCAACTTGTTCTCGTTTCATTATTACGTGATGTATAAGATGTTGTTCACTATTTAATATATATAGTTATGATATTAAGTTGCATATACTAAAAGACATACCGGGCAAGATCATGGCGTGTCGCAGTAAACATTAGATAAGTTATCACAATTTTCTGCGATGTGTAAATTATTGGACATTGATTTATTCTTATTAACAAATATATAAATTCTTAATTTTATTTGCACTTATTTTGATATTAAATATTCGAAATCAACAATTAATACAAGAACACATTTGAGCTCTTAATATATAAACAACTTCAATATATACATGTATTTAATAACATTACAAACTCGCACGATATAACAATGGCTTCTCCAAAAACAACAATTAATAATATTGATGCTTATGATCAGTTTCTGCAAATCAACCTGAATTTACTACAATCGGGGAAGATTTCCCAGAATGAGTTCAGAGATATTATGAAATTGGCAAATGAAAATCACTCACATATAAATCAATCACCACAGCCTATCGTTGCTGTGCGTGACGAGTTGGATACTTATCCTTGGATGCGGTATGAGCGCATCAACAAAGACTCCCGGAAACAGTTCACAGAAGAACTGGATGACACAAGTAAAGCCGAATAAATATTGCGGAAGCAGTTTATGCAAGCTGTTAACAATCACACATTAAATCCTACAGCAGCAATGCTTGGCAAATATTTGTTATTTGCAGAAGATAAGGATTTTGGTCGCTTAGAGGCAATGAAATTGTTAATGGCAACCGACATACGCTGATCATTGGAGATGCATAATTGAACTGTGTTGAATGAGATGTCAAGTAATGTACGTTATCAGTACGGTGAGATTGTTGAAGACTTGCAACGCCCTCTGTTTCCTACAGAAAACGCCTAGTTACAAATGAAAACCGAAGAAATGCTGGCCGAACTACGTCTTCTCAAAGACAAGTGTAAAGAACTAAGTGAGGAGAACACGAAAGAGGTGTATGATAAATATTTCTGCTCAACAAAGAGCATTTTATTGGGTGGCGGTTATTTATCGGTGTATGATGCACAAGGCACACAGACAGGTGTCACAGATGTTGCACCCATTGAGTCAGAGTTTATAGTAATGAAAAAAGATGTTTCTTCCGTTCAGAAGTAAATCTCTTTAATAAAATAACAAAAAAACGAAACGAAGACATTAATGTTAGAAATCTTAAGCACGCGTCGCAGGAATAATTACAACAACAATAATAATAATAACTGAAATGCACGTGGGCGAGGCGGATGAGGACGAGTCAATCGTGACCGTTTTTATGGCAGTGGCTACGATGATACATACAATGCGTATGACCAACAACAACAAACACAACAACATTAATATACATCATCTAATTTTAATCGTGTAATTTGATCAAAAGTAAATTAATAAAAACCGGTAAAAATAAATTATTTATTCTCGAATTTTTTGTCATTAAGACGCTCTGCAACGGAGCTTTACAAAGGAGGTGATTTTGCGCAAGGCAAAACCTCAAACATTGAAATTGACAAAGTATTGTCGTTATGTTTGCCTGCTAGTGTCTGTTTGCCGTGTGATAGTCTGCCCACTATCACACTTGCAAAAGCACGACACTACGCAGAGTGTGTGCGGCGTGGAACGCTGCGTTACTTTCCTCTCTTCTTACGTCATCATTGGATCGCATCGATCCTCACACTACGCGATGACAAGAAAGCAATCAAAATGACCATACACGACTAGCACCTTCAAAATTGGTGCACGATGATCTACGTCGAATGTTCAAAAAGATTTGGCCCGAATTGCAGGTCTTCACAGCATCATCACCACGACAACAACGTGGCAGTGATGATTGCGGTGTATTCATGGTAGCACACATTATGTTTGATTACTATAAGGTGCCAATTGCAGAGTCGTTCACACTTCCTGCACATCTGCGACCTCTACTTGTCAAGATAAGTAAGGGTAAAATGCACAAAGCTGACGCGCTAATCACGATACGGAATTGTCTTACATACAAAAAATATTAAACTTTTAATTGTGTTAAGTCAAAAGACGAGATAATTCTAACATCAGATAGCCAGGTAAAAATCTTGAAAGCAATAATTCAAATACAGTAATGTTAGGAGGCAACGTCACACAAATGAAAGAAAAGCACAAACCTGTCAAGAAAGTAATTAAATTGCGCCCACGTAACACAACACATTAACGAACAGCATATTGCAGCAAGACAAATACACATGTCGAGACTATACTAAAGGTAGCACGACAACATGAACGAAATGCAGCACAAAACAATTTATGCTATATGCTAGTAGCTGTAAGCCTTGCGAATGTGCGTGATGGCATGTAACGAAGTTTGTCTCTATCATCATTGTATTATCTACGACGGAAATGTGGTTTTATGCGAGGACAGCAAGATGTAGCAGAAACGCTGATGGCATTGCAACAACCACTCGCTGCAATAACTCGCAATAATGCAAACAATACAACTTTGATAGCGTTAACGCCTGATGCACTGCTGTACGACAAGTTATTTGGACAAAGTGATCAATCTGGAGGACTGCCACCAAGCATTGCAGGACATAGTTTTGCACTAGGTGCAGCATTTATAGGTAGTATTGCAGATTATGGAGCGTAATATGGCCATTATAAACTGACGCTAGATGCAAAAGAAGCAGTGGTAGGATTGTATTGTAAATAATGTGAGAGACAAAAAGACGATGATATAAATAGTAGGTAGTTATGCATAATTAATGCCACAAATAATGTTGATGTAAATTGTAATATAATCAATTAACTACAATGTGACACATCCCACCAACATTCACACAATGTCTAAATGACATTTGATAAAGCTAACTAGAATGTGTAAATCACGCCGGATGATTAGAAAAACAGAGCATTACACACAACACCACAGCTACATTTAAACGGCTGGGGTAGACGTTCTGGGGGTCACGTCTGCCCACGAACATGATATGTATATAACGGAAAACCTCCACACGTCACACAAATGGCGTGAAACACAATTACACCACAAACACGTCAACAACACCTGCGCTGAATCAATGAAATACGTGCAATGCCGGACGACGTACTCAATGTGTCGTTCCCAACAGCATTGCTAGAGTTAGTATGCAGGATGGCTGTGGCACGCAGATGAAAGTGGTCCACAATTAGCAAAATATATGTTAACATCAAGGCAGCACTTCTCAACCTGCTCATGTACACTAACCAGCTGCAGCCCATCAAGCTGAATGAACACCCGTAATGACGAGCAGGAATGGCAGCAGCACTGCGTTACAACAGATAGACACCTGCAACAACATTTGCACCTGTGACGCTGCAGTAGGTAATGGCAGCAAAGAAGAAATTAGGGTACCACATAGAGGTTGCTTTGTACCTCACCATGATGTGAGCGTTTGCTGCACGTCCAGGAGACATTATGAACCTGACAATGAGAGATGTAATACTGGGTGCAGTGAATACAGATGGCACAGTGCCTGTGTCACTATCAATACGAAGAGGCAAAGGAGCACGTTTTCGAGGCCCGTATTAACTGGGGTCGCTTATGACACGACAGGATGCCTCAATACTACACGCACTCATGTGCCGAAGAGGCTCACACTAATACCTGTTCAGTGATGCCACGTTGGTGAAGAATGCGGTGCGATATGCACTACGTCAACAAAACCCACTGTCTGCTCTTCCATCGCTGCGTAAATGAGCAGCATTACACATGGTTACTATAAAAATGCCTCAAGTACAAAATAATGCTAATGACTGGGCATACACGCCTGGATACACTTCACAGATATCTGGGTTATGGCCACCAGCTGACAACAGAGGGCGAAACAGCGCAGGACAACGCAGGCCATGTCCTCCTCCTCGATCACACTAACTAGGACGCAAGGCACCTGACGACACCAGTTTAGGCGTCAATGAAGTAGAACTCTACGCACTAATAAGGCAAATGAACAACGAGCCTCCCATCACACTGCCGCACCCATCCATATGACCCCTTCATTTAAAAGAGGTCACGTTGTTAAACATGGAGGCGGTAAAGAGTTTGCCCACAAATAAAATATCTTCACATTAGTTTCTACTTTCTGCTTTGCTGTGGTTGCAGCCTTTTTACTTTCTGACACTTGTTACCTCCCGCAACATCAAGAAGACGCAGTTGTTTCTGGATGACATTCACAAAGCGGTAGAGATGCACAAGTTTGAGCGTTGTGACGCTCACATCACACAACCCTCTTTATTTGGTGTAAATGGTGTCAATTTATTTGCAGTCAATGAGATGAAAGGACGACGTAAACTGATTACATAGCCTCATCTCGACAAAGTAATCAAGGAAGAATGACTGCCACACTTACCTACCCATCACGCCTTGTACGATGACAACAGCTGCGTTATGCACGCTATATGTTGCAAATTGACTTCTGTGCATATTATGATAGCATACCGTTGTCATAAGAGACACGCAACTGTTTTGTATTCCGTGCAAATGATGGCTATTACTGTCTAAAGACACTACCGACAGGAGCACGATGAAGTGTAGCCGTTGCACAAGCAATCACAAATGTCATTGTAGACATCAGCACACCCTTAACAATAACAACAACGATAGATAACATAATGATTGCTGCAGAGGAAGGGCAAGAACACAATTTCGTCTATGCTGTACGCACCATTTTGTAACGCATACGTTGAGCTAATTTGCTCACATAACCCAACAGGTAAGAGCTAATGGCAAAGAGTGATGATGAACTACTATAGATGGCATGTTGCAACACTGTGTTCCTGTGTGAGTAGTATGCATGAAATGGTAGATAGAGAGTAGTGCGCAACAGTACAAAGACTGTTGTCAAATTGATCTTAGCACTACGTGCACAACGCTTTACGTGTGTCGTACATTTGTCCCATTAGTGTCACTCATTTGTTATGCAGTGCACACTTCACACAACTCAACCCTGCATAGTTATTTACTTTGTTACGTGCATATCGTGCAGTGTACAGGCTGGTAGAAGCACATCAAAACTGAGATGCAGAGATGTAGGGTGTTGCTTTCCTTCAGTGCGTAATGCACTTGATGACATTGGTGCACAGTTAATTGAAAATAAGTGGTGACACATAGCAGATTATGTAGTGTACACCAATAAAGACAAGGACTATGATGTCATCATTTACACTGATGCATCAAAGAGTGGTTGAGGTGCCATTACAAAGTGGCGTAATGGTGCAACACGCACCTACCAACAACGATGAGTGCATGACTTGTATTGCACAGGCACTCCACAAGGTGAAGGTACAACAAATTACTTCACCGCACAATACTCAGCACACGCAGAGCCACGAGCAATCATGATGCTACTACAATACCTAATCCACACGTACTTACAGTACTCATCGACTCCAATGAAGATTGCAATCGTTACGGATCACTTCCCAATTGTGTTAGCCCAACGGAAAGATAATGGGTATGGTGGCATCGGCAGAGGCTATGCATTGAATAAGTTGTATGAGCTCACCAACAATCTCATGTTCAACAACAAGATCAATGTTGTATTTTTCTATCTTGCAGGTGGACTGAATCCTGCAGATATATTATCACGTAATTTTGGAGCTAACATAACAAATCTTTTGTGTGAAAGATGATCCAGGTGACGTTGGTGTACCGCTACTGCGTTAGTGCTGCTCGTGAGTTTCTGTTACAAAAATAAGTGTAATTCTTTACATAACTCTGCTCTGAATTAGTTATAGAGAAAAACACTAAACAACTAATGGGACTGTGAGACAGCTGTTGGCCTGACCACAGGAAATAAATAATTATAATTTTGTAAATAATAAATTATTTAATAACATGCAAATGTAAGATGAAATGAATGCAATTACACTTTCACCTTATAACAATTTGCTTGTTCTTTTTTCCCTAATTTATTCTAAAGTTTAGCGACAAAGCCATACAAATGTTTTTACTGTCAGACTAAATCATATGTTATGTATAATGATAATATTAAATTTATTTATTAGATTAGACATTATTTTAAACTTAAGTAATATCACACCTTCAATACAAAGCTCTTTACGTATACAATTTTTTTATAGTGAAACAACTATTTGATAAAAACAATTAGTTTGATAGTTATAATCAAAACTAAAAAATACTACCTCATTTAAAATAAAATTAATTTATTATAAGAAGTTACTGTAGATTAATCTAAATTGTTAGGATATATAATAACTATAAATTAAAAGTTTACACCGAACATTCAGAATGCTATAATTAACTATTTTCAGTTTCAGCAGAGCTACCAAGAAGAAGATTCAGAATACTACTCTGCATGTTTAACGCTATATATGTTTCACGTTATTTATTATGTTAATATTGTTAATGAACAACAAAGCTAATGCTCAAAATGATCCGACAGTAATAGTCATCAATGCAAGTGAAAGCGATATTTACAATTCTTGAAATTCTACTGGTCTTGATGGTATATGTGCTAATAATTTATCTGGCGTACCAAATGTGAGTGCAGCCCGACCTTTCACATAACAACTTCAGAGTTTAATGCCTACAAACATGGTTGGTAACAACTAAACAAGAAGATATATAGGAGCTCGATTATATCCATAGTTGACGCAAGGATGATATTGGCCTGGGCCCAACTGGTCTCAGTAAAGTGCTGCATTGTTCTATACCACATATAATGAAGGTGGTCAAACTGTGAACTACAGTCATTGAGCCGAAAATGGTTTACCACCTGCAGGATAAGTGTATGGAACTCGACAGGCCGTTGTCTGAAATGCAACTGAAAATGGATGAGTAACTGTTGATTTACGTACCGAAGGAGAAGCACAGATAATTTGTTGAATGAATGCAGTTTATCCTACACCATATGCAGGCAATGAGACGAATGGAACAGGTAATGAAACCAATGGAACAGGCAATGAGACAAATGGAACAGGCAACGAGACGAACGGAACAGGCAATGAGACAAATGGAACAGGCAATGAGACAAATGGAACAGGTAATGAAACCAATGGAACAGGCAATGAGACAAATGGAACAGGTAACGAGACAAATGGAACAGGTAATGAGACCAACGAAACGAATAACATGCCTAACTTTCTTGTTCCAGGCTCAGAAGTAATCATAATTGTCGTCACTGAAGCCGAAGTACAAAGTGTTTTCTTTCAGGGTGGTTCAACTTTCAATGCTATACAACGTATGCTGCTTGCTGATGAAGCGGATGTTAATGAAGTATTCTACACACAAGGTCTTGATGGACTTTGTCAGCGTAATTTGCCAAACGATGTTAATGTAAGTGCAATACGCTTATACACACTACAAGACGAACAGACATTTTAACAGAATTTGGGTGGGTTGAATCCAGCTTAACGTCTGTACCTTGGTGCACATCTGTATCCTCAGTTTACACAAGGGTGGTATTGGGCTGGGCTTAACTGGTCACCAAATGGAGCGGTGTTGTTCTACACAACTTATAATGTAGGTGGACAAACAGTCACATATTCCAATTGGGCACCTATTGATGGACTTCCACCAGCTGGTGAGGCATATAACACACGACAAGCTGTAAGTTACAACTTGACTCAGAATGCATGGCAAGCGGTGGCGTTGCGAACGGATGGCCAAGCACAGGTGGCTTGTATGTCGATGGGTCCACGATTAGGTGGAGCACCTTGGCGATATGTTCACCATGGTATGGCTTATTATGGGTACATCATTATCTTTGTTCCGATTGCAGTCATTATCATTGTTGCAACTGTCATCGCATTTGCAGCTTTGTTTTTGTGCATGCCAGAAGTCTATCTATCGGGTAACACGCAACCCTACTATTAACGAGGTAACAAAAATTAAAATATTATTATAATCTGTTTGTCAGTTTACGATAATTATTTTACAAATAGTTTTTTTCATTTTAGCTAATTGTTCCTTCAAATAAAATAGATGTGTACACATTAAAAATATATTCACAATGTGATTAATAATTTATGTGCTAACTACTGCTTTAATAGTCAAAATCAATTATAAATTTATTATAATTAATAGTAAATATAATTTCTTTTGATATTATATACACATTAATTGTTAGTTTCACAAAATATTATCAACAATCGTTTATTGTTTTAGTATTTTTTCAGTCACTTAATACACATTATGTTTTATTGTTTATTTTATATACTCACACATTCATCAAATTATAGGTTGAATAGATGCATCAGGTAAATAAATGAGTATCTTATCTTTATACTTTTTCGTATTAATACATTAGTTGTTTTTCCTCTTCAGATTTGTCAATGGAAATAATTAAATTTGAACACATACAACATATCTACCAAAATTTTGTCATGACATATAGGTACATTGGAAATTGATTATTTATAACACATAAATCTTTATTGATTATAAAATTTACTATATCAGCCATACACGCTGCAAAGAAAAAGTGATCGCGTTACAACATTATTAATTTGATGTAATAGAGTTACACATTTTTTTGTAGACATACATCATAACACTTCCTTTGCCATACACACTGATCGTAATAAGTTATATGTAAATTGCTTGCGATGCTCAAATATACAATAGCTTATCTCTATACGTATTTCTGAAATAATTTTTGTGACTTATACAATAACTTTTTTTTCTTAAAAATCTATACGTAATTGATGTAAGTACATTGCAATGTGCAAACACAATAATAACTTAATACATGTTAAAATTGTTTACATACATGAGTAACTGAACAATGCGAAAACTTTATATACATTATCAATAGAATTCAAGTGCTGTGTAATAATATTCTCTGTAACTATAATCTGCAATCCAATAATATAACGCAGTAAGTATAACATTAATTGTTTTCAGTTTACGCGATTAATATAAAATCATTTGCATGTCTACTATTTTTGGCATTACGCATATTTATACTAAATGCACTTAAATTAATGCAGTCATCAGTTCATCTACTATACAACAATCTTCAATAGTTCAATAGATTTGATTATTTATATACTTACTTCGTTGAGATCATTTGTGCACATTGTTTATTGTAATCACTTCGAGTAGAAAACCAACATATACTCTCATACTTTATTTAATAACGTAGATAATTTGATAAAATCAGTATAATTTACTATACAAAATAATTTTTTGTATACTCTTTAGATTTACACCGAGTGTAGAAAAGTAGTCAATTTGTTACTGTTGATATTAATTAAGGTTTAATACAAAATATATAAATTATAAATTATAAATTGATTGTTTTATCGAATTTACACTTTTTTTGCCCAAACGCTATTTGTAAAAAAAAAATAAAAATTCGAGTAATTCAAGTTAAGTATTATAAACTCTTTCAATGATAAAAGTTGATTTAGTGCGCTCAAATTAATACACATTATTTTATTATTTCAATATAAACGTATTAATAAAATGTAATTATACACAATCGACAAAGATAATAGAATTACCGTATACACGCTTACAAATTACATCACTTTGTATACACAAATTATTTTTGCAAAACAGTCAAACAATTTGATCAAGTAAAAAGTATAATGGGAAAAAAGGGAAATAACAATAACAATAACAATGCAAAGTGGAATGTCAATAGTGTTCGACTACTTTTAGGGTTACAGATCGAAAGTTTTTATTTTCAGTCAAATGTTAATGCTAACTTTTATAATATGAAAGGTGCAGAAAGTACTAATGCAGTTATGTCAATATTGTTTGCACATCTTCTAGTTTTTTGACATTCTTTTTCGTTTATTTGTTTCTATTATTTCTAGTTTTCTTATTAAACCATATAGTAGTTTTACAGATCTATATCTGTTCTATATATTACTATTGATAATCACACTACACAGCTTTTACAAAAATATTTTACACAAAAGCATCTATCCTAATTAGTCTTACCAATACAAGGTTGCTGAAATAGTATACAACAACATGTGTTTTCTTTGACGCAGTGCACATGTTGGTGTGTGCTCATTCGTCACACAGACACATTGATGTATTTGATGTGTGTTTAGTGTTGTCAACAATGTAGCTTTTGTTTGTTTTGACGTGATTAACATCAACACCAAAAAAGAAAGCCTACTGATCAATCAACATCTATAATACATACGATCATGTTTACAATACTCATCTTTTTGTTACTTCGGTGTATTTACTGCTTCTGTTACAACAATGCCATAAAGCTTGACGCAAACTTAGTAGACACAGCTACTGACAAAATGACAAGTTTTTTTTTTCACGATTGCTGTGTTATTGGGATAATCATTATGGTTGACAAAATGATGCAGCTTGACTGATTATAATAAAGATCGTCAACATTTCTACTTGAAGTTTACAGCTAATGTGAAGTCTTGTATCACCGTAAAAGAAGATATTTACAAGGAAGAAGAAGAATGCTTATGACGTAGCTGTTTACACAGTTATAACTTTGTTCACTTTATGTGACAGCAATGAAACTTGATTACTACATGCTTATCGGCATATTGATCATTTAGTTAGCATGTAACGATAATACGCATTTACAAACATATGTTATTATCAATCACAAATCAACTAGTGTTGCTATCTTATACATGTGCATACGTTAATGTGAGCAGTTTATAATGTTATAGAGGACATACGTGTAATCAAGCTAGTAATATTGTACCTTGTTCTCTTCAATAATCCACTAATACAAAGTATTGACAAAGATCAACTGAGAAATTAACACACTAATCACTGTACATAAACAGTCAATTACATCATTATGTATAGCTGATTTACGCACAAACAAAAATGAAGCAATATAGTAAACATTTTTGTAAATTACACTGCTAAAAATTTCACACTTGTACATACAAATATGTTTTGTAAAATGAAAAAGCAAATGATGATGACAACATGTATATTTTTCTCAAGTATATTAATACTTTGTTTTGGCGCATGCACAGTGTTTATGAAACTACTGTACTTATTATCGAAGAGTGTATAATAATAATTTTGCTTGCCTATACATAGTCACAAACAGCGTGTGCACATACTTGCGTAAACATTCATCATACATATAATTTTTACTGAATTTGCCATCTTACAATCCACTGCATAAAAAACAATCATAATGTATTTAATTAATAACCAGCTAAAATTTACAGCTGTCATTCAAAGTATGTACATATGCATTAGTTTACGCAAAATTTAGCAAATGTGTGTTATGTGACAGTGCTGTCGTTTATAACATTATAACTGTACCTTGACGCTGAACATAGATATAACGAGAAAGTAAAACATGTACATGATTTGATAATGCGACCAAATAAATGACAGTATGTTGTTACTGATACCCTTATGCGTTATCTTACAATAACAAAATCTGACATCTGAAATACTACATCAACGCGACATGTTACTCAAAATATATTATATTTACTTATAATAAGTGTAAATTTACTACTTGAGACAAATATTGCTGATTAGTGACACATACAAACATATATGTGAATTAGTGACTTTACTATTGTATAGCATGTACAGTGGATGTTACTTCTGCATTACTACACTTCACCTCAACGATTACTGCTAATAGAATGCTTGTTGCAAGACAAACATTAAGACTATTATTTACAATTTTATTAAAATAATACTGCATCATCTTCGTAATGCAATATTTAAAACGTCGATGCAATAAGTTTGCACTATACATACACACTAACTTACTTATTTATAAAGTGCATTGACGCATAACATTGATGTGTATAATAACTGCGATATACATGTACGAAAATAGCTACAGTAAACTTCACTATTTTGCTACACATCATTACAATCACGTGAAAAGCACTACATGACAAAACATTAAATATTGATGTTATTTTGTGCTACACATATTGTCACACAAATTTACATAAAAAAGATGCAAACAACGCTATCATGTTGCAAAGTGCAAGCCAATGTTATGTGATTAGCAACTGTTTACATCAGACATCAACATATAATGACAAGACACATTTGTTGGTAGTCATCAAGTAGCACTGCATAAACTACAATGTATGTGTGTTAGTGTAATGTATTGTGAAGATGTCTGTACTTATTGTGACATTGTATGCATATAACTACACTAACATTGACACATCACATCTATACATGAACAAACTGCATCAAACAACATGTCATCATCTTCTTTGTATATGCACTGATGCATGCATGTATATGTGTAAAACCATTGATCTATTGTACAGTGTCCACATCATCATATTTTACTAGTTTGTACTTGCACACATCGACAATATACATACGCATTATTACACACATTTGTCTTATTGCTGTATCGATTCATAATGTACACGAAGACACCAAACAAAGCAATAACAGTGTATGATGTGATGTACTACTCTACACCCTCTACACACACGTTAACACACATAGAGGTAATCTGTATGCATGACAATTTGATGTCAGCATGCAAATGTGCACAAGCACACATATTTGTGCATTGATGTTGTGTAACGTGTACATGCAGTAGTGTGTAAATTTGTACATTGCCATCATCGCTATAACTATTGCACATACTGCAAACTAACTGTGATTTTGCATTATGGTGCAACATAAATCAACAAAACTATTTGTGTATATTATTACAACATCGTCAACATACAGACAACGATGCATACTTACTTCACACATAAACAAAAAACAATTACAGGAACAATGAGAACAAAGTAAATACACAGCATTAGTTGTAGTGTAAATGTTACACATGCCTACTGATAGCATGCACATATAGATACACATCACTTTTTTCACATCATTACATTTGTAAATGATACACATGCACACACACAAATAGTGTTTATTACAGATGCATGCGTGCATATAATTATAAAAGCAATAAATATCTACACATTTGTCTGTTGTGTTGCATAGCGATGTGTACAGTGTCATCTTCACAGCAGTGTCATCAGGTGACTGTTGTCGCTTTTTTTCTGCATATGTGTGTGTGTGCATCTCTTACTTTATTTGTGTACCACTACAAACACACTGTTTACATTTCTTATCTCACATTCTTTTCATTGTGACGATGCATTGATTGACGTGACTGTACAATGTTGTCTGTTTGTTTTACTTCGCTTTGTTTAGTTGTGTGTTTTCACAGAAAGTGAAGAAGGCATACAATACTATGCATACACAATGTCAAAATATACTTTGTTAACACACTTTCACATATGTGTGTGTAAATGATATGAGTATACATTGCACTGCTCTCTCATCACACACTCACCTTGACACTCTTTGCATGCACTACACTGCTATTACTGTCATTACTGTATAAGCTACTAAACACACAACTGTACATCACTCACTGCAACTACCACCTTACACACTCTCTCTTTCTTTGCTGCGCATTTTACATATAAATAAAAGATACAAAAGGGCAAGGGCAAGGGTTAGGGTTAGGGTTAGGGTTAGGGTTAGGGATGAACTACTGTAATAAAATTATAAAGTAAGATAATGGTATGTTTGCTGATGTTGATTATGTGTTTGTTAGTTTTGATTTATTTATTAATAGAATCAATTTTATCTTTATATTTTTTCTTTATTATAACTTTCTAAGTACCTACCTTTATTTGGAGGAAGGTGCGTAAGCACGACATCACATAGTACATATACAACTAATTTATTGATTGTAGCTAGCTTACATTTAGTTTTCAAAGTCTTTTTAAGTTTTAAGTTTTTTTTTGCAATTAAACATGTTGTCCAACGCATACGCGGAATATATCGCGAAATTGCAGGACAAGTTCAATAAGGGTTAGCTATCCTATACGGATATGCTAAAACGAATTGATTATGCTAATGAGCACACCGATGACATAAAGCGTTGCTCTTAGTACTTGGCAAATGCCAAGAAGAATAAGTAAATTGAAAGTAAGAGTGTAAATAATAATAACAACAACTCTAATGCCCCTGTGGAGATGGGGGTATATAAATTTTTAAAACCCACTAAAGTTGTGCGAGTGGCACACTACCTGTACGGTTTAATGAGGTAGCACCGTCTACCATGTTATAATAGCGAAATTTTAAGCACAATGTCAGATATGGAGAGGCTGTCAGTTGGAGGCAGAGTTCTAACAATGAACGAACCTCTATACCCTCCTAAAGAATGCTCTGACCTCAACTAGATGTTGTTTGAAAAATACAGCTGTTTTCACAAAGATAAACTTGAAATAACAAAAATTAAATAGAGGGGAGAATAATAAGTCTTACTACAAGGAGGTGAATTTGTTGATAGTGCAATAAAATTTATGAGAAGTAGATACAATAATTGAAGCAGGCAAATCAAGACTTAATAATGTAAGTTTAATAACTTAAGCGTCGTCACGATGAACAAATGGTACAAAGTAAAATACTTCAACGAAATGAAGTAGCCGTGCCAAAGAAAGGCTCAAAAAAGAAAGATAATTACTCATTGTAAGCACCCAGCATAAATTATGAAGACGATAATGACGCAAGTATAGCAGAATTTATGTATAGCCAATGTGGTTTATCTAGAGAGTAGTAAGAAGTAAATAATGATTGGCAACACTTTGCATCATGCGATTAATAAGAGATCCTAAGAGGAGGGGATTTCACAGAGGGGAAGACAGCCAACACTGAAATAGATCCTATACTGCTCAATTATATTTCTCACGACGAAACGTTTCCGTGCACGTATGCACTCCACTTTACACCCTATAAAAGGTAAGAAATATAGCAAAGACTGTAGTAATATTATTGTGTGTATTTACCTCTATTTTGTTACAGCCACTGGATTGCGGGCATAATAACAGGCAATCCTCAACAACACCAATACACACTTCACATATTTGATTCGGCCCCGTCTGAACTAGTAAAGAACTACATAAATAGAAAGTTTCTAAGAGTTTGGCCTGACCTGAAGATCAAACATGAATACTGTATAAGACAAAAACGTAATAGTGACGATTGCGGAATATTCATGATGATGAACTTTTTTGCCTGGTAGTACTAAATACGTCCGCGTGATGCATATACAATGCCACAGAGACTGCGGCCATTACTGGCATGAACACGAGACAACCGCCCATAACCGGCTTACTTCAAACAACTCATGTTAAGGGAGTTGTTATACAAACCAAAAGAAAGGTTCATGAAGGTGTAAGGAGGTGCACCGTTGAAAGCAACCAAAAAAGTAATTAAAAAGGTGTAAATTAAAGAGAAAGCGTCCCCAAAAGTATGGCCCGCACCTGTGATCACGAATAACAAAGACTTTAAGGCTAAGGTTAAGCCAGTATCACGTAACGGCTATCAGGCTGTTAGAAAACGTGCTGTGAGGAGAGCACACCGAAAGACTAACAAAAAGCAACACAATATGGTCTAATAATAATAATAACAACAATTACACTTACGCAGACAACGCCACGCATAATAATCATAAGACTAAGCTGAGTATGTTTAAGAATAATAAACAGCGTAGCAAGTACGTAATGCGCAACACAAAGAATAAATAAGAAGACAAACCCGACGCCTGCCACAAGTACAGATAGCAAAACGCAAACGTGACCTTGTCTAAGAAACAAGGTAGTAGAAATTATTACGAGAACTAACAGCACCAGCACAATCAGGCCCATCTATAAATGAGATGATAGCAAGGGTTCTATAAAAGTCCAAGCAAGACGAATAATAGATTTCTCGACGTTTGCTATGTTACATGCTAGCAGCCACTGCATTACTGTCAGTTGGTGATGGTGCCGAGCGCTCTCTTCGCGCAACGCCGCTAGCAATGCAGGCCAAAAGGAAAGGATTCAAGGCACAAACGTGCTATGATGTGGGCGAGGTTTTGGCGGCGTACGGTGTTACTTTGGATTTCTTAACTCAAGAGGAACCAGGTAAACCATTATATAAATTAACACGCCATGACAACAACAACAACAACACTAATAATGCATACTACGTACAAGGGCCTATAGGCTGTACTCTACCTAGAACTGTAAGTAATCACAGTTTTAGGTTAGGAGCTAAATTTTAAGGTAACGTAACATAAATGGGTGCATTTTAAGGACACTACACCCTAACAACAAAACCATAAGAGGCAACAATAGGCGTATACTTACCGGCCTAACAACAATACTACGATAAGAACAATATCATCAGTAGGAGACCCAAGGTAGGTAATAAAGTAGACCCTAGTAGTGAGTTAATAACAGAAGTTAACGAGAAAGTAAATAGTAAATTAAAACCGGTTATACCAACAGCAATAAAAACGAGTACATTACACGACCCATTACTGGATTATGATTATGTCACTAACGAGTCTAAGAAGGATGAAGCTGTAACACGTAAATAATCACAATTGCTTTAATATAATTAAAAGTAAGCTCATACTCAAGTTAATAATAACAATGTTAAGAGTAGTAGTAGCAACATCATTATCAATAACAACAACAACAACAACAATAACAACAACAACAACAACAACAACATCAACAATAACAATGACCACTACATCAAACAACGTTAAAAATTACTGTCGCACAGTCCATCAACACATTTAAACTTTAACGGCAAGTCGATAATGGAGGGTCTGGCTTGCCCTAGGACGTGGTTTATCTACAAAGAAAAACCTCCACACGTCAGCGACCTTGCTTGGAACGCGGTAACGTAAGGTAATAGATATCTTCACATTAAATGGCTGCAGAACATCAAAGCAATGCCAGCAGACCTACTACAGTGACCACTAACATCAGCAGCACTGTAACTAGTAAGAAGAATGGCCAAAGCCCGTAACTGGAAGTGGTCAACAACTAACAAAGCGTTAGCAGCAATTGCCGGAGCACTACGTAACTTACCTCTGTACACAAATCAAACACAGGGTGTAGTAATCAACAAAGTGCCCGAATGGAAGGCTGCAGTAAAGGCATGCAAGCGTTTGGAAAGGGAGGAAATACCTTAGCCTCCTCCAATGATGACCTACGCGGAGTTCACGGCCACACAGAGAATACTAATGAAGAGAAACCCGCGTGCCGCCCTTTACCTGGCGATGATGTGGGCCTTCTCAGCTAGAGCGTGTGATATTGAGACGCTCCGCTGCTCAGACGTGGCAAGAGTATAGTTACGCAATAACAACAACAGCAACAACAGCAACAACAAGAATAATTTCGTTACGGTGTGAGTAAACTTGACAGTAAGATGCGGTAAGGGAAGTAAGTTTGTAGGCCCGTACATAACATCATCGGTGTTGAACAGGGAAATGGGAACTCTTTTGCAGAAACTGAAGGCAGCACGTCAGCCTCATTAACTACTCTTCGAGGATGTATGAATAGTGAGAAAGCAGGTACTTGCGGCCATGAAATAAGTGAATAAAAAGCTACAAATGCCGTCAGTGCGAAGAGGTGCAACAAACTACCTGGCTCAAATGAAAATGGCACTAAAGCAAATACAGAGCATTACAGGGCACAAGAGAATAGAAACACTTCGCCGGTATTTGGGCTATGGCCTCCAGCCTACAAAGGATGACGAGACTGTACAGGCGCTCGTAGAACAAATCCTGTTGACCCAGACTCAGTGGGATCAGTAATCCCAACCCCAACAGATTTAGGCTTAGACTACAATGCCCTATACGAGCGCATTCAAAGATTAAATGGGGTAGAGCACCCCAAAAGCCTTCCCCCATTCCCACAATGGCCACTACACCTAAAGCAAACAACACCGCTAAATCTTGAGGCGGTAATCAAGATGATAACAAGCAGGACAAAAACCAAATAGTTCCTAATTTCTTGTCTTCGTTATCTATCTCCTTCTTTATATTATCTTCTTCTTCTTCTTCTTCTTCTTCTCCTTCCAATTCTAATTCTAATTCTAACACTACTAATAATAACACTAATTCTACTAATACTGATACAACTACAACTTCTGTCTTTGATGGACTAGTCACGTCGAGAACAATTAAGCCGACGTGTTTAAGTAATAACGATGTTAAACGTGCAGTAGAAATGGGTAAGTTTTAACAGTGCAACGAACAATAAGTACACTTACCACTTCCTGCGAATGTACATGGCGTCAACGTGTTTGCGGTCCCATAAGCAAAGGGACGACGCAGGTTAATTACTGAGCCACTTCTTAACTCAGTAATACCAAAGTACAATCTTCCTCGCGCAGAACACCCTGATCGACTCCATCGACGACAGATGCTGCGTTACAGCAAATATATGCTTCAAATAGATTTTGAAGCCTACTACGACGCAATTACACTGCCGTAGCAGCTGCGCAATCTTTTCGTTTTCCAAGGTAAAGACAAGAAGATGTACCGTCTCCGCACCCTCCCTACAGGTGCTCGCTGGTCAGTTTGCGTGGCGCAAGCGATTACGTGGACTATTGTCGACATTGACACTCCTGTCACAATAACCACGATGATCGATAACATCATGATTGCCGCATAATAAGGCCAGTAACAAGAGTTTATTTCCGCTGTTCGCCGCATTATTGAGCGCATCAAGGATGCCAATTTGCTGACATCACCTAACCGTGACGATATTTATAAGATGAGCGACGATGAATTATTAAATGAAGCACAGAAGAACAATACCTTTCTCGGCGAAGAGTATATGTGGAATGGCCAATAACGTCTTGTACGCAACTCAATAAAGACAGTTGCCAAAATAGAACTCGCGAACTAGGCCACCACCTACACCAACCGTTCTTTCGTTTCTTTCATCGCTCTGGTAATGTATGCTATGCATACTACCTCATACAACGCTGCCCGCACATTCAAATTAATGCGTGCTTACCGTGCAATTTACACCAAAGTTTCCTCTGGACAAGAATGAGATGACCCACTTGAATTCGTCCATGAAACAGTATCTGCTGCGCTAAAATCCTTGGCAGTTCTCCTAATAAAAAATGAATGACACCAAATTGCACCAGAAAGGCATCCTACATACAACGACTTTGATTACGACATCATTGCGTTTACGGATGCATCGGCAGCTGGTTGGGGCGCGATAGTACATAATAATTCACTGAACACCACTTACTCATATCAGCAGATGTGAATAAATCAGCTTGGAGGTTTTGCCAAACAAAAAGCGTTAACGAATGCTAACTAACAATTAACAGCATAGACAATAAATACATAACAACAACAACAATAGCAGTTTTCACATCAAGTTGCTAATTACAATAATGAGTATGATAATAATATTTATATTAATAATGATAATGATAATTATTCGGATAATGATGATGATGATGATGATGATACGTAAGAAAGTATTATTCTAGAAGGTGGAGATTGAGTAAATAGTAATTACGTTAATAATACTAAGCAAAATAAGAATTTCAGAGTCTACTCATCCGCACATACAGAGCCTAGAGCTATACAAAAGCTATTATATCAACTTAATCTTGAAGGCATCAAGTAAGGTTCAAAGATTGCCGTAGTAACTGATCATCAACCAATTATGCTAGCACAGAAGAAGCTCAACGGCTATGGCGGTATTGGTCGAGGCTATGCTCTAAATAAACTCTTCTAGTATGTTTACGATTTATGGTATTATCGCAAGATTGATATTACTTTCTTTTATCTGTCAGGCTCCAGAAACCCTGCAGATGACGTATCACGACACTTTGGGGTAGATGCAAATCAAGGCAACGTCGTAGTCAAACCAGCATTTGATACTGGACTACTCCCACTTTGCTATACTTACTGTATGCTCTGTGAAGAGAATAAGGTGGCAAGGAAGCCCACAATAATTAATTAATCAATTAAACTAAATTTATTTTATTTTAATTATATTTTTCTTATCTATCTTATCAAATTCCTTTCTCTTCTTTGCATGTATATATAATTTTTGTGAAAGAATTAATAATAATAATGTAACTATGGGGGATTTAGACTTTGTCCCGCCATTTACAGCAGGATGGCTAAGACAGCTGCGGCTAGAGACACGTCTACCTTTATCTGTTCCTGTAGAAAAGATAGTTGACGTTTTCACAGTTTATTATGTCTAGAAGCTGGCTGACATCTGTGCTCTACTTGTGAGCGGGTTAGTGGGTAAAATTCTCGGATGTATTAATTGGCGGAATTTTACCCACTAACATCTGAGTTCACATACTTTGTTTGCTTTCTACTTTAATCAGTTTCGTACCAATGAACTACTGTAATAAAATTATAAAGTAAGATAATGGTATGTTTGCTGATGTTGATTATGTGTTTGTTAGTTTTGATTTATTTATTAATAGAATCAATTTTATCTTTATATTTTTTCTTTATTATAACTTTCTAAGTACCTACCTTTATTTGGAGGAAGGTGCGTAAGCACGACATCACTCAAGATGTCAAAAAACTGTACGTTCATACTTTTGTTTGTGCGTACACGTTTTTTCTTATAAATTAATTTAACACGACCACAAAGTATTTATTTTAAGTATTCTTTATATACATAAATATATAAGTAATCTGTAAAATACTTCATGGTGTTCTTGATCTATAGCGTGTTTTGTTCTAACTCACGCATTAGATTAGTCATCTTGAACTACCCACAGTTTTTACAATTACAATTATAATTATACTTATACTTACATTCTTTTATTTTTTGCAACTTTGATATTGTTATGTCTGCAACTGTTCACTTATCTAACATTTATATTTATATACCTTCAGCATGTTCAATTCATTTTCATCTTACTTTCTTGCAACATTTCTATTTATTTCATATTTTAATCTTCTTTACAGTTTACTCCACACACAACATCACAATACATTAACTTATTTTAATAAAAAATGTTAAGTGACGCAACGAAAACACAACTAAATAATCTAAAGTAGTGGCTTGAGACAGGCATAATAGATGAAGCCGAAGCCAAATAACTCAGGTTGTAAGCTCTCCGTTTAGAGCACAAATAGAATCTCCTGAAGGAGAAGGAATCTATGCATACGACATCCGCCAACCAGCATCACGGGCTGGTGTCTATACTAAAGCAGCAAGGAGAAGAGAATAACAATCCTTGGCGTGCTTAGTATAGACGCACGATGGAGGCGGTGTAGATTATGAGGGAGAGCATGCAGCCCTCACGCCGCGAAATAACATTTGCGTAACTCAAACGCAAATACGTTGACAAAGTTAAGGCGAATATCTTATCTGCAATGGAGATATGCGTCGGCAATGAGCTCTTTTCGAACGAAGAGAGTTAAGTCAAGTGTTTACGTCTTGCCAAACTGTTGTTTGGCATACGTAAAGAAGAGCGCCTCAGTTTCTACAACTGAGAGATCTTTGACACCTTTTCTGAAGGTGAAAAAGTGTCATTGGGTGAGAGAGTGGCTCACCTTAACAAGCCCCTTCTGCCTCCGGAAGAGTTCTCCGAGGCAAACTAAACAATGTTGATGCGTGCGAGCATCAAAGACACGATGCACGGTGGTGGCCACGCCGAAGCAGACGGCTTCAATATATCTCCTCGCTCGTTAACGAACGGTGCGGAGATTACCGAAGGTGGAGTTGTCAACTTTGCTGACAACAGGCCACCAATGTACGCCAACCACCACAATAACAATTACAACAACAACAGGTATAACACCAAAGAATTCGACAGTATTACTAAGCATATTAACAACTGTTAACCTAATTTTGATTGCTTTGATTTAAATTTTTTAATTTGATTATAATTACATTCTTATTTTAACTTTGTTATGAATTAATTTATCTTGAAACAAATTAACATTATTATTTGACTAACAATGCTACTTACTTCAGCTTTTATAGTATATATTAGCATTATAATAAATTTATTTAACCCTATATTTTGCTATGTAAGTAAATGAATAAAATTTAATGAAAAGCTATACAGTTGTTATTATTAATAACATATCAATGCTACAAGAACATATTACGTTCATAAAGTAATCTAATTAATGT